>OY998238.1:1401424-1873924 GCA_963922005.1 Cornus suecica
TTATTAATGCATTTGCTCCTGATTTTAACGCATGAAATATATATATTTGCTACCCTGAATTATTGGGATGAGATTTTAGTTGGACTGGACCACTAATAATGATATTTGGGAAAGCATGAGCCAGGTAAAATTTTATATAGGGTTGATTCTAGGTAAATGGGGCGGTCCTTTATGAATTCGACTTATATATGTACATATATATGCATGCAATAGTTCCAAATATCAAATACAGGAACCCAATATTAACGCATAGAACTGTCGGCTTTAGCCAGATTGCCAGAAGAGGGTGAAGTGAAGTAATTTCAGGCAATTCGATCATGTCTTGGTACTGTTATTTTTATAATTTTTGTGAATACTTGTATTGTATTATAAAAATTGGTCTCTTTAAAAATGTGCTTGAAGGTTTAATTTGGGAAATAGACGTGTTAGTAGGTGTTATATTAATTAGTATAGATTGATGAGTTATGAATCCCATATGTATATGCGAACAAATGTTAGTGTTGAACTTGACGTATATGGGTGTAACATGTAACATTATGCAACTTTGATTTCTCTAAAGTTAAGTAATTATCTTGAAGTGAATATACGGTCAAAGGTTACCAAATATTAGACTTGTAAAAAAGAGGGAGGGTTGTGCATCAGTGAAGGTCATAAACGTTTATATATGAGTAGTTTATGTCTATATAATATTTGGTAATATGCATATATAACATGCATACGTTCAATGAATTTAAACTGGGTTGTTATATACATGAAAACATAAGACTTAAAAACTGTGAGATTAAGCATTGACCAATGAATTTCTATTATTATTATTATTTTTTCTGTGTGTTCTTTCTTCATATTTCGTCAACGTTTAGCGATGTAAAAAGGATATGAAATCATTGTATAGGGGGCACAAGGACTTTGAGACTGAATGAGTAGGTACTGAAGATAGTATTTGACTTGTGTAGGTTTTAGTGTTCTTGCGATGGCTATTTTCTTATATGATTAGTTCTTCTTGCTTTGGAGGTAAACAGCGGATATTTCGCTTATGACTAGACCCTTTCGCCGTTTTCCTAGTTTCTTAATTGGAACTCAGTTTTTGTTATACTAATTTTGCTGATTAAATGTACTCATCATTTGCAGATCTTTCTGCGATATGTCGGAAGCTCCAAGAGGTTTGGCTCCTTCGATTGAGCACAATAGAGTAGGACCAGATTATTTTGGTTACTATAAGAGCGAAGTGGCAGATTTATTGTCACAAGATGATGATTCTCTTCCTCTCTCATCCCAAAATTTTGTCTTGGCTGGAGTCAGAGACAATGATCAAAGCAATAGACAAGAGTGTAATAGTTCTACTGGGTCCGGTTCATCATTTTGTAACAGTATAGGAGCTGGACTTTCAGATATTAAAAAGGAAAGATTGAAAACATTGCTTCAGGAGAGTGCCTTTGCTCTTACAGAAGAGGTTGATGAGGTATACTCTCTCTTCTTTTTTTTTCCGCTTTTATTTAAGCACAACTCATGCAGGAACAGAATCCATCTTTTGTTTATTTTCTAGGAATTCTAGTTACTAAAAATGGCTTTTGGATATTGTGTGTGTAGATAAATGCATATAGGAAAAAAATTAAGTTAAGTTTATTCCATTGGATTTCTTTACTAGTTTTTTTTTCAAGTCACCCATTGAATGCTCGACTGTTTGGAGTATGTTGAATTTTTCGACCTGTCATTTTTCTTCTACTTTCAGTCTTTTGGTTTATGGCTATTTGAAGTATAATAAGTATATTCAGGTAGTGGCAGGACAGTGGTGCCTTTAATTATTTGCAATTGAAATGCTCAAAGAACATGCTACTACTTCATGCAGAAAACAAAAGAAGTCCTGACTAGACATTTTTTTTTTTATCTTCTCCCCTATCTAGCTCTGGATACCGTATGTGGTACATGGTTGTTGCTTGTGTTATATGGTAGCTGTCTTGGCCTATCTGAATGTTTCACCTTAGGTACATATGGTGCTATCTGAGGTAACACCAAGCCTGCCCACTACTTGCAGGTTCCCAAGGACCTAAATATCGCAATGATCATTTTTAACATTTTAAAATGCAGATGCTAGGTCCTGTTGCTAATATTTGTCGGATACAATCAATTCTGAGATGCAAAAAAAATTCAGGTGCAGCATGTGATGGGAATGCCAGACAACATCCTCACAAGAGGCTTAAGACCTCGTCATCCTCTTCTTTGACCAGTGCTCCTCTGCACTCTAGCTTTGTTGATTGCAGAGTCACTGAAGAGGTTCGTTTTTACTCTCTTGGCAACAAAATCACATTTATTTTTCTTGGGAGGTAGAGGAAACACCACTCAGCTAGAGCCCTTTAGTTTTACATGGCATTGCTTTTAACTAAAATGAGGTTCGATTCTGTAGAAGTTACATGTATGTTTGATTTTTGATGCAGTTCTAAAATACATGTATATTCTAACAATCTCAATAGCTCAGATTCATTTTGAACATCCCCAGTCATGTTGCTCTTAATAGTTGATACATGGTTTGTTTTCTTTGCTTCTTGGTTTCAAATCTATGGCTACTTATTTTCTTGGGAGGTAGAGGAAGTACCACCTAGAGCCCTTCAGTTTTACATGGCATTGCTTTTAATTAAAATGAGGTCCTATTCTGTAGAAGTAACATTTATGTTTGATTGTCAACGTAGTTCTAAAATACATGTATATGCTAACACTCTGAATAGCTCAGATTCCTTTTGAACATTCACATTCATGTTTTTCTTAATACATGGCTTGTTTTCTTTGCTCCTTAGTTTCGAATCTATGGCTACTGCATGTTCATGGTATAATGAACTCACAAGAATGTTAATTTGGAAATTTCTTTGGTCTGATTTGATTATTTATGTTATATTATACTCTCATACTCTCATTGCATTAAAAACCAATCTTGAATAACAGTGGATGACCAAACCTAAGTTGAATTCTTTGTTGGCTCAAATGTGTGAATACATTGTTTTCTATTGCACATGTGAAGACTGAAGCAGTAAATTAGGCAGGGGCGGAGCCATGTAGAAGGCAGAGGGGGCCATGGCCCCTCCAATATTTTATAAAAATGTCTTTAGTAGCCCACAATAATATTTATTTTATTGATAAGACCTTAAAAGTTGCATATGGCCCCTCCTGCAATTTTCAAAGATTCCTTCAAGAGCCCATAAAATATATATTTTATATATAAACTCATACAAAATTGCATATGGTCCCCATAAAAATTTCAAAAATTCCTTCAAAAGCCCATAAAAATATAAATTTTATAAATAAATTTAGTCAAAATTGCATATCCCCCCCCCCCCCCCCCCCCCCAAAAACAGTTTCCTGGCTCTGCCCCTGAAATTAGGATCACGCTTCTTAGTTTAGTTGATAATAATACTTGATTGGTGCAAGAAACACATCAAGCTTTAGCTTGTCATTGATGTGTCTAGTATATTAATATATCTGATTACATAGTGTTAGCATAAGAGTTTCCTGTTCCACATCCCATTGAGAAGGTTGAGTGTCTGAATTTGAATTGCGATGATGCGGATGTATGTGCTTCGTAGCAATAGAGGAAAAAAAAATTATTGTTATCTCAGTGTCTCTAGGCACATTAGGGCCTTCAATTTTTCCATTATGTTCTTTACTAGGTCAATTTATAGATACTTGTCAAAAATATATATTAGGACAGTTAATAGACATGTTCTTGATTGGAAAATTTTGTTTTGACCTGTTCTTTCTTTCGGCTTCATCCTTAAATAGGATTCTGGATATAAAGATATGGAATCTACTGGTGTAGATAAGAAATGTGCTCAGTGCCATACGACCAAAACATCAAAGTGGACAACTGGTCCAGAGGGCTCTAAGGTAATAATAAGTTTTTTTTTTTGCATCTATTCCACAATTTGATCTTATATTCTTCTTACATGATTGATGATTCTTTGTTCAGTCTCTGTGCAATGCTTGTGGTATGAACGTAAAACAAGGATACGAGTGTTCTGTAATGAAAGACCAAAAAGCAAACTCGTTTTCGGGAGCACATATGGGAGCTGAAGAAGAAAATAATGAAGTAAGAGCTATTAATTCTGATATTTGGTTTAAGATTAAATTGCTTCTTTTTTTTTTCTCTTTTGGGAGATCTTCTTGTTGTTGTTAATTTGACATTGGGCAGAGGAGATTGGAGGGGAAGTGTTAGTGTAACATCCCTACCTTCTCTCTCATTGTCAGACTTGAGCTTGGTAATTACAGTTCAACTTAACATGTAGGGGCAATCAGAATTTTTTTTGCCTCATTATTGCAAAAATGATTTTTTTTTTATTTAAAAAATTAATTATCTTTGTTTATCTGCTTGGACTTTTGTGCTTTATTAAAAGGCATTCATGATCATGAAGAACTTGCGAGGAAGATGATGTTTTTTTTTCTCTTTCCAGGTCGATGATGATTTGCAGGTCCTTATGCAGAATGACGTCTCCAAGGTTGAGGAAACAATGAAGAAACATTCTGATGAACATTTCACAACAGTAACTTCCTGAAAACTTTTTTATTATTATTATTATTTTTTTTAACTGCTACATGTGATCATATCATAGTTGTTAAAAACATGCTTAGGAGCGAAATGGGCACAGGTCGCATCAAGGTGCAAGCATTTTGCTTAAATTATGTACAGTGAGGCAATTGGAAAGAGGTACACACTTTTTTGCCAGGCACAAGAGGTGTGAGGTGTCATAAATGTGCACCTAGTTGAAGTCGAGAATTTTACTGTGTTTTTTAATTGCTGACGAATTGGATTGGTGTTATACATCACTATAATGGTGGTGTAGACTGTTGAGTACATACAACAAAAACTTCTTCAATTAGATAAAAAAAAAACGTAGCTCAGTTTAAAGACTTAAAAGACAGCTATCTATTGTCAACAAAAGGCTCTCTTGATGCTTACTATTCTTTTGTCTTTGACGATGATCATTGTGCGCCAATCGTACTCCTAGTTCCTCTGTGAGTTACAACCATCGACTTTACCCTTTTTGCCTTTTCCCACTGGATTTGAACATCGGATGACCAACTGAACAAAGTATGCTCCCCCCTCCCCCCTCCGCGCCTGTGTTTGCCCTATATCCTTCATTTTTCTTTTTTCTCTCATCTTCTTCTCCCCTCATAAAATTCTGTCTTCCATTATTATTGTGTTGTCTATTCTTTTGAACAGTTTCTTCAAAAGCTAAGGCATTAATTCCCTTTACAAAGGTTTTTTTGGGTACTGCAACTGTCTTTTATTTTTATTGTTATCTCTCTCTCTCTCTCTCTCTTGCTTGCTGTTAATGTACTTTATTTCTCCCTCTGCTCTTCTATGATGATGCAAAGCTGCATGCTCTGTTTATATTTTGCTGTCTAAAATACTAAATGCAACTTACTATAAACTACACTTTCACCATTGTTTTCTGTCTGGCCAATTTTACTCATATTTGATACAGTGAATTTAATTTTATGTTGATGGTCTTCTATAATGGTGTGTGATTTCTCTCTCATATTTTTTTGGCTGCACCTGGTACATGTTTTCTCATCCCTCCAAATTGGACTAAAGAGATGATGGATAGAAAAAAATATAGTCCATAAATAGTGAATACCACTTTTATCATACAATTATTTTCCAAATTACTTTTTTAAACCCTGCTTTGTAGTAAATTATGTACTGAGAATGTACTGGCTAAAAGAAAACAAAATGGTTTTCATCATCTCTTCTTTGCGTTGTCATTTCCTTTTAACTAAACAAAAAATGGCGGAGACTCCATTCCGTCCCTAGGAATGTCTCATCCATTCCTCCTTTCTCTTCCATTCCTGTATCTGTTCCTTCTTCTAGTCTAAGTTCCGAACTGGCCTGTTAGGACAAGAATTATTTAGTGCAGACGAAAAACATGCAGCAGTTAGCACTGTAGGAAATACAACATACACATAGTATCAAGTGTTAAAAAATAAACTAGCCTGACAAAGTTAAATAGTATCAATGACAGAGCAGGCCAAAGAACAGAGAAAATGAAAGTGCAGTTTTGTTAAGCATGCGGCTTTGCATCAGTAACGGACAGCAGATAAAGAAACAGAGCATTCACAGCATAGAAAAAAACAAAACAGATCCCCCCCCCCCCCCCCCCCCCCCCCCCCCGCCGCACAGGGAAAAAAATGACGTATACTTACTCAATAGAAATGTCTCAGGAACGTCTTTTGTGTGCCTCTTTCCGATCACCTCGGCTGTGCATCATTGAGGTGTAAACTGTGCCCCAGGTGCTTCTTTAACAGCTATCGACAGCAGGTTTTTTTGTGGCCTCTATCTTGGACATATGTGTGAATTTTGAAGGTTGTTTTGATCATTTTATTTAAATTTTTACTTTAAATGGTAAACCCCACTTTCCTGCTTTCAGCTTGGGGACATGGAGCAGAAACTTGAAGGACTTCTTGATATTGTAATGTCAAGTTGCAGGTTTGTTGTATTTTACTGGATGAGGTCCATATGAAATAAAAGTTGGATTTCTCTCTTAGTACTATTTTCCTCTACTACAAAATCTTACGATTTTAGCATTTAAAGATTTAAATTGTGGAAAATTAACAATGTTCTTGTTCACTTAGATGTTTGTTTAGTTATTTTAATTTAATAGCATCAAGGTTTAATTAATGTTTCTCCTGAATTTCAACAAATAATTCAAAGTCGGAGGTTTTCAGAGACCGCAGGTTGCTACTGAAGGTTGACAAACTGTAAGAGTATTAAACTGACGATCCACTGAAACTTAGAAACGGAGTAATATTATGACTTGAAATATCAGGGGTATAGGATAAATTTTAATTTATGGCAAATAATTTAATAAGAATTATATTGTTTCCAAGGATGCTGATGCAATGTGGTAGAGAAATATCATCTTCATATTATGAATTTAGAGAAACCTTATTATGTTTCAAATGATAAAACATAGTCTAGATGGTGTTTAACTTAACGAGGGGGGAGGGGGGAACGGATCGTTCATTCAGTTGTATTGATTATGTTTCAAATGATAAAACATAGTCTAGATGGTGTTTAACTGTGTACTCTATATGTTGATTATGTGGGCAATCTGAGATACATTGGGACTCGATTTGTTTTTATGACCTTTTTTATTTTTATTTTTTAAGTTGATGATGTTAGTAGTAAATCTCAGGTTTGAAAATCGATTTTGTAACTAGGTAGATTAAAATACATAGAATTGAAGTTTAAATTTGCAAAACTAGAAATACAATTGGGATGGTATCAGGGCCGTATAGATATAGAAAACCAATCTTTGTTTGATTATATAGTAGTCATAGAGGTATGTTGGGTTAAATGGAGGACTGTTTCTTGTATTTTGTTTGCACCTCTAAAATGAAAAATATGATTCTTTTAAAACAATTGTGAGGCCAACTATACTTCGTGACAGAGTACTATGTAGCTAGGATAATGTGTTTTTGAAATGAGCATAATCATGTCTGGTAAGACAAGAAAAGAAATGACAAAATTATAAATTATTATATTTCTGAAACAGTTGAAGTGTATCCAGTGAGATAAAATAAGAAACTTTGGCCTGTCCATGAGCAACTAGGTTATAATAATTGGACTAAAAAGAGAATCACAGAGTCACTCTCATTGGCTAGCATTTTCTTTGGACAAAGTAATCTTATAACGATTACCTGAGCTGTTTCTGTTGTTCTTGGAAGCCTCAAGCCTGATGCTTTCTTCTGGTTGACTGAAGAGGTGAGTGAATCTGCTGTAATTTGTTTGATGGGTATCTGAACTGCCAATGCTATGGATTAGGGGTGAGAATTCGTGTTTCCATGTCATGTCATGACAGGGATATCCTGCTATATGGGCCCCCTTAAACACTACACGACCTTCTTACCTGTTTAATAATGGCTGAAGAGCTAACATGACATGCGGGACATTTTATTACAATTTTAATTATTAGGATCATTTCAACAGAACTGTGACATGTTTAGTGAACCGTATCTAATTGGGCTATACATGGGTTGGTGGCTCAAACACGATCGTGACACGCCTAATTAGCATATCAAATCATGGACGACACAATCATAACACTAATGTGATTAAGTCGAACCCAAATCCACTTATTCCGTGATGTATTCGAGTCATGTTAGCATGTCATGTCAAGGATTGTCGTCCCTAGTCTAAATCTTACTACAAAGCATGGCTCCTTGGGTTGCCGAGTGCTCATTGTCTGAATTAATTTGTTTCCTTGGTCGGTTTGTTGTTAATCATGCATATTTCACATCCAAGCTAGTGATGACATGTTAGCTCTGGAGGCTCTTTATTGTAGCATTATCTCTCTTTATTATATGTAATTTATGTGGCATGTTCTGATTTTTTCTGTACAATTTTTCATAAATCTGCAAGGCTGAGGACTTAATTCTACCTTTCAGGCTGATGACCCTTGCTGAGAAGCACCAGCTTCAAATACTGATTCAGAAGTTACCGCCAAGAAATCTTGACCGTGTTGTGGAAATCATCCAACGTAGTAAACCTCAAGGAATCTGTGATGAGATCCATGTTGATCTGGAAAAAGAGGTAAAGAAAATGCACATGTTTCTAGTTATGAATCAGTTTGAATGATCAGGCTCCTGTAAACTGTTTTCTTTACTGTCATTGGTTATTTTGCAGGATAATGTTACACTCTGGAGATTATATTACTATGTTGAAGCAGTTGAAAATGCTAGAAAGCTCCCAGTGTAGCTTAATCCCTGAAAGTCCATATGGTGGATCATTGGAGGTCCACAATTTTTATCTTGGATGCCAGTTTACTCCATCATGGCCTTCTATCTTGTCTGTTCATGAATCACACTCTCAATACCTCAAGGCTGCTGAAAACGCTTGAACAACATTGTGGCTCACGGGGAATTTCAGGTTCAAACAGTCATAATGCATATTCTTTTTTACTCCTAAAGTATGTTAAGCAGATAAATTTAATTCAGATAGAACCAGCACATTGTGATTGCTGAAGAAAAAGATCATGTTTTAGGTATAGCTTGCAAAAATTGATCTATTTTGTTAGATGTTTCCCCCACGTAGTCAGGCAAAATTCTGGCATCAAATGGAAACAAATATTTGGTTGGTATGGAATATAAAACAATCATGTTGCACCACAGGCACAAGAAAGATGTCATATGCCTCTTTTTCGAGTGCAAAAAGATGGCTCCATTTACCCATTTCTAGAGATCATCTCATTTATGTTGTCTTACAGTACTTGAGATAATTCAAACTGCTGCCATCGTCAATGCTAAGTAAACTGCAGCTTGAAAATTTATGATGAGATGGTCACTTGCATGGCCGGGTATTGTTGAATGTCTGAGTCATCCTTTATTCAAATTTTATTTTTGCCATGGCGCAGATATACTATCCTATTGATGAGGTTTGAGACCAGTTTTATTACTTCTCTTTCGTGCCATGACGAGGACAACCTATCCTGAAAGGGGGAATGCTGCTCTCTTGGAAGTGTGGAATTCGAATCTCTTATGTTGGCCGCTAAAGGTATTGATTTTCTGTTCATGCGTTTGGATATTGCAGTCCTTGGAAATTGTACCGGAATAGTGCAACTGAAATAGTGGGCAACAGTGCTGCTCTTTTGCCTTGAACATTAGTTGGTTGCGTTCTTTCCCGTTGATTTCAATGAATTGGGAACTTTGTAAATTTTGAACTAATGGTCATGAGGCATATGATCTTTTGCTTGCTTGCAGTTATTTCGTGAGAATCAATATGTTGATTTTTTGTGAGTAATCATTCAATGACGTATCTACTATCTGTTACAGAATACTTGAAAATGAAAGATAGGATAACTTGTAAATTGTTAGTCACGGTTTTGCTAACCAATTTTTCTAGAATTAAATTCCAAATTATTCCTTAATGTTGAGGTAAAGTGATTCAAATAAATATTTATCCACCCAGATGTGTAATTGGAGCCATGATGGCAAACGTCAGTTATTCAAGACTGCGATAAATTGGAGTACCCCTTTACATTGTAGTATTTTTTAACGTACTTTTTACAAACTCAGATGGCTTTTTTTGCTCATGAGAACGATTAAGTTTTGTTCATGATTAACTGAAGGAAAATTACCTATTCCAAGTTAATGTCAAGTTCTCAGAAAGTGGTCAATTATTTTTAGTTGTTTACAAGCACTTCAAAATAAGAATGGCTTTCTCGTGCATATATATATGCGCACACACGTATATATTAAACCCATCAAGATCAGAACTGGTGATAAAAGCAGAAATAGCATCATCCACAAAACACAAACTACATAAATATGTAAAAGCTTATTATAAATTAAAGAAAATAAAAAAGAACGGCATAGCAAGTGCAATGGGGAAAAGACCATACCATCTAGTTAAACATTATAGTTTAAATTTTAATCAAGCACTGTAACTAACTCAATCGAACAATAATAAAAAAAGAAGAAGTAAATAATGGAATACATTTCGAGAAACTCCTACTCTCCTAATATGGAAGTCTCTTTGACACTAGCATGAAGATGAACAAGAAAGAAACTGCAATTTTCTACTCCCCCAAAGGATATGATGGACATTTTGAGAACATGCACGCGACCAAAAATTAATCATCTCAACTTCAAAAGGAGCTGCGCCTTGCTCGTTCCTCAGCAACATTTACCCTGATTGCTCTGCCATCCAAATTCTGCAACAACAGTTATACCTTAAATCAGTTGTTCACTAAAGAGATGAAGGCAGAAAGTTAAATAGCAAACAACACAGATGATTTTATTAAAATTAGTCATTTAATTTTAGTTGAAGTTTACGGCTACTATCCTATTTCAATCAAAGCAATGCTTTTCAAAAAACATATCAAGAAATTTGACAAATTGAATGACAAGAAATACACAATTTTTTGTGTATGCCCAATTCAGATTCAGTGTCTAATGACAAGGCTGCTTCATGTGATATTTTTCTCTTTTTCCGATACAGTGTACTAGTTTCCCAATGTACATGTTTATGAAGGGCCTTTTATCCAGGAAAATAATAGCCATAAAGAGTGTCAAATTACACAATTTGAGGAACCATGCATTAGAAGACCGGAATTTGCTTAAATGGTACGTTTGCATCAAATGAAAGCCCCTTGGAAACACTGGACAATCAAGAGCTTGGAGTTTCAATAACCCCAATTTTTTTGAGGAAAACTGTAACATCCTCAACACTAGAGCATAAGATGGGGAATAGAGATAAAATGGCAGCCAAAACAAATGGTCAATAGGCTTAGGGGTAACCTCAAGTGCCATTTCTAAAGGCTGCTTACTGGTCCTAGCATCAGGGTAGGAAAATAGTACCGTGTTATAATCATTTTATAAGGCAGACCTGTTGAGTTCAACTCAATTATGTTTCCACTTCTCTTAGCATGGGCTTCATTCTTAAGAAACGACAGAAATTTCAGGAACAACAATTAAAACAGGGAACATGTAATATAACCTGTCCGTCAAGAGCAGCAATTGCATCATTCAGTTCTGTTTCACTAGACATTGTAACGAAGCCAAATCCACGTGAACGCCCAGAGTCTCGATCATACACTACCCTGGCATCCACCACCTTACCATGTTCACTGAAGACCTGCTCCAGCCGAGCATTATCCACTTGCCATGGCAGGTTACCAACATAAATTCTGAAAGCAGATTCAAATGTTCTAGGAGTTCTTTCAGGACGTGACCCTCTTGGAGCAGCTTTGTTTACCGTTAAAAATCTTCCATTTAAGTCCTGGTAATGACATATGCAATTCTCAATTATTGGGAAGTGTCGAAGTGAACCATCAAGTAAGTGACTTAAAGGAAGAAGTAATAACATTAGACTATCCAAAGAATAAACATTAAACAGCCTGCATGAGAGAGAGAGATCATTTGTCCTAGAAAATAGCAAAGAACCTTTGGTTTATAAGTACAAATGAAGAAACAATTTTATCGAAATTTAATGGGATAATGTGCAAAAGCATATGGAAGTTTCCATCACTTGGGAAGTATTGAAGCTCAACCAAGCAATCACATGATTCTAAGGAAGAAGTCACATCAAATTAAGAAATAGGAATTACTGAGTTCAGTTCATGCGGAACCCAGGTCGTCCTCTAAAATGAGAGGATTACGTGCTCCACAAATAGCTATTATAGCATTCAACGAAATACATTAACCAAAAGAATATGTGAAGATTATATATTGTGATCAAACCAGAGGTATGTTAATTATGGGACAAGATTCGACCAAATAAACAAATTCCAACAAGAATAAAGTGATTAAAAGAGAAACATAGAAAACCCAAACGATGAATGGCAAAAGAGAAACTTACATAACGGTGGAACATCTCCACAGCCTTCTCAGCTTCTTCTACAGTACTCATTGTAACAAATCCAAACCCTCGACTCTGATCTGTATCCCTATTGTAAATTACCTTCAATAAAACCATGACCAAACTTTTAAAGTACCTTCCTACTGAAAACTAAACATATATACACACAAACACATAGGCAAAGAGAAGCATTACACACAGAGAATCAGCAAGAACAATACGACCCACAGTTTTAAAAATACAAGCAAGCACTATACACAGAGAATCGGCAAGAAACAATAGGATCTAATTTATTTATTTTTAATACCCAGTAAGCATTACACAAAGAGAACCAGCAAGAACAATATAACTCACACTTTTAAAATTCCCATTAAGCAATTCACACAGAGAATCAGAAAGAACAATATGACCCACGATATTACAATTCCCAGTCAGCATTACACACAGAAAATCAGAAACAACAATATAACCCCCCAATTCAAAATTCCCCATCTTCCACAACCCAGATAGGAAATACAAAATCCATATATTAATATATAGATATAGGGGTAGAGCAAAACTGATACCTCAGCAATCTCAACAACTCCGGCGGAATCAAAAAATTGAGCCAATTTCTCACTGTCAATATCAAACGGCAAATTCCCAACAAAAAGCTTAGCCTCCTCCGGTGGCTCTGGAAAAGACCCTCCTTCTTCACTCTCTTCTCCCCAAGAAGTAGTAGTAGTGGCCTCTGTGTCCTCCACAGAGTTGAACCCATCAACGGACTTCTCTTCTTCGTCTTGAGCCCAATCGGAGGTCTGTGCTACGAGTGGGACCATAATTGAATGTGAGATCTTGTTTCTGAGAGAGACCCATGAAGGTGATGATGAGAGACGAATGAGTTTGATGGGTTTGGATTGTGGGATGAGAAATGGGTATGTGGAATTGGTCGGCACAGAGGAGATACAGCACTCCGGGATAGATAGAGGCTTCATGAAAGCTGTATTAGCAGAAGACATTGTGTGTGTGAGAGAGAGTAGAGAGAGAGAGAGAGGATAAGGAGGGTTTAGGTTTTCAACCGTTCTGGGTTGGTTGTCCAACAAATGCCAAAGAACTCAGCTATTCAATTTTATTTTTTTATTTCTTTTGTATTTGTTTAAAAATAAGGGTAATTATTAGCAAATTTAATCAAGGTAATTTACACAAAATCCCACCTGGCTTCGGGATTTAATTATAATTTTTTTTTGTTATTCACCAAATTTTCTGACATTTAAGATTTTAATCAAATACTTCCCTTCTTTCAAAAAATAGTCAATTTTTAAGTCAAAATGACTTAAATACCCATAACATAAAATTATACATTATGAATAATTTGCATAAAAAACCCCTGAGTTTTAAAATTTAATCAAATAACTCCTCGGATTCAAAAAGTCACTAAAAAAATTTATAATGCTCATAATAAATACAATATTATATATCATTCATAAATAATACAATAAATAAATAAATATTTTGAACTATGACTTAATGCCGAAATGTTAAAAAATAAAAACAAAAATCTAATTGGTAGTTCAAAATATATTTTTATATTTCGAACTTATTTTTTATATATTTTACCCTAATTGATAGTTCAATTTTTTTTTATTTCGATGCTAATGTTTTTATTTTGGTATAATGTTTTTTTCATTTATAGTAAAATATTTAAAAACAGAAAAAAAATCCAAGGCCGAAATTGTTTTTTCATTTTAAAATTTTGTCTTAAAAAAAATTGACCATTTTAAAGTTTTGTTTTTAAACGAAAAAAAATTTCGGCCGATTTTTTATTTCATTTTAAAATTTTGTCTTAAAAAAAAAAAAAAAAAAGGTTAACTTCATTTACACACTCACAGGTTAACTTTTACTTCAATTACACCCTATCAGGTTTGAGAATATTCATTTACACCTTTTGTGATTTGAGATTCTCATCATTTACACACCTTTAACGATGACATCATCCATTTTTTTTTGTAAATACCTAAATTACCCTCAATGGGATAACCTAATGCTGTTTGGAAACAAGTATATATTATTTTATCAATTTAACCTCCTCCAATAATTTAATAATTTAATTTGTATTAAATTTTAAAAATATATATAAATTTCGAAAAAATATATATAAAATTTTTGAAAACAAATATAAAATTCAAAAATTTATATTAAATTCGAAAATATATATATAAATTTAAAAAAAAACATATAAAATTCGAAAAAATATATATTCAATTTTGAAAAAAAATTATAAAATTTGAAAAAAATATAAAATTCGAAAAAATATATATTAAATTTTGAAAAAAATTATAAAATAAATATAAAATTCAGAAAAAATATATATATAAAATTTCAAATAATATATATTAAATTTCAAAAATAAATATAAAATTCGCAAAAACTATAAAAATTTTGAAACAAATATATAAAATTAAAAAAACATATAAAATTCAAATATATATATATTAAATTTTGAAAAACATTACAAAATTTGAAAATAAATATAAAATTAAAAAACACGTATAAAATTTGAAAGAAATATATAAAATTTGTAAAAAATATAAAATATTCGAAAATATATATATAATTCAAAATAAATATATAAAAAATTGAAAAAATATAAATTCAAAAATATATATAAATTTTGGAAAATATATATATTTCAAAAATATCATATTTACTAAACAGTAGATGGTGGTACAAGCCACTCCTTATTTGATGGACCAGCAGCCAATGACTTCTTCTGTGCATGGGCTTTTCATTGTAATAACACTGAAATGAGGTAAAGCTAGGTCTCATGAGATGCCTAAACTAGTGCATGAAAGAGGAAGATTATTGTTGATAGGGAATAATCCAACCCCAAAAGGGTAACAACATTTAGGATGTTTATTTTTTACGAATTTTATATATATATTTGAAATTTATATATGTTTTTCGAAATTTATATATATATATTTTGAATTTATATATATGTTTCGGATTTAAATATATTTCTTTTGAATTTTATATTTTTTTTTCAAATTTTATATCTTTTCAGAATTTAATATATTTCTTTTGAATTTTATATTTTTTACCGAATTTATATATATTTTCCAAAATTTATATATGTTTTTCGAATTTTATACATATTTTTATATTTTTTCGAATTTTATATAAATATATTCGAATTTTATAAAAAAATTCGAAATTTAATATTTTTTTCCAAATTTTATATATTTTTTCCAAAATTTATATATTTTTTCAAAATTTATATATCATTTTCAAAATTTATATATTGTATAGTAGATTGTTTGGGTATAGAGATAGGAGTGTTCCACTATAGGGTTAGGGTTGTTTGGGTACATGGTTTAGACTATCTTAGGATTAAATTGATTTAAAGAGTGTTTGGTATAATGGTGTTTTAGACATTTCATACTATGAGAGGTGTAAATGAAGATTCTCAAACCTGAGGGGGTGTGATTGAAGTAAGGAAAATATCATTAACCTCCCCCTGCGGTTTAGTGATAGTACACGAGGTACCCCTGCGGTATCATTCCAAGTAGAGCAGATACCTCCCTCCAGGTTAGCTCCGGCTATCACTTTCACCCCCTCCGTCCAAAGTCAAGCCGGTCAACTCTGATTTCATGTGTGATTTTACATAATTGCCCTTCATATTATATTATAATTTTATGGTTAATTTCAATAAACCCCCATAAATTATTGAATTTCATATTGCCCCCACCCTAATGGGTAAATTACAGTTTCACCACTATAATTTGAAAAAATATTTAAAATTTAAAAATATATATAAATTTTGAAATATATATATAATTCGAAAAAATATATAAAATTTTGAAAATATATATAAATTTTGAAAAAAAATATTAAAAATTGAAAAAAATATAAATTTCAAAAAACATATATAAATTTAAAATTATATATATATAATTTGAAATAAATATATAAAATTAGAAAAAATATATTAGAAAAAGAAGTGTTTAGGATTTGATAGACTTCTCACCCTCTGCACAACAAACATTGAAATTTGAATAAAGTATAAATTAATATCTTCCTATAATGTAGCCTCTACAAATATATGCATGTTTGAACTTGCAAAATCAATATTATTTTTTATCTTCAAAGTGAGTAAGTACATTTCTGAATTGATATTATGAAGAAAAGAAAAAACTCATTTGAGATTATGAAGAAAAGAAGAAACCCATTTCAAATTTATATTTTTTTTTCGAATTATATATATATTTTTTAATTTTATATATTTTTTCCGAATTATATATATATTTCAAAATTTTATATAATTTTTTGAATTTTATATATTTATTTCGAATTAGATATATATACTTCGAAATTTATATATGTTTTTCGAAATTTATACATTTTTTCGGAATTTTATATATTTTCTTTGAATTTTATATATTTTTTCGAATTATATATATTTCTTTCAAAAAATATATATATTTGAAATATATATTGTAAGAAATAATAAAATAACTCTAGCCTTTACTTTTTATGATTGATTTAATAACTCGGTGAAAACACATGAGATGAGAAATGTTTGTACAAATAAAAAAAAAAAAAATCAAATATATATATATAAATTAAATTAATTGACCCAAATCTTGTTGAAGAACAAATTTGAAGTTTTCATAAGAAGTTTAAAATAACTTTTTTTGCAAAATGAGAATTTAAATCGACATAATAGAAAGCCTTCATTTATTTTTTCTTGAATTTAACATGGTGGTGAATGCATAAGAATAATAAAATTTTATAATAAATTTTGTTTGTGTTTTCTCTTTCTAGGGAAAATAGTTGCACACTTTAATTATATATATTTTTAATAGTAATTAGTGTATAGAGCTTCCATTAATGGTACATTTTCATTATAATTTTATCATTATAAGAATTATAATTATTTCTTATATTTAACATGGTGATGAATTGATCAAAATATTAGAAAACTTATATCTTTTGTTGTATTTAACATGATAATGAATGCTTAAGAATATATAAAAAAATCAAAGTATATATTTTTTCCGAAATATATATATTTTTAAAATTTAAGGGGCATGACTTTAGTTTTTCAAACTTGAAGAAGTTTGATTGAAGATAAAACAAATTTTATGGAATATAAATGAAATGTGAGGATGGGGGAGGTAATTGATACGAATTGAAAAACTAAGGGATTCTTTGAATATGAGGTTATTTGATTAAATTTGCAAACCTCAGGGAATTTACTGATAGTAACCCTAAAAATAATGAATAGAATAAAAACATAAAAATATGATATTGACATCATTTCTCCTAATTACTGTTCAACAATTAGTACTATAGTTTTTCTTAATTTGATTCATATGATCAAAAAGGAAATATCAATTGTTTTCTCCTCATGTTTCAAGCTCTTTTGTTATAACAATATCTTATATTTTATTTCTATTAATTATCTTTAAATCTGGAATAATAACATCTCTGTATTCACTATTTTTTTAAAAATAATTCCTAAAGTTCCCGATAAATTTAAAATAATAACGATTTTGCTCTCGCTAACCTAAATTTTTAGATTCATGTCTGACTATAAGATATTGATTAATATATTTTTATAAAGAAAAATGTTAGGAAATGTCGTCTCAACTTAAGCATCAAATTTCTAAAAAAGTTTTAGTAAGAAATACTGATCCGCAATTGCCAAATTTTGTGAAAAGTAGTACTATAATCAACAATTGTTGTTTTATTTTGTTTTCTAGTAGTGGTGTGTATTGTATATGTGGTGAAATTATGGTGTATTAATCCGAACGGATTGACTTGGTTAGAAAAGATTTGGAACTTATATCCGATTCGTGGGGGTCACCTTCCACGGATTTCGTGAATTAGCCGAAATACACGTAAGCTGGTCCGGATATCACGGTTATAAAAAAAAAAAAAAAACATGGTTAGTTTATACACGTGGCAAGTTGAAGTGTGAAATGGTACTTCGACTCTCCAATTATCCTTTTTCCCAAAACATGTGGTACGATGTCGTTTGGTTTCCTGACCACGCCATATTGTTTCAAGCTTGTTTACTAGTAGTTGTTTCTCTTTTAGGAGGAGCTTGTTTTTATCAAAAAAAGAAAAGAAAACCTACCCTTTACTTCAAAGTTGTACTGTGAAAAGTAAATATTAAATTGTGACAACACATTAATTGAAGCACTTGCTTACAGTTACAGTAGTCTTGGTTATCTTTGAAGTAGAACCACCCCGATGCAAATTTTACATAAAGAATTGGATTGTCAAAGTTAAAGAATTCTGTATATATATATATAAAATAAAGTGCAAGAGTGCAATTCATATTTACTAAATCTGAACGCATAGGTGTTAAATTGCAGATTAATTTGATGCAATCAGGGAAAAAAAAAAAAAAAAAACTTTGTGTGGGTTTGTGTGTCTTCCTCTAAGTTGATCTATAAAAAACTTACAGAAGGGGGACAAAGCCCAATGATTTACAAATCGTTTTGCTGTAAATATCCAGCATCAGCCCATATGTTGTACATGAATCAGGATATATTTAGGGGTTAACTTTATTTACACCTTCATAAATTTGATTTTATTTTAATCAGGTTTGAAAATTTTTATTTAGACTCTTTATTTTTTTAAATTCATATCATTTACATTCGAAACTACCCTCAATATTGAGATATGTGGTATTTGGAAACAAGGTTTGTTGAGATATGTGATGTTTGGAAATAAGGTTTATTACCCTCATATTTTATTATCTAAACAAGGTATTATTATTTATTTTTGGTATAAATCAAAAACAAATTAGTTTATAGTAAAATATTTAAAAAATGAAAAAAATCTAATTGGTAGTTTGAAATCTTTTTTTTTTTTTTTTATATATTTTGGACTTATTTTTTTTTATATTTTATAATAATTGGTAATTCGGGAAAATATTTTGGCATAAATAAAAAAATTGTTTATAATAAAATATATATAAAAAATATTTATAGAACAAAACAAAAATCTAATTGGTAGTTCTTTTTTATATATATATTTTACCCTAATTGGTAGTTTAAAAATATATATTTTGGCATTAATAAAAAAAATTATGCCAAAATAAAAAATTAATGCTGAAATATATTTTTTGAACTACCAATTAGATTGTAAAATATATAAAAAAATAAGTCCGATTTATAAGAAAATATTTTGAACTACCAATTAGATTTTTTTTCGTTTCTTAAATATTTTTATATAAAGAAATTTATTTTTTGATTTATGCCAAAATAAAAAATTAATGTCTTATTTGGATAATAATATTTGAGGGTAGTAAATCTTGTTTTCAAACACCACTTATCTCAATATTGAGGGTAATTTAGGTATTAAGTGGCATTAGGGGGTGTAAATGATGTGAATTTGAAAAAATAAGGAGAGTAAATGAAGATTGTCAAACCTGAGGGGGTCTGATTGAAATAAAAACAAATTTCGGGGGTGTAAATGAAAGTTAACTGTTAACCCTATATATATATATATATAGCAAAGGAAATTTTGAAAGTGAACTATTTCTTCATTGGGTGATATCAAATGGGAAGTACAGTTACCAAATAAGATAGGAAAAAAATAAATAAAAAATAATGAAGAGAGAGAGAGAGAGAGAGAGGAAAGAAAGGATATTAAACTATGATTCCAACTTTTGTTGATGATAAATGGAGCCAAAATTATTATTCATCATTTCATCACATATCATTTCAATTTTGAAGTTGACATGGTGCACTCATACTATATGTCCTGGACTCTGATTATTAATCCAATTCTGGGCGCCAGCAATGAGGGGCTCATTTGCTTAAAGTGGACCAAACAGGTCCTCTAATGGGGTACCTAATTAATTGGTCCATTCAATTGTGTATATATACAAGCCTCTCAATCCCACTATATACTAACAACTTCTAAGTAACCGAGAGATTTGGCAGGTCAAGAATAAAAAGCCTCAAACCTCATTTGCATCCAGTGCATTCAAGCTCTAACTTCAAATGAAAATGGGCTTCCAAGTTACTAATTATGACTACCTAAGGACTTAAAATATACATTTGATTTGGTTCATCTCAAAATTATATACATTCATATTCAAATTCTGTTTATTTACATTTTACACGGGAATTTTGTTTTTTGTTTTTGTCTATTTACTTTTTCTGTCTCATATTAGTTGTTCACAATCTCAATTTCATTTGTCTCAATATACATGTCCAGTTTCGAATCTCAATACAATATAATCTTATATTTTTTCAAATTATCCCTCTTCATTAACTTCAAAAAATAATGAGTCTCACTAAAAACTACAACTATACTATATTATCAAATGATAACATTTAAAATACAAAATAACAAGAAAAAAAAATTAAAAAATCAAACTTGGACAATTAATTTAGAATAGAGGAAGTATATTACTTTTCAAAACGCCTAACATGATGAGGAAATGTATTTCATAATCTGAGTGTAAATGGTACGTTGTGCAATAATAATATATAATTTTATTATTATAAGTCTTTAAATGGGAAAAAAATCATCTCAAGTTACCCTGTCACCCGATTTATGTCAAGTGGGGGACCATATCAATTCAATGACTAAGATTTAGATAAAAAAATCGTCTCAAGTTACAGGGACCACATAAACTCAATAGCTAACATTTAAGTACACGTTTTCTCTCTTATATTGTTAATCCCAACTTTTACCACCTTCCCAAAATAAAAAGAAAGATACCCATTTACATCATAAGGGTAAAATTGGTATAATAAAAAAATAGTCTTATAAGAAAATATTTATTTTAGGATGAGTAGAAGTTCTCCTTATATCCTACGTGGCCCAATAAAAAATATACACATGTTTATGAAAATAAAATAAAATATTACAAAATATTCCTTCTCTTTCACGCGCCTCCTCTCTCTCCTCTCCCTACCCTTTTTTCTTTTAGAAAACCTAATTCTGAATTCTTCAAAGGCTCTCATCATCACCCAAGAATTGAATCGTCCCGGCAACATCAATTCGCATGTGTTGAAATTCAAATTTTTGTACAAGCTACTCAAACCCATTGATTTATTGATTTGCGTTGTTATCGTTATCTAATAAATTATTTGATTTTTACATAGAGATGTTTCCGATTTCTACATAGACAGGTTTCGGACGATTGGGAAGGGCTTCACAACCCTGCTTAGTGTTCAAATACATGGTTGCCAAGAGTTAGGGAACCACCCTCCTACGGGACCTATACACAGCCACTTTTTGATTCCATATTTGTATAGATATACATATATGGACACAATTGCTTTTATTTTTTGCTTAATGGTTTCCTGAAAAATCCATATACTGTTGCTTACATTATTTGATCATCTATTTATTTTATTTGTGCCTGTGTGAGAGAGAGAAGTTAGCTACGGTTAATTAGGTTTTCGAAAGGGAAAAAAGGGAAAGGGAAAGGAAAGGGAAAAGGAGAGGGAGGGGCGCGTGAGAGGGAGGGAATATTTTATAATATATTATCTATGTTCTATATTAGTTATCTATTATTGAATTTTATTTGTCCCAAATTACTTATCCAGTTTCGAATTTTAATGTAATTTTACATCTCACTTTCCTCAACTACCCTTCTTCCACTAACTTCAAATAAATATCGGACTCCACCATAATAATATATCATTAAGGGCAAAATTGGAAATTGGACACTAGTCAACCTCAAACCATAAAATATTAAAAAGTCTAAATTGGACAAGTATTGTGGGACGGAGGGAGTAATATTTTATTTTATTTTTATAAACATGTGTATGTTAATTATTGGTTCACCTAAGATGTAAGGAGGAACCTCCTACTTAAATGGCCTAAAGCAAGTATTGCCCTATATTATATATAGATATATGATGTTTTTACATGGCATTTTTCATTACCAAAAACTCAAATGAGTTTTATTTAGGAAAAAAAAAATGGAACTTGGTTGTTAATGCAATGAACCAAACTATTTTTTCATTCGGTTCCGGTTTTTACTATTGTCTTCTTAAAAAATTAAAAATGTTAAGTATCAAAACATAATATAATTATAAACTAAATAAAATATAATATATCAACTATTACAAACCCAAAATCAATTGTATAATTAGTGAAATGAAAATAATCATTTCAAAATTACATCTCCTAAAATTATAACCTTATAACTATTTACTTATAATTTTTAAATTATATATAAGTAAAAATGTAATATTAATAAAAAAAAAATAAGAATAAAAAAAACGGTTCGGTTCCGCTTCCGTTCGGTTCTATATGGTTAAGAACCAGAACCAAACCTAAAAACTCGGTTCTTAAATTTTCGGAACCGGAACTGAACCAAACCACCTTGGAACTGAATCAAACCATCGGTTCTGATTCGATTCACTCTGGTTCTTCCGTTCTTTCTGCACTTCTAGATGTGGAGGAAAAAAATTGGGATGGAAAAATAATTAAAATATTGATAGGGGAGATTTAAATTGGAATGAAAGACTGAATAGTAAAAAAAAAAAAAAGATCTACACTTTAAAAATAAAGATAAAGATAGAATAATTTTATATGGAGATTGTTTCCTAGTTTAAAGGAAAAAATAACTTGATTAGAATACGACTACTAAATCCACTCTTATATAAAACGATGGGTTGAAGAGAGACAAAATAAATCCCTAAAAGAATTTTCTCTTTTTTTCATTCGATCAAATAACTTAACTGTCAGAGTGCCCTCTGCCGGCACCCAGCCTCGTCACTTCTATTATATGTGGATTGCAGGAAAGAGGCCCGAATACGGATCGTGTAGATTTTCGCATCAACAAATATAATTTCATTTTTGAAAATATATACGCACTTATACATATAATATAATCTGATATATATATATATTATTGTATAATTATACACTACCTAAACAATTCCTAAATTTTTTTAATTTTAATGTGTGGACCCCTCACTTGACATAAATCAGGTGAAAGTGTAACTTGAGACCATTTTTTCCCTTTGAGTGATCGGTATTTGGT
Source organism: Cornus suecica (assembly GCA_963922005.1). NCBI lineage: Eukaryota > Viridiplantae > Streptophyta > Magnoliopsida > Cornales > Cornaceae > Cornus > Cornus suecica. The sequence continues at coordinate 1,424,776 of OY998238.1, forward strand.
GCGATGATGTACTTGCCCTGTAACTTCGGAGAAGGAAAATATAATACGGAACCGGGGAGAGATTTTAATGCAACCTTTTTCACATGAGAGGAGGGAAACCGCTGAATGTCGGTGTGTTGCTTGACATTAAATTGTTTCCACACTGTATGCATGCGTAGCCGCATTCAGGGGCTTTTCATTTCATTACAAGAAAGCATATATATATATATATATGCATCGAGATGGTCCAACAAACAGAGAAATGCAACTCAAAATTAATTTCTACAAAAGCTAGCTAGCCCCTATTATTATTAGACAAGAAAGGTGATGATTTTGTTTGCACGAATGGGCAATTGGGACTTTTAAAAACAATATATTAAATATATATATATATATATATATATATGATGACTTCAAAAGAGTGTTTTTGATGATGCTTATCCCCACCCTAACCCCCACGGGCGTTTTCGAAGGAGGGGGGCCTCCCCCACCCTGGGCAACCCAATAGAGATGCCACCAAAACTATATGCATGCATGCATTATCCAAAAAAGTTTTTAATCATATATATATATATATATATATATATATCACAGTCTACACACATGAAACAAACCAATCAGCAGATTGGCTTAACATCACATTGCATTTGTATAATCTGTGAATTTTTAATTTTTTAATTTTTTAATTTTTATACCTTGGCCCTTAGGTAACAAGCATTAATAACGAGTAAGCCTTGCTACGATGAATCGCACAATAACTTATCTATTAAAAGTTAAAACCAACCTTGCTTAATTACCTACAATATTCTGTGAGATTTCAAACCCGATCTCTAAATATATATATATATAATTAACTTGCTATTATTGGTAATAATTCCTTTTGCATGCACATTACATACATCCATACATGCACAAAGTGAAAACACGAAGTGTTGGACCAAAAAGAAAAAAAGCAAAAATGAAGTGGGTCATGTGGGCATGATTGCAATATAGTGTTGAAGTCCAGCTCATTGGATCTTCTAGATGCCAACCATCTGATTGATACTCAGGGATCCAAATTCCATTACACGTGGACCATGCACACACCCGACCCAGAGATTTAGATGGGTGAGAGCGTAATTGTTATTATTTTAAATTTAAGAGGGTTTTAAAAGATTTAAAAAAATCAGTAGGAACATTAGTATTATTATTCCTAATTTAAGGATAAATAATAGAAATAAAAAAGATCACCGCCCTCACTGGACCCAATGTAGGTCGGTGCCTGCACACACCAAGTCCCACACAATGTATAAAACCATTTTCATTTTCTTGGCCTCCCTCTTACCTTTAGCCTATTTGTGATATATATATATATATATATATATATATATATATATATATATATATATGGTTTTAAGTTGAAGACCGGAGAGGTGAGACTAAAAATGAAGTTGGTGGTGGTAGAGGCTAATACATGCATGATTAAAACAAAATTGGTCGGATTTTCATTGCGAACATCTACATCAAAAACCCACATAAAGCAATCAAACTAATCAAAGCTTTGAAACTTTTGTTCTCTCTCTCTACTTTGAAAAGTGGTAGAATATTAGCATATTTTGTTCCCTTTGTGCTCTTTATTAGGGGACCAACCGCTATTGTTTAAGTGAGTTTTAAGCATCTCACTAATACTTCACTTAATGTCTGTCATTACCGCGCGTACGGTTGTAATTTTTTTGGAGACAGCCAGGGCCAATGCACTTAGGTTCTATGTAGTAAGGAGAGTAGGTAGATATCAAAACCTTAATTTAAATCACTAATCAGTCATGAGATTTAATAAATAAATAAATATATATATATATATTTCGATACTCGACATATTCAAGTCATTTATGAGCTATATTCGTGACTATATAAGGTTGAGACTACATTTATGATCGTAATTTTAACAAATACTTTATAGATAAAATTAAATAGGGTAAATTATAGTTACAGTTACTCAAAATATGATATATTACACATACATTCTTTGTCGTTAGGATAATTACAGTTTCATCATTTTTAACTGTAAAATGACTTTTCTACTTATGATTATTTTTCATGGGCTTAAATGTCTTTGCATCTAGCTGAGAGTATTGTAGACATTTCACCTCTTATCAAAAGTGATAACTAGGAGGTATTTGTTACAAATTATAAATTTAAGGGGGTTTAACTATAATTATTTAAATAACAAGAGGTGCGAGTGAAATACATCATATCTCGAGGGCATTTATCCAATTAAATATAAAGCAACATACAACCTTCACATAATACCTTGTCACTTTTAATATGTTATTATAGCAGAAACTATATTTGAGTTGTTTCACTTCATTCACATTTTAAGATACTATAAGCTATGCATGTCTATGTTGAATATATATAAGCCTGGCAAACTAAGAAATTATGGAAAAATAATGGTTGTAATTTTAACAATTTTGAAATCAATTTACTTTCTATAGGATAAATTATAGGGTAAATTATACCGAATTCCTTCAGTGATGGAGCATTGGACCTTTATTAATTTAACCTTCCATGAAATTTGGTGGGTGTGTTGAACAATTATCTCATTGTTAACAATTTTTTAAAAATAAATTAAGTTACTCCTACATTATATAAAAAGACAATGATAAAATTCACCATTTCATATTTGTTGATACTAAAATTAAAAATATTAAGAGTTAAAAAGGACATTATGTACATGTCAGGATATCCAAATAATAAAAGTCAAAAGCTCGATAAAATCACTATATTTTATTCAAAATTCTAATTGTTTTAAAAAATTTAGGATTTGCTTAGTTTGTATCTTTAAAAACTGTTATTGAGAATTCTGAAAACTGAAAATTATTTTCTGATAATAAAAATGAGTTATCTGAAACAAACATTTTTATAACTAAATTTTCTAAAAATAGCTTTCAAAAAACTCAACCAAACATATTTTTTGTACAATTTTTTATTTTCAATTTTCAAAAGATAAAAAATTGTTCTCAAAATTACAAACCAAGCAGACCATCATGTCATGTTTGGTATGAATGAATGAAATGGTCATTCTATCTATTCATTTGTTTGATATGTTCTATTGAATGAGAATTGTCATTCTCAAATAATGAAAAACTATTTCTTGGAATGAAAATTCATTCCATTAGTAAACCTATGGAATGATCATTTCATTCTTTAAGGGATGCTTTTAAAATATAAAATTACTAAAATAACCCTCCCCCATTTTAAGTAAACAAACCAGCATCACCACCATGCCACCAACTTTTACAACCGCCACCGCCATAACCTTCCGCATCATCTTCCTCCTTCACCTCATCCATTGTCCCCCACTACTATTTTCGTTACCTTTCACTTCTTTTTGTAAAAAAATTGCTAAATAATATTATTTGATTAAAATTATATATTTATCACTAGGAGGGGTATTTTTGAGAGTTTTGCTATTAAGTTCATTTCATTCCTAAATATTTTATATTTACAACGAAACAATAAAATGAGAATAGTAATTCCATTCCATTCTATTCATGCGTACCAAACATAGAAAGTTGTTTGAGGTTTTAGTTGATTTCATGCCTAACAAATGGTAAGCTGGACATGTTGACCGTTGACTACGAGCCCGACAACTTATAGAAAAGTCCAACATTTCCGGCCACTTATCTAATTTCACATCACGATTCACGAGTGCACATTAAATTTTGAAGTATTAAAAGTGTTGAGCTATAAAACATGGATACTTCGTCTAGAGTCGTCGTATCCGTGTTGGACACACGTGTCCGTGTCAGACACGTGGACACACCAAAAATACATGTCTGACACGCCAAATGGCGTGTCTTGAGTTTTCAATATTGGGCACGCAACGGACACACGGAGGACACGCGGTGAGTCGGTTGATTCCATGAAAGAATGATGGCTTATGAAGCCGCTAATTTGGTGGATCACTTATAGGACTTGAACACCCTTAATCCAATATTTGACTTTAAAGATACTTGAATATCTTTGTTCATCCTCATCTTGTGAGAGGAATTAGAACACCTATTCATTTATCCACTATATAGAAATCAACCAGATATCACCACAAATAACTGAAGATTTGGTATTTGTATATTCCAATCTTTGTCTACTATCAATAATTTTTTTACAATATAACGAGAGAGAGACTAAGATGTTAGATGTTAGGGGAGATGCATTTGATTTTTTGGATTCTAGTGGAATGCAGAATTTTGAACATGTCAGACATTTTATTTAACATATTTGTTTATTTTTTTTATAAGTTTATTGGTTCTCATTGTTTAAGTGATAAATGAAGTATTTATGCAATATAATATGTATATATAATTTTTTTTTTTTATAGATACATCGGAGGCGTATTGTGTCCTACTTTTTTGGAATTTGCCGTATCCGTGTCATGTCATATTCGTGTCCGTACTTCATAGGTGTTGGGTGATCCTTAAGAAGTTTATAAATAACTTTTTTAACATTAGTTTTTGGTGAGAAATGATAATCCAGTCATGTAAACTTTATTATATTTTAAGTAAGATTCAATATTTAAATTATAAATATGTTCATACTTAATGCTGAATAGAGTTATCAAACAATATCATAATCTCTTTTTCAAAATAAAAAACTTAACATGTACAATTGAATATAAGTCTCTACGATCAAAAGACAAAAATTTATAAAATTAATAAAAACTAATATATGTCATGAATTAAGTTCTAGCTTTATCTTTTATTTGCTATAAGCTTATAATGCAATTTCTATTTTAACCTTTTCTCTTTATTTTCTTCAATAATGTTTTGGTTATGTTTGAATTGACTTTTCAAACGTTGTTTTTGCCTTCTTAGAAGAAAAAACTGTTTTGAATGGTGTTTGGCAAAAATTTTAGAAGAATTTTTGGACAAGAGTATTTTGAAAAAATTAGGAATGCCAACTTTTTTTTTTCTTCATAAAAGTCGAAGTGGAAGTAGAAGCTTGCTAAACATAACGAAATATAAGATATAAGAGGTATATTGAGATGACTTTGTTTTTAATAGGTATTCATTTAATTACCATCAGATACGTTATGAGTAATGCTAGATATCTCAAAAATTAATTTTGAGATCGTATCACAAAATAAGATAAAGTTAGATTTTGATAATAGTTGTTTTTTTTCTTGATCCTCATTAATTAATTAAATTCCAATTGTAATATCCTTGCATTTTTAGTTACTAAAAGGACACTCTCATAATATTTTTTCCTTCTCTTAGGTTCAACTATCATTAGGTGAATCATATATTTATCCCCCATCAATTATGATAATATCTTCGAATCTCTTCGGAAATGTTAGTCCAAATATAAATAAATCTGAGATATACAAATGCGTTAAGCTAGTGCTTCCTAAGATATTGGTGTTAATGTACTCTAATCGTTGAATTTTCTAGTAGTTTTTGTTAATAATAATAATAATAAATTATGAATTTACTTTAATGTTTGACATAATTTATGTTTTTGTTTTTATAAAGAAAAAGAGAAGTATAAGTCATTTTAAAAAATTGATATTTTTAATTTTTTTAAAATGTTATTCCAGAATTTAGAAATTCTTTTAAAAAATATTTCAAATATTATTTAAAATAATTTTTTTTTTCAAAAAGTCAAAAATAACTTTTGAAAAATCAATCCAAATTAATTTGATTTAAGTGAAGTAAGTACAACTTGGTGGCATCTCTAACACCCCTACAAAAAAAGAAGAAAAAAAAAAAGAAGCCATTTCTAACACATGATTCATACGAACAACTTGTCTGTCATAGATCCATTTGTTTATGGAAAAATCTTTCCAATATGAAAAAGCGTGGCCTACTTACGAGAACGGGAAGTCAACAGTAACATTGAAGAGATGACATTATATATGAATATATATAATAGTTATATACATATATAGTTAGCACAAGTACTTATGCCCAGTTTTGTAACTGGTATTGGTACCAAGTTTTTGGTTTTGGTACGAAATAGTAGTACCAATCCATGTTTGGTAAATTTGGTGGTGGTATTACTGTAGCAAACCAAAAAGCACTGTAGCGTACCATATCTCACCATTTTTGGAACCATCAAAGTGGATGGTTTTGGATGGTGCGAGTACTGTAGCACACCATGTGCGGGCACTGTAGCAATCCATGTGCGGGTACTGTAGCAACTCATTAATATTAATACTAATATATTAATATATTTTAATATTATATTATAATATTAAAATATATTAATATATTAGTATTTGATTACAAAACCAAAAAATTAATAATATATTAATATTAAAATATATTTTTGGAAATTTAATATATTTTAATATTATAGTTTTATTATTTTTCCTAAAAATTAATATATTAATATATTTTAATATATTAATATTAAAATATATATTTGGAAATTTAATATATTTTAATATTATAATTTTATTATCTTTCCTAAAAATCAATATATATTAATATTAAAATATATTTTAATATTATAGTTTTATTATCTTTCCTAAAAATTAATATATTAATATTATAAATTTTAATATTTATAAATAAAATATGAAACCATTCCAAGTTACCAAACATGGTTTGGTTTCAGAATTTCAACCCATACCAACTCTACCAAACATTGGTTTGGTTTTTCAGCATCACTTTTTCTCACACCAAAATCATCTGCACCAAACATGATTTGGAACCAAAATAAAATCACACCAAACCAAATCCAACCCAACCCAAATCAAAACAAAAAACTAACACCGCACCGCACCGTTACCAAACGCAACCTTAAAATGCATTTGCATTTTGGTTTACTTGCCGAATAAAAAAAGTACCTAAGTGCATAAAAAAAGGGTTGGCTTGTATAACATTGGCTGCCAACTTAATGGAAATCCATAGCCTAGTTTAACTGCCACATCTAACAACAACAAAAAAATAATAATTCAAAATAAGTAATTTCATATATTTAATATTTTTTCTTCTATGGACAAGTTTCAGAATGCAGAGAGTATTAAATTTTGGTCGAAACCCTATGGAATTTCTTGCGACTCTAATATAGAATTACAAATTTGATTTTTACTTTACTAAATTGGTCCCCAGCGGTATTTCCTCTTCTTTCATTTGAAAGGAGGAGGGGTTCGAGTCTGTTAGGAAACAAAATGTATATGGGAGAAAAGCTTATTTTTCGAAATAAATAAATAAATTAATGTTAAAGTAAAATAAAATTTAATGTAACTTTTTTATTATAATATATATTTACCTATATAGTTTTTGGGTTAACTTATGAATTAAATATACATATTTAATAGGCATATCTATTTTTCTCTTAGTGCAGCATAATTATTTTTATTAATTTGGAACTTCTTATCTAGGCACTCGAGGACGGTAAAACCTCGGTCTCTCCGTTGATTTGCGACTCTAATTTAAAATTTGGTCCACCAACAGCAAGCAATACATGAGTGAGGAACCAAATTAATTAATTAGTTTTATTAATAATTCAGATTTTCAATTACTTAAACTATTACTCAAATCAACAAGCCTAATAAAGTAGAATGACCTGACCATCTTAAGTTGTGTGAATTTAATTTTAGACAAAAAAAAAAAATTTGAATTAAATTTAGACACCTCAGCCATTCTCCACATTGACCTTAAATTTGGATGCACCTATAAGAAAAAGTCAAGCATATATATAAACATATAGTAATATATATTCATACTCATATATTTAACTTTTTAATACCGTATTTAAATAAATATCTCATTCCACGTCATTTCTAGTGTCATCCTAGTTGTATTAATCCGATGATCAATAAATAATAACCAAATAAAACAATATTACCTCTTTTAGATTATTAGTATTTGAAAGAAAAAGAGAAAAAGTAAATAGAATCTGAGACTAGGATGTGGCTATTAATTACCCATTCATGGCATGAATGGGTAAGTCACGTATACACACATATATATATATATATATATATATATATATATATATGTATGAGGCAAAAGTGTACCATAGAAAACAATTGTGCAAAGAGAAGGGCAGAAAAAAGCAGCACTGTGATGGAATTAGTCTCAGTAGAATTTGCTCTCTTGTTAACATTACCAGCTTTGGTTTTTCTAATCCTAAACCATTTCTTCGCTAAACAAGCGCCAAAAACAAGCTTATTACCTCATGGAAACATGGGTTGGCCCTTCATTGGTGAGACCATTCCCTTTCTCAAGCCACACAAGTCCAACACTATGGGTTGCTTCTTAGAATCACATTGCTCTAGGTGATTATTTCATTATTGATCATTTCTTTATTTCTTCTTTCATTTATTTATGTTATTTTTTAATTAGTCAACTATATGTTGGATTTTTTTATTTTTTTTTTTCGATTTGTGAAATTAATTGATATATTTTTCAGGTATGGGAAGGTTTTTAAGTCACATTTGTTTGGTTCACGGACTATAGTTTCGTGTGATCATGACCTGAATAACTTGATTCTTCAGAATGAAGAGAAGCTATTTCAGAGCAATTATCCGAAACCAGTTCATGGCATACTTGGGAAGCTTTCGATGATGCTCGTGTCCGGTGATCAACACAGAAGGCTTAGAAATGCTGCAGTGAGCTACATGGGTACCTCTAAGTCCATGCCTAGGTTTCTTTGTAGCGTAGAGAAGTTGTCTATCTCGGTTATGAAATCGTGGGAAGAGCGTCGACAGATTGCATTCTTCAGAGAAGCTAAAGAGGTAAAATGAAACAAATATATATATATATATATATATATATATATATATATATATATAGATAGATTGAGAGAGTTCAAGTATATGTTTATATTGGTTTATATATTTTTAATTTGATGTTTTTGTGTGACTAAATGCAGCTTACACTCTATGTTATGTTGAAGTATCTGCTCAGCATTGAACCCGAAGACTTAATAACCTCAAGAATATTAGAAGACTTCCTTACCTTCATGGAAGGATTTATCTCTATCCCATTAAATATTCCAGGGTCCTCCTATGCTAAAGCCCTTAAGGTATTGAGTCAAAAATAATTAGATGTTCTCATTCGCTGATGATGTTAGGGATGATAACAAAAACCGTTCCGCCGGTGAATGCTCCAAACCACCTTAATTTTTATGATTTTTAACTACATCATTTAAAAATGGGGTGGAAAAAAAAAATCAACGCTTATGGGGCGGGACATGGTTTGAGGGTTACCCGGTGGGCCTCGTAATATAATTATAATTTTTTATTATTATCAAAATTATATAATTATATATACTTTTAAAACTTTTTATATTGAATACTTTATGTATATAATACGCATAAAGTATTAATTTGTTGTGGATTTGATTAGTATTTTATGATTTTGTTGTGAATTAATATTTTATGTATTTGTTGTTGATATGTTTATGTGGTTTAATTTATGTTGTTGGAAACATAGAATTGGAAACTTTCATTAAAGTTTTCTTATCCAAATATTAATGCTTGAGTTCAATTGAATGTGTGATTCAAGTTATTAAATTTATTTTTGTGTTAGAAATTATTATGAGTAAATCGGATCCTTTATTGTTTTCTATCTAGGTTAAAATGTTATAATTAATTTTCTTATTTTTTATTTGTTCTTAAAAAAAAGGTTTAGTGGCGTTGTTTGGGGCGGTTTTGGGGAAATAGGTAAAAATTTTAAACGATTTTGGTGTGATTACGGGGGATGAAAATTTTCAGGATTTTGATTATGGATTTTGAGAAAACCACCTCAAACCACCCATGCTAATCCTTAGCTGATGTAGTTTAATACATGGTCATTTTTTTTATTTTTTTAAATAGCAATCGAGACTAATTACTCTTTTATAGATTTTTGTCCTCAAATTCTTTTTAAAATAGCCAAATACATTATATTGGACCACATAAGAAAGATGAAGTTGTAAATGAACAAAAAAAAATAATCAAAAAGAAAGAAAAAAACTTACACGGTTATTGGCAAACTATTTGATTGCTTTTTCAACACTGAACACTAAATATGTGGAAGCAATTACTTGGCTCTATTATTTACTGTTTTTCTACTTATATATATATATATATAATGTTTTTGTTTTTTTGAAGGCTGGAGCAAGGATCTCATCTACTTTAAAAGAGATGATAAAAGAAAGACAAAAGGAGAATGTGGGGCTTCCTAAAAATGACTTCTTAGATGAGATATTACTGAAAGAGAACTTGAGCATTGAAGAAAAAGTGAGTGTACTGAGGGACCTTTTGCTAGCAGGCTATGAAACAACTTCAGCACTTTTGGCTATAGTTGTATACTTTCTTGGACAGGCACCGCATGTACTTGAACACTTGAAGGTAAGTTTGCCCACTTTCTATAACCATCTATATATATATATATATACACGAAAATGATCTATTACTCATCCCTGAAAAAGAAAATACATACACACCGATCATAATAATTGTTTGATGTGATTGTCATTTTTTTTATTATTATTTTTTTATGATAGTTGTTTTATTCATGTCAAGTACATCCAACAATCCATATATTTAGTGTGTGAATTTCTTGTTCAATGATGAGCAAAAGACCAGTACTATATATATGTATATATATAAGCATGCTAAAATGTGTATTTCTGCTGATAACTATACAGGCTGAACACCGAGAGATAAGGAAAAACAAAAAAGATGGAGAGGCATTGGATTGGGAAGATTACAAGAAAATGGAGTTTACCTTCAATGTACTAATCATATATTAATAATTTGCAATTAACTTTTAGTAATTTTGCATGGTTATTTTCTGATAATTCATATACACAACTCACAAAAGCTTGCAATCAGGTTATATCTGAAGCTATAAGGTGTGGAAATGTAGTCAAATTTTTGCACAGGAAAGCTCTTCAAGATGTTACATTCAAAGGTCTCACTAGCTAATTACACGTTCGATTTCATTGCTAATTATGTCATGGTATTGTTTCCGTCTTTACGAAGAATTGAATTGATTGTGGTTGTTGCAGGCTATCTTATTCCCTCGGGATGGAAGGTTCTTCCAGTTCTTTTGGCGGGAAATCTTGATCCCTCCCTCCATGAAGATCCCTCACACTTCAATCCTTGGAGATGGGTTGTATGTAACTTCTTCCTCGAGTGATCATGCACTCAGTCTTGCATAAACATGTCATTTCATGCTTTGTTAAATAATTTCAAATCCGAATTATATCAGCTAGACTCAATACTCCATCCGCTCATCTCATTTAAATTCGGTTGAATTTTTGCTATTAATTTTGTAAGACAATCAAGTTGTAACAATAAACACTAAGTTTTATATAAGAATTTTTAATTTAAATTTGGGTGGTCTTGACAGGATGATCCAGCAATGAACAAAAAAGTGAACGCTTTTGGCGGGGGATTGCGGCTGTGTCCGGGGGGTGAACTTGCTAAAGTGGAAATCGCATGCTTCCTCCACCATTTTGTCTTGAATTTTAGGTCAACTTTCATTTCCTATTTAGCCCCCTCATCACCATTTCTCACCAATTTACTACTTTAATGCGCTATCTATAAGTATTTTATAGACAAATGTGAGGAAATAAGTTTAATATTCATCAAAAAAAATAGAACTAATAATTTCAGGCAAGACAAAGGCCATTGAAATGAGAATATTGTTAGAAATAATGGCCTAGAGTTTTCGAAAGAGAAATGGGTAAAGAAGAATTAGAGAGAATATTTCATTCCTCTTATTCAACTTGATTAGAACATGTAAAATTACTTACCTTTATATAGGTATAAAAAGGTACGTGTAACCTTCATATCTAAATGTAAATAATGACTCACTAATCCACTAAGATAACATTTAGTGGTGTAACTCCCACTATCATACCTATCATTTATTATAACTTTATTGTCTTGCACTAACACCCTTACTAACACAAACATTAAGACACAATATAACTTATGTAACTCTTAAAACTAATAATCAAGTTTATTATTTCAAACACCCCCCCTTAAACTTGATTTTATTTGTCAACTTCTGAAATTCTTTCAATCTTGAGGAGTTTGGTGAAACAACTTATCTTTTCCATGAACTTTGAGTTTCACCTCATTCTTGCTTATGAAATCTCCAATATGTCATTCTTCTCTATTAACATAGTTTCTTCATCCATAGCATTGTTCCACTTTTTGTCTTTAATTGTCTCTTCACTTTGTTCATCTTCTTCAATTTTGTATGCTAATAACAATATAGGTTCCACTTCTTCATCAACAAAATTAGCATCTTCTTCTACATTATTAGTAACATTTCTGCATTCCGAAGCATAATGACCATATTTTTGACAATTGTAACATTGAATATGAGACTTGTTATACCTCCTTCCATATGGCTTCGAATTGCTTCCTCTTCCACGACCTCTTCTTTCTTGTTGTGAGTTGTGGTATTTTTCTTCATTAGTAGTTGTGTGATGACCACTTTTGTCTCATCTTCCTCTTCCTTAGCCACGTGCATTTTCACGTCCTCAACTCCTTTGGTTTCCACCATGCTTCTTCTCCCTCTTTCAACGAAAGCTTGTTTGGAGCACTTGTTCCAAAGCTTCTTCTTCCTTCACTACTTTTTCTTCATAGGCTTGCAACGAACCCATGAGTTCATTGACGGTCATGGAATCCAAATTCTTTGATTATTCAATGGTAACAACAATGAAGTTGAATTTGGAATCCAACAACCTAAGGATCTTTTCAACAATCCTTGTATCCGTTATGGCAACTTCACCATATCTCCTTAGTTAGCTCACAATACTTAGAGCCCTTGAAAAATAATCTGAAATCGATTCAAATTTCTTCATTCGCAATGCTTCAATTTCACCTCGTAAACTTTGAAGGTGAACCTTCTTCACTTCCTCCACTCCTTGAAAAGAATTTTGAAGAATCTCCCATAGTTGTTTTGCATTGCTAGCATTAACAATTCTTTGTAGCATTGCATCATCCAGACATTGGTGGATGATCATGACCGTCTTTTGGTCCTTCTTTCTTATGGCTTGTAAGACATCTTTCTGGGCTTGCGACAAGGCTGCCTCATCTTGTGGCTCATTGTAACATTTGTCAACCATATCCCACACATCTTGTGCTCCCAAAATTGCATTCATTCGAATACACCAATTTTCATAGTTATCTTTGGTGAACCTAGTTATTTGAAATGGAATTGAACTGTTTGTCATTTCCTTTCTCTCTCACAAACTAATAACTAGCTTTGATACCACTTTATTAGAAATAGTAGCCTACAGTTTAGGAAAAGAAAAGTATGAAGAAGAATTAGAGAGAATATTTCATTCCTCTTATTCAACTTGGTTGTAACATGTAAATTACATACCTTTATGTAAGCATAAAAACATACATGTAACATTCGTACCTAAATGTAAATAAAAACCCACTAACATAACATTTAGTGATGTAACTGTCACTACCATACCTATCACTTATTACAACTTTATTGCCTTGCACTAACACTTCCACTAACACAAAAATTAAGACACATAATATAACTTATGTAACTCCTAAAATTAATAATCAAATTTATTATTTCCAACAAATAGGACAATGAAGGAAAATAATATAGAAGGAAGATAAAAAAATAAAAATAAAAAAGAAGAAGAAGAAAGATAGAGTATGCTCTGTAAACATGAAAAGGAGGAAAATTACTAGGTGCTGCGAGAAAAAGTTGGCTTAATATCACAATTGTTTTGAATTATAGTGTTCTCTCTTAAACTCAAAATTCTTTTCTGTAGTCAGACAAAATATGGACACCGATGGATAATATCCTGTAGGTCAAGCAATTCTACCTAACAAATTGGTGCAAATATCACTGCTCATTCTAAACCTATCACAAGTCTGCAATCTAGGAGTAGTATATATATATATATATGGTATTTGTGCCTCATTTTGGGTTGTGCGATCTTGTTTCAGGTGGAAAATAAAAGGCGATGATTACCCCATTTCTTGCCCTTATTTGGATTTCAAGAGAGGACTGGAACTGGAGCTAGAGCCACTAGAGAAGAATATAGGATGCAAACCTATTGAATTATGCAATGGAAAATAAGGCTACAATTTTATTTTATTTTGTTGTAAATAAGTTGTGTGTTCAGTACAAACAGTGATAAATTTTACTGAGACATATTTATTATAGAAACTATTAGTAGCTACAATCTCATGTCTTTTTTTTGTCGGGGGTCCTGAATATTATTATTCTTTATTATCATTTCACCACTAATAGTCTTGATCAGGGCAGCTACTATAAAATGGTCTTTCAAAAAATTTGTGAGAGAGTAGATACTTTTCTAGACTATTTCAACTCACCCTATAAACACAGTATTCCCAATTGTTCCACCTTTAATTTTGGAAAAATATGCAGAAAAACAATTAATAAAACTTGAGGTACTTATATCATGCCCTAACCCACCCAATTTCTTCGGTAAACCCACCACCAAGGGGGTATCATGTTGGCCCTAGGGTGCCAAAGAGGTGATCATGTTAGAACCAAGAGTGAGTCAAAATGCACCACCTATCAACTTCAATTGTCACACATAACAAGAAGAAGAAGAAATGTGCGACATTTTTGCTTCAATGTTTACACTCTCATTTACAATCATAAAATTATAATTTATTGTGTAGGTAATTCGAATCAATAAACAACATAACATACCCCCCAAAAAAACAAAAAATAATAATATCGAACACAAAACCAGCTGACTAGCCACCAAACACGACAGAGTCCGCCAGCCAAACGAATTGAACACAATTCTTGGCTCCCACGTCCCATGGATGCATTCCAAGCAAACTTTTTGGGGTTGCCATATCTTAGACCAGCAGTTCCCAAGAGAAAAAAATAATCTGAATAAAACAATTTACAGAGGAGTTTTGACCACTGGCTAAGAGAAATTTAAAGCACCTTAAAGAACCGCTTAGTAGAGCTTTATTCTGGTTTGGATTGTACTCCGACAAATTGGGCATAACTCAAGCTCTTCTCCACACTCACAACACGTCTGCAAAAAGAAAAAAAATAAAGATATATCATATACCTAAAATGTTAATGTCAGACGCATCAAGTTTTCTCCAATATTACTGGAGATGAATTGACAGATTTACCTGATGACCACAGCCGAAGGCCATATCTTTCGGATTACTGAGGCAAATGGGACAAACCTGTCCAAGTTCAAGGAAGATATTAATACTCTTTACCATCACCGAAAAACATAATAATAAACACATTGTTAGCCATTTCACAGTTACACACAAGAATGCTGATTATGAGTCTATGACTGCCTCGAAGGCCCAGCAAGCAAATGTCTTGGTCATGTGTCTTGGGGAGGGGAGAAATAAAAACATCTTTGTCGTAGTCAACCTTTCAGATTCAGTGACACGCTATTCATAGCTCAGCCAACTCAAAATAACAATGTTCTAGTATAGTAACTAACATACGATTACAAATTCCATTCCCAGCCTTAAAAATTGTAGGCTCAAATTACTTGAACTTGTGAAAGAGTCTCATTCACTTCTTCAAGTTAACAAGAGTTGTTCCTTCAATTTAGGAAGAGGGCTATAACAGGCTGAACTCGGGTTTGGGAAGATTAAAGTCATTTCAGATAAGCTCAGGCAGTGATGCACCCACCTCAGACTGGCAAGATGAGAGCCTATTTATAACTTGCAAAACATCCTCCTTGCCTCTTCCAAAACATATTCACACACGAATATCAAAGTTACATCAAAATCTTTCAAGCAAGGCCTGTTTAAATACCATAAATATCTACACCACAGCCACAAGTCTCCTCCTAACTACTTAATGTTACCATTTCGCTCTATTAAAGGTCATATCTTGAATCAAACCACATCCTGTCATATCAAAATAGCCAAGTACACAAAAAGTAGATAACTACCTGGTTATCGTACGAAGAAGCTGGCGCAGGTGGAGCTGTGCCAACAGGACTGCTGTAGCCATGATAAGGAGACGAGCTCGGCTGAAAACTAGTCGATCGTCCAGGTTTTGAACTACTAATGAAACTTGAACCATACATAGGAGGGGGCAGAGGAACCCTCTCAGTAACATTCCCTTTCCGGCTACTGCCCAGACAAACAGAAGATAATGAATGACAATTGAAACTCGTCCACTACAGGTTATTAAAGCCTAATTATTAGAGTAAAGCATTAATTACCCCAAGATATTTAGCTCTATCGTTGCTTTGTATTGAGAAGGAATTTCCATCAATGCTGCAAGAGCAAACTCTGTCTCTTTCCTTGATGGTGCCACATTCTTTAACATAATTTCTGTAAAATTCACAAACTGAAGGGCAAAAGAAATTAACTTCTTAATCAGGAAGTTCGTGACGATAATATGCAACTCTTAACTAAAGAGGCTGGCAAATAAATCCATAGAATTTAACTGCAACTATTACTTACCTGGAAATTATCAAAGGCACGGGCAGGGATGTTATCATCAAATTCCCTCATCATGTCCCAGGGCCCATCTCCAACCCCAACTAAGATAATAGACAGTGGTAACTTGCTGTCACAAGAAAACAAATCATTATTATAAAAAAAACTCAAAAATTTTGATTTAGCAAACGGACAGTAATTAGAGAACACAAAGCCAAGCCCGAACACACCTTGCTTCCACAATTGCGTCAACAGTTTTCTGCTCCTGTGGACTTAACTGGCCACCCACAGTATCAACACTTCTGGTTACCTGTCGCAACACGCAGGGATGATATACCACACGAAACCATAGGAAAAACACTAGAAAAACCTCGACATAGTAGGCAAGACATGCAATTTGGCAACATAGGAATAATCCCAAGTAGGCAGACAGAAAGAGGATTTGTAGCACGATTTCATCTAGTTCTATATGTTAATGTTGCTTTTTAATTTAAATAACTCGGGTTATTAGTAAAGCAAGATGATAGGAAGTATTGAAGAAAAAAAAAAGATAGGTAATTCAACAGAAACAAAACAGCAAGATTATCGGATTGATGAACTTGATTGACAGTATTAAACCCCACAAGCCATAAAACTTCTATTTTTCATTACATAAGCATAATAGAGGAAACACCTAAATCTGAATATATGAATTAAATAAATTAATAAAGAAGGATCAATGGCACCCTGCATAACTTCTCAGTTTCCACAGACCGTTAAATTTGTGTACAATAAATATGATATTGAGTAGGTTAAATTGGAATATTAAGGGAAAAAAGAAAAGTATAAATCAACCAACTTCACTTCTGCACACCTAGCCCTACCCATTTCTGGTGTCCCATGTAAACTAATTATCTACAATTTCCCCAGTGTAATCAAGTAACCAGGCATTAATATTCTTCTATAAGATAAGCTCCACTAGTATACCCCCTTCCACGTGAAGGTTGAGGATCTAAATCCCCAGAAAGGGAATTGGTGAGATCGTGTCCGAGTAACTTACCTATCAAAATTATGGATAGATGTTCTTCCATAATAATTATACAATGTTATCAAATATGTAACCAGCCCAATTGGAATAATTAATGAAAACTACAAGCTACAGGTCAGCACTCTGCTCAGAAACAGCCATGGCTATTTCATTGAGCTGACACTCTTCATAAAACATGACACAATAAGGCCATCTCTTCTAAATTTAACAGCAATGTAGTCTACTGACCAAAATGTTCACCCTACCTGCCCATCTGCAATGATTACCAAAACATGGTACTGGCCATTACTCTGCTCTACAATAGTCATGGCCATTTCAATGATGGGAGCAAATGATGTTGGTCCTGCAACAAATGATGAAGAAGCACAAGATATAAGAACCAATTAGCTCAACTTCAAGCACCATATGGCAAAATTAAGAGCATGGATGAGCGGGAATTCCAACCTGCAAGTCTTAGATGAGGGACTATTTCCCTGTACAGACTTAACACTTCCTCAAATCCTTGACAAGATGAATCATCTGGATGGAAACTGAAGACGTCTTGATCATGTGTGGAAGCTGCCAAATTTTAAAAAGAAATTGTAGTCCTTGTATCAAAATCCAAATTAATCGATACAAAAAGAAAGTTTAAACCCAAAAATAAATAAATAAATTAACCATATCAAAAGAGAACTACCATCTCCAAATCCAAAACATGGAATCAAGTTATCCTCATCGAATCTTGCTAAGGTTTTCCCAATAATAGATATAGCATGTTCATAGGGATTTAAACCATCTCCAATGTGATGTAAACTTCGTCTGTTGAATGACTCTTTACCTGTTTACCAATTGAATTTTAGTATGTTTCACGATATTTCCCAAACATTAATTATGCATTCAAATGACATATAAAGGCTTAACCTGTCCATTCATTGCTTTTAGTAAAATCAATACCAACAATGAGATTTGAAGATTCAAGACCAGCACGTGCAAGTGCATCGGTCACCTGCAAAGAAAGATAAAAGTTCATTTTAACTTCTTTTTTTTTTTTGAAAGTAAGTTCATTTTAACTTGATATCTCTGCAACAACTAAAATGCTTGTAGTAAACACCATTAGAAAAATATATATATTAATGTCATAATGTTGTTACGCCTTAAAAACAGTAGTAAGAAAACCAGGTAATCTTGCAAGAGAGAAAAACTACCATTAATTAATGTAACTAGTATCTTTTTGCTATGAGGTATGATCCAGATTAGCTGCTGGTCACTGGTCAAATTAGCAATTTAACCAGCGCATGTGTGGAGTTTGTACATACTATGTGGTGGATGAAAACTTTTGACTGCACTTTGTTAACTTATATGACATCTCACATGGACATGCACTGCAATTTAGTTTATCAGGGCCATGGAGATTAGATTTATACAACATTATATTCAGAAACTAAGCATGTTTAAGATGTGGCTGGTTTTCCACAAGAATAATGGCAGTCAGTCACCCTATTGAAAGTTACTCCCACTGACCAACATATTTAACATTGTTTGATTCCAATCAAAGTTAACTTCAATCACATCAAAGTCATAACTGATAAATAAAAAATATGTTGAAGATTCATAAATTCAATAAAGCTTATGATCAGAACATAAGAAACAATAGCCAGTAAAAACATTTTAACATTTATCAATGCAACATGGATCACTGATACAGATCTAAAATGTTCAAAATTTACAATTAAAAAAAATGTATCTTGCATAAGGAGGCCTTGTCTAATTACTAATAATTTGAAACGCTTCAGGTCTTCAAAGCAACTATTTCACATGCCAAATGGTCAAGTACATGATACAGGACTACTATTACTAACCCCTAAGTACATATACACACATGCATGCAATATCTCAATGATTGCCTGCGAGCTATAAAATATAATCTTACCTCTTCCAATGATCTGTAATTATCGGCAATCCTCGAATACCTCCTGTCAAGCTTCCTCTGTGGTGCATGAGCATGACCCCCATAGTTTTGAGTAGGTGAATACACTTGTTGCTGTGGATAAGTTGGAAAAGCCTCTTGAGGAGCGTAATATGGAACCTCTTGAGGGTATGATGGTTGCGGAGGATGCGACGATTGGGGATATTCGTACTGACTCCCAGAAACCGAAGAACTAGACCTCCAACTTCCCTCCTTCGAACTTCTGCCCCCCATCAACTCAATAATCTAAACAAATTTCCACAATCCTTAGCAGCCCTGACTCTACCCTTAATCAAAATCAATCACCAAAAATCAGAACCCCCAAAAAATTCCCCAAATTTATAAACCCTGATTCAAAATCTTGGAATGACCTGGATTTCAAGGATATTTATGTTAATAATTCTATACAATCATAGTATATAAAGCTTTGTGTATATGTATAAACGCAAGAAAAACTAATGGAAAAGGTAAATTGCAGCAAACCAAGAAGAGGCGGCGAGAGAAGACTAGTATATGTAATGCTTCACCGACGTCAATAGACCTTCACAACTAAGTTTCCTCGACAATTCCTTCCCTAGATAATTCTTCTGATATTATTACCAAGTTGCTTAAAAGTCACAAGACTCCAAATGGCCAAACAAAGATATCAACACACGGCACATATATATATATATATATATATAAATATCTCTCTCTCTCTATATATATATATATACACAGTCAAAGACAACGTCGTCTTCGTTCTGAACTCCTTCACCGATACTTTACTTCCAGAAGCCTAAATTTAATAATTGGCAGTTAATTTAACAGAACCGCTAAATACTCGTAATTATGGTAATTGAACGGCATTGTTCAAGATCTAAATTCGTTTGCTCATAAAAACCCTTAAACCTCTCAAAAACACCTACTATATCCGATTCACAATAACTGATTCAAACACGACTATATATATATATATACAAACATATATAAACTATAACAGTGTGTGAAAAAATCGATAGCAATGATCGAGGGACGAACCTTGATGAGATGTGGAGAATCTGTGCAGTTGGCGCGAATCGGACTAAATCTTTGTTGCGGAAATTCAATGGAGAATCGGAATTTGTGTAGAAATTTGAGGGAAAAAGGGATTCAACTTTCGGATCTATTAATTAATTGATTAATAAATTGTGAGAAGAAACAGAAAGGCAAGCACTTGGAACTTTCACGCCGAACGGATTCAATGATTACTTGGCTTTTTAAACCTTTTTATTATGGGTAAATTACACCTTTACACCCTAAAGATATAATTTATTACAGTTTCACCCCTTCCTTTGGATAATTACAGTTTTGTCCCTTCAAGTTTGGAAATTGTAACAAATACCCCTTAGGAAGAAATTCCAACGTGATCAAACCCAGTCAATACTAGGTGAAATGTCTAAAATACCTCCAGATTTATTATTATGAATATTTTTGCTTTAGCCTACACATTATTGCTTTATTTTGTCATAATTTGAACACACTAATTGAATAATTACGGACAAATCAGATAAAAAAATCCAATTTTTACATCATAATTGAGAAATATTTAGGGGTATATATGTTATTTCACTTTTTCAATCATCGGAATTGGGCTTTGATGACTTAGAGGGAGTGAAACTATAATTATCCAAAGAATAGAAGTGAAATTGTAATAAGTTATATCTTGAGGGGTAAAATATAATTTACCCTTTTATTTATTAGTGGGAGGGAAATAATTTTGCGACATCCGATTGTGATAAGTGAAAAGGGCTTTCCTTAGGATGCTGACACGTCATCTTAGGATATACTAACCTCTTTTTTACTTAAATCTGTGTTTGGATAAACAAATTTTATCTTTTTTTATTTATTTTATTTTATTGGAGGTTGATTTTGATGTCACTGTTTGGCAGTGGAAAGTACCCAGAATAAGAAATGGAAAGAGAGGACTGAAATAATTTGGGCACCTTTTGACTTGGATGAAAAGGGAAGGAAAGTGTTGGGGGTATTTCCTTTTCCTGCTCCTTTTGAACTAATCAAAAGAAAGCAGAAAATAGTTGGGGAGGATTTTTCATTGACTAATGAAAAATAAAATCTGACTTTTTTGAAAGGCATTTCTATTTTATTTAGTTTTTTTTTATTAGTATTAATTGGTGAAAGAACGTGCTATCCATTTTCATGACATTCCAATATCAATATTGAACCAATGCCGTCTTCCAAAAAAAAAAGTTTGGAAGTCTAATGGTGTTCTCATACATGTTATTTTTAAAAAAATTTAAAAGAATTCATTGAAAAAAAAAACTAATTATTTTAAAATTTTAAAAAATAAATAGGGAGTTTATAAATTGTTTTATGTTTCAATAAACTAATTATTTTACATACTTTACTTCTGAATGCTAGAATAGTTAGGTTGTGTTTGGTAAAATTTATGTGTTACTCTCACACATAATGAAAAAAGAAATAGAAAATATTTTCAAAAGCTAGTATCCCCGCCCTCAAATATTCTCCCAAAAATTTTACGAAATACTTTCAAAATAATTTTTTACTCCAAAAAATCAAAAATAAGTTTTAAAAAGTCAGTGTTGTACAAAAATTTAAAGCTAAATATCAGGGCACATACATTTACCAATATTTGTATTTGGCAATTAGAATTTTGTTGATTATGTGAAACATAGTGGCATCAGAGATGACATGGTAATTCTTGTAAGCACGAAAGGGAAGTAAATGAATAATAAATTGAATTTTGACTATTCATGAGAAGAACAGAGACGTCAACTTACCACTAAATTCCACAACTAATTTTAAAGTTCTTAAGACAAATGAATGAATAATGATATCAAATAATATTGAGTATGAATAATGATATCAAATAATATTGAGTTGAGACGTCAACTTCAAGCTAAATTCCGTTTTGTCCCTATGACTAATGAATTTCTACGATTTTGCATAAAATAGATTCCTAGATTACTTGTAATGCATGCTGGTACAAAGTTAGAAACTAATAACCATTGTATTGTATTGTATTGTATTGTCACGTGTTATAACTTGACGAAAAATCATTGGAATAATATGATATTATATATATATATATATATATATATATATATATATCGTGTGTATGTAGATATACATGTATTGAGAGAGAGGGCTTTAATATTGTGAAAAACTACCTTAACAATGAAAAAATGAAAAGAAATGAAATATAATGTATGACATATATGGAAGTATTTTGGTGTTAGTTGTTTGTAGTCGAACAACTTTCAGTTTGGTTAATGATTGGAGGTTTAATTATCAAGCAAATGAAGATGATCTCTAAGTAGATGTGAAGTGAATATCAAGTAAAAAATGGTGTATGTGAGTTGTAGCTGCAATTTTTTATTTGCATGAGCAAGCATGTTCTATATATAAATATAAGTGCATGATGAAGAGAAAAAGATAAATGAAAAAATAGGAGGGAAATGGAGGAAGAGATGAGTGAAATGTTGTGTGTATCAAAGTGAAGTATTTTCTTTTTCTTATTTAAATTGAAGTTGAATCAGTTAAATATGGTGTTAATTGATAATATTGTGTCCTAACATCAGGGGACACTGTTTGACACAAACTGTTAAGAGCAAATTATCTCAAGGACATGTAATTCATTTCTGACCTCAATAACTACCTCTTAAGTTTCATTTTCTTTATTACTGTTTGGTGCTTTATTCTGCATATTAATTCAATAGTAAGAGAAGGATATTTATTGTATTACTGGTTAATTGTATTTTATGGTTTTATTTAAATGTTCATAGCATATATTAATTTTCAATACTACATGAAGCAAATATTAATTTCAACACAAATATCTTTACCAATATATATAGTCAAGTGTCTTATTAATATGGGTAATTTGTATTGACACCCTCCGAGATATTGGTCAATTGCAGGTAGATGGCGATCAACACACTATTTTGCATTGACACCCCCTGATATTTATAAAGTATTGCAATGACACCCCTTGGAGGCATAAAATAACTTTAGTGCCCTTGATTAATTTAATTTTTATGTAAAATTTCTAAGTTACCTCCATGTCTAAAGCCTACATTTTACTCATTACACCAACCACTCTTATCATCACACTCTTATTATTAAAAAATCTACAACAAATAAATACTACTAAAATATACAATATATATAATTTTATTTTAAATATAAAAATTCAAAAACATCAAAAATATTTTGAAATATATATTTAAAGGTAATTTCTACCACTAACAAAATTCCATCAATAATAATATTAAGAAAACTCCATTATTTAATTACTGCTCTTAATTTTTAATATATTACTATATAAATATTTCTCAAAAAATATTAAAGGGTTATATCTAAAACCATTATAGGTATTACATATCTAATAAAATATATCTAATTTTTTATGTACAAAAAAATAATATATATATATATATATATATATATTTATACTATTGTCAATCAATAATTTAAATGAAAATTGGTAATATAATGGAATATCTTATTTAAAATATCTTACACATTACCCATTGTAGGTATTACATATCTAATAAATTCTATCATTATATCATCAAATTTCATAATAGAATGGAGTTTTCTTTGATATTACATATCTAAATAAGATATTTCATTATTGGTATTATATATCTAAGAAATTCTACCATTATATTATCAAAATTTATTAAAATTATTGATTGACAATAGTATAAAATTTATATTCGTACATCAAAATTTATATATATTTTATTAAATATGTAATACCTATTATGTTTATTAGATATAACCCTTTAATTATTTTGAGAAATATTTATATAGTAATATAATAAAAATCAATATCAATAATTAAATAATGGATTTTTTTTAGTATTATTATTGATGAAATTTTATGGGAACAATTTACCTTTAAATATATTTTTCAAAATATTTTTGATGTTTTTAAATTTTTATGTTTAAAATAAAATTATATATATTGTATATCTTATTTATTTATTGTGGATTTTTTTAATAATAAGAGTGTGATTATAAAGATGGTTGGTGTCATAGATAAAGTGCGGGGTTTAAGTAGGAGTAACTTAGAGATTTCACGCAAAAATTAAATTAATCAAGGGCATTAAAGTCATTTTATGCCTTCAAGGCAATACTTTATAAACTCCAGAGAATATCAATGTAAAATAGTGTGTTGACCACCATTTATCTACAATTGACCAATAACTCAGATGTGTCAATGTAAATTTCCCAATTAATATTATAGTATAGTTGCATAAGAATTAAAACTTTATTCTGTATATATTACAGGGTGGCCTCTTTGGTCAGTGTCCTATATATCAACCCCTTGGAGAGAATTAAGCTATAAGTTAGGTAATTTCTAATAATGAAGGTAGAGGAAATATTGGACAATCCACATGGGGATACCTATTTCAGTTATATATACGCACATGGGAATTATATATACGCACATGGAAGCATCTAATCTCAACTCAGCCATCCTCCTAAGTAGAATTGGCAAAATAAAACACGACACGAATATGATATAAATTAAAAGGGTTATAATTGATCATAAAATAATTAAAATTATATAAGAATCGATCCGAACACGACACGTTTGACACGATTATATTTATATTAATTTTTATTTTTATTTTTTTATTCTCCATAATTGATCATGTATTGAAATATATTAATAAACTATTAGTGAATCATGTCAAATTTAATTTAATTTTACTAATAATAGGTTAAATAGTTGGTTTTATATTGTATTGTATCAGATTTAATTTAATATATTATAATAAATAAGCTAAATAAATTACATGGGTTAACACAAATAATCTATTAATTATATTAAAGTGGAGCTTATTTAACACATATATTAATCAGATATTTTTTGACACTACACAATCTCACAAACATGACTCACAGACACAAATTGTCTGCCCTACTCCTTAATGCGCTAAATCTTGCTGACCACTTGCTCTCCATTTTTAGCCTTATTTTATTCTGGTGACCCCTCTCTGTAAATTGAAATTTATTCACACCAAACATGTTGATTATTATAATGATTGACATAACTTGATATATAAAAAAAAACAATCACTAATTGGGGGATGAAATTTTTTTTTAGCGTTTGAGTAATACTTCTTCAGTTCCAAATTAAGTCTCCACTCATAACTTTATTCATTTTAAAATAAGAGTTTAGTTTCGAAATTTTAATACAATATAATCTTATACTTTCGCAACTTATCAGTCCTCATTAATTAAAAATAATAACGAGTCTTACTAAAAACTAAAACTATATTATATTTTCAAAGGACAAAATTGAAAATACAAAATACCCCAAAAAATTTTAAAAATCAAATGTAGACACTTATTTTGGGATAGAAGGAATTAATATTTATATATCGTTAATGTGTATACATAAGTGCATATTAAGGTTGTTTCAAGATTATGGTTTGTAGATGCAGAAAAAATACACAATAATAATTGGGTTAAAAATTAGATCATTTACTTAATATTTCATCATGTATTTATACACAACTTGATCAATGGGTCAAACCCCTTTCCCAAGTTTATCAATCCCCTAAATCATGAGATTTGATAAAACTCTTTTTCCTTCCCTAACTTGTGGATCACTTATCTTCTAGAAATTTTCATAGGTCCATTATTTCTTTAGCTCATCCGTTTCCGGCCCATCCGTCTTCGACCTATCAGTCCAGTGGTCCATCCTTGTTGGACCATATACTTATTTTGATTATTATATGGTTAGACGACTAAGAGTGTGTTCGATAATACTTATTTACCATTTAAGTTTGAAAAAATTTAGCACTTAATCAGTTAAGTGCGTTTGATAAGAAATTTGAACATCATTTAAAAATATTAAGTGTCACTTAAAATGAGATAATTTTAAGTGATAAGGTCACCACTTAATACTGAAATATGAAGACTGAAAATTACCAAAAATATAAAAAAATATAATTTTTTTAAGCATTACTTAAATTTCAGATCTAAACATTTTCAGTACTTAATTTTTAATTTAATCAAACAACTCCTAAGAATTTAAAAGTAGAAATTGTATGAGCTCAACCATAACTTAGTTCATATAAAAGAAAACAAAGAATTTAAATATATATATATAGGGTAATTTGCACTAACACCTCCTGAGGTTTGCATCAATTTCACTTTTATACTGATTTTTGAGAAATCAGCACTAACACCCACTGAGGTTTCGTTTTGATTGCAATGACACCCCCTGGGCCAATAAAATGACCAAAATACCCTTGATAAAATTCAAAAATATTAAGGGTAATGTGAAATGACCTTTATGCCCCAACCCCAAATATATAAAATTTCGAAGAGCATATATATAAATTCTTTAATTTGGTATCAGAGCCATGTTAGAGTAGTTCTATTTGATGATGTATGAATCTGTATAGTATGATTTATATTGTTTAATGTTTCTAGTATTTATATAATTTTGTTATTCTGTTAAATGTATATTTGAATTATCATCATGATTTTATTCTGCGGTTATGGGTCGTCATAAAGTCGCGTGTGGAATGTTTAGGTATTTTTGCATTTGATTGCTCCTTGTACCATGTTTCCCATAAATCGTTGACAGTCGAGTAACCATAGGTTTAAAACGAATCATGATAGTTCAGGTAACCATTTAGCATAATAATAATAATAATAAAAAAATAAAAAAAAAAAAAAGGAAAAAATTTGAATTTTATAAATCACTCTATTATTTTTCATATATCATCAAACCTATTCTTCATGAGTAGTTCCAGTTCTTCCACGAAGAACAAAGAATTGATTTCTTTTCATAACCAAAACCAGTTAATGAATGACTGGACAATTCCTCGGGTTAAACCCAAAACCATATATAAATATGGTATTTTCGAAATGATAAGTACCATGGCAATTAAAACCATGGAGCAGACCATAGGTCTAGATGATCAGGACACTACACTTAAGTTGTTGAGTCCAAAAGATTTGGAAAATTATGGTTCAAATTATAAATTTATCCATATAGGGTTAATCCAAGTTGCCTTTCGGCCTTTAACCTTACTTGGTATGAATTCTGCTCTTCAAGCCACCTTGAGAGATGGTAGGTGTCTCGATTTTAGACCCTCCTTAATGGGTGTTGTTGAAACTAGTCTAAGTCATGGACCAGTTTATTTCAATGTTTTCCCCAATTTGTCATTGTCTTTGACAGATCCTAATTTATATGAAGCACTGAATCTTCGTATTCAAACTCATGGGTATAATTACATGCCTGGAACTGAATTAATATGTGTTGACTATAGGATACAGTATAAGGTGTTAAATACCTTATGTCCTAAGGTTCGAACCATGTCTAGTTCAGGTCAAACTGTGTTAATTGACACCAATTTAATGACTTCTAAGGTTGCTACCCCTAGGATGATCCCCTGGGATGAAGTTGTTTTCCCTGATACTTGGACTATACAAAATGCTGTTCCTCCAAGACCTTTAATTAATCATGATATTAATTCAATCATTCAACATGTTGATGGTGAGGTTGTTTTAAATTTCAAACAGTCTGATATTTTGTCTCGTAGTCTTTCTACTAGAGAGTCGTCTCTTAGGAGTATTCCTCCATATAGAGTCTCTATTCCCTCTAGTTCCAGGAAGTCTAATGTTGAATTGAATACTGAAGTCTCCTCTGAAGAAAATGTGTCTTTAGATGGTGTACGTTTATCTGACCAGCAAATTCCGCATGGTATTTATACTCGTAGGGAATCTTCTACCCCTACCGCATCTGAATTGAATTTTTAATGGTTTTTATCGTAGATAGAAATACTATTAATGATGATTTTCAGAAACCAGAATATAAAGCTTTTCGAAGTTGGTATTTTGGAATGTTCAATAAAGAACAGCTTGAATTTTATAAAACCCAGTTTTATAACTATATTGATTTGACAAAAGAAATTGTGCCTTTTGCCAAATGGTTTTGTTACTATTATAGTATTCAAAATCCTTCAGTTCTTGTTTTAGATAAACTTCTTAAAACTTGGACTACTTCTGATGGTAAAGTGATTTACTCGGTTCATCCACCTCCAGAATCTTTGAAAATTGAATCTTCTGGAAGTAGTAAAACCTCTCCTGATTCAATTGTTCCCAAACCTATTGAAGCTTCTGCTTATATTCGGCTTGGTAATAATTCTTCTAAGGATCCTGTCACTGCTGATTTTCATAATATTTTCAAACAGAACAATTACACTAATTTGTGTTTTCAAACTGTTGGAAAACAATTGTCTCGAATTGAATCTAATCTTGATTCCATGATTTTGTCTAAAACCAAACTTGAAGAAAAAGTTGTTTTAACTAATCCTTCTGTAAAACCTCCAATGGAGGTAAAAGGTTTTAAACTTAAAGCTCCTGTTTCTTCTCCTCCAATTAGTGAGGAATTTTATTCTGTCCTTTTGGATAAATTAAAAGATCTTAAATTAAATGTTCTATCTCAGAATGAATCTGAAATAGAAGATGATAGTTTAGATCTTTCTCTAAATCAAATAAATGATTTTGAACAATCCTTGATTTCTTCAAATAGCATGAATTTGAATAAAGTCAATTTTTCCACAAATAAAACTCAGGTTGGCGATCTTGGTGGTAGTAGAAATTACTATCATCGACCTACTCCTCAAGATATTCTTTTTGAAGAAGCATATCTTTTTGGACAGGTGTCTTTCAATTCAAAAACTATCTATGAATGGAATATTGATGGTAAATCTGAATATTCTATTTATGAGATGGTACATCAAATGATGATGTACAGCACTGTCTGTAAAACTGCTGATAATAATGAACAACAAATTGTTGGTTTTATTACATGTGGTTTTACTGGCATTTTGAAAGGTTGGTGGGATAATATCCTTTCTCCACATCAAAAGAATGAGATTCAAAATTCTGTTAAGATTGTTAAGAATGAGGTTAATCAAGATATTTTTATCACTGATGCTGTTTACACATTGGTATTAACTATCATTCATCATTTCATTGGTCGTGAGGGTATTAACCATGAGCGTGGCCGTGAGATGTTACAAAATCTTAAATGTCCTTCCCTTACCCATTTTAGATGGTATAAGGATGTTTTCTTAGCTAGAGTTACCCAACGAACTGATGCTAATAGTGAGCATTGGAAAACTAAATTCATTGATGGTCTTCCAACTTTCTTTGCTGAAAAGGTTAGGAAGAAATTAAAGGATAAACATAATTGAATGTCAATCCCTTATAATGATTACAATTATGGTGATTTAATCAGTATTGTTATACAAGAAGGTCTCTCCTTGTGTAATGATTTAAAATTAAGACACCAATTGAAGGCTCAACGTCTTTCTGGTAGAAAGGAGTTGGGAGAATTCTGTGACCAATTTGGTTACAATGTCACTAATGATTATCCTAATAAGAGGAAAGATAAGGTGTCTAAAGATAGAAAACCTTATCACAGAAAACGTTATACTAAAAGTAAACGTCAAAGCACTAATAAGGAGTCTAAACCCAGATCAAGTTCTAAACATAAGGGTAAGGGTAGCTCTAAAATTAATGCTAAATGTTATAAATGTGGACGTATTGGCCATTATGCTAATAAATGTAAAACTAAGGCTAAATTGGATAGTCTGGAGATTGAACCTGGTCTTAAGCTTCAGTTGAGTAAATTGTTTCTTAATTCCAGTGATTCTGAACAGAGTTATTCTAATTCTGATTCTGACAATGAAATTATGTTATTGTCAACCTCCACATCTTCATCTGAAGATGCTCCCCTTTGTACTACTAGTTCTTGTAACTGTGGTACAAACGAGGGCTCTTCCAATTATTGGAAAGCTATTGTTAAGATGAATGGTTTAAGTTTAAATGTCTTAACCAGTCAACAACAATCTTTTGTTGATTTGTTAGATCAAATTAATGATCCTCAGATTAAGCTTAAAATGATTGAGTTTTGTTACCAAAATCATATTAAGGAGGAAAAGGATACGATTAAGGTTCCTAATCAACCCTTTACCATGAAAGAGGTTTTCAATAGGTTAGAAGGATCAAGTTCCCAAAGACCTGTTAATATTAATGACCTTCGTCAGGAAGTTAATATTTTGAAAACTGAGGTTCAAATGTTGAAAGCTAATCAATCCAAGACTGAGTTAATTATAACCCAATTACAATTAGCCCAGGCTTCTCTTAATTCTTCTAGACTTGAGTCTGACGAAAATGTTTCACCACATACTGAAAAGGAAACTGTTAAAGATGATTATTTGTGTCTTCTTGATCAGGTTACTTTTCAGAAATGGTACATTAATGTTAAAATTGTCATTAATGAAGAGTATGTTTTACCTGATTTAATGGCTCTTGTTGACAGTGGTGCTGATTTAAATTGCATCCAGGAAGGATTAATTCCTACACAGTATTTTGAGAAAACTACCCAAGGACTTTTAAGTGCTAATGGTAGTAAAATGCAAATCAATTATAAGCTTAATAAAGTTTATATTTGTAATGAAGGTTTTTGTTTACCAACTACTTTCTTGTTAATCAAAAACATGAGTTTACCAGTAATACTGGGTACTCCTTTTCTCACTTCGTTAATGCCTATTGACAAGATTGATTCTACAGGTATTTTCACTACTTTGCAGGGGACGTCAATTGTGTTTAAATTTATAACACAACCCCTTAATAAAAATATTAACTCTCTTCGAGATAATATATTTTTCAAAGAAAAGCAAATTAATTATTTGCAAAGGGAAATTATGTCCCTTACTATCAATCAAAGGTTGTCCAATTACGACATCCAAAATGATATACAAACTATTCAGAATCAGTTTCTTTCTGAAGTTTGCAGTGATATCCCTAATGCTTTTTGGGATAGACAGAAACATATTGTTTCTCTTCCCTATGAAGAAAGTTTTGATGAAAGATTTATTCCTACAAAAGCCCGTGCAGGTCAAATGAAAAAAGACTACATGGACTTATGTAAGAAGGAAATCCAAAACCTTCTTGATAAGAAATTAATTGTTCCAAGTAATTCTCCTTGGAGTTGTACTGCTTTTTATGTCAATAAACATTCTGAAAAGGAAAGAGGTGTTCCCAGATTGGTTATTAACTATAAACCTTTAAATGATGTTTTGAAATGGATTAGATATCCAATTCCAAATAAAAAAGATTTGTTGGACAGACTCAACACTGCTGTTTTATTCTCAAAATTTGATTTAAAATCTGGATTTTGGCAAATTCAGGTTAATCCTAAAGACAGATATAAAACTGCTTTTGTTGTCCCTTTTGGTCATTATGAATGGAACGTTATGCCTTTTGGGCTAAAGAATGCTCCTTCTGAATTTCAGCATGTCATGAATGATATTTTCAATCCTTATTCTGATTTTGTGATTGTTTATATTGATGACATTCTTGTCTTTTCTAAATCCATTGAACAACATTTCAAACATTTAAAAATTCTTAAAGATGTTTTGAAACGTAGTGGTTTAGTTATTTCTGCTCCTAAAATGAAACTTTTTCAAGATAAAGTTCGTTTTTTAGGTCACAATATTAATCAAGGAAAAATTATTCCTATTGATAGAAGTATTGAATTTGCTTCTAAATTTCCTGATGAAATTACTGATAAAACTCAGCTCCAAAGATTTCTTGGTAGTCTGAATTATATCTCTGATTATTATCAGGATTTTGCTCAGGATAGTGCTATCTTGTACCAACGATTAGGGAAGAATCCTATTCCTTGGTCCAATCTGCATACTGAGGCTGTTAAGAAGATCAAGCTTAAGGCTAAACAATTACCTTGTTTATCTTTAGCTAATCCTTTATGGTCTAAAATTGTTGAAACTGATGCGTCCAATAAAGGATATGGGGGTATTTTAAAGCAGTTGAATCCTTCTACAAGTAAAGAAGAACTTGTTAGATTTACTTCTGGTACTTGGAAGAATGCACAGCTTAATTATGCCACAATTAAACAGGAAGTTTTAGCCATTGTAAAATGTGTCTATAAATTTCATGATGATTTACTTAATCAGCATTTTCTGGTTAGAGTTGATTGTAGTGCAGCAAAACAAGTTTTGAAAAAAGATATTAAAAATCTTGCTTCTAAACAGATTTTTGCAGGATGGCAAGCAGATCTTTCTGCATTTGATTTTGATATCGAATATATTAAAGGAGAGTCAAATTCTCTACCTGATTTCTTAACCCGTGAATTTTTGCAGGGTATTCAATGAGCGGCTCTTCACAGGGTAACCCAGCCAATAAAGGCAAGGGTAAGAAAAAGAAAGATTCAAATAGAGTGAATCTTACAAATGAGGAAATTTTCCCTCACCTTCAAGCTAAAAAGGGAAATAAAGTCCCTACTTCTGCTAAGGAAGCTCTTCTTAAGGAGCCTCCTCCTTTTATTCCTAATACCAGGATTACTCAATATGTCTTAACCTTGGAACCTCAGGATGTCCAATGGATGCCTGATCCTAGGGAGATCAAACGCCGTTATCTTGGCGATGTGCAGAATTATGGTGCACCTCTCAATAAAGAGAGATATGTCTATGAGATGATTTTACAGGAAACAAATTCTGTCATCATCACCCATACTTATGAAAAGTCTGATGACAAAGTCAAAAGCCCAATTTCATATTCTAAAGCTGTTATCAAAAGGGTAATGAAACCCACTGATTGGGGGCTTGACCCTGCAAGGCCCAGGACTTTTTCTCGTTCTGGAAAAATGTTTTCATTTAATTATTGGGATTATAAAGAAGCATGGAAACATGCATTTTTATACCAAAATGTCAAATACAAGCATACTTGGTTTTTTAAATTTTGTCCTGAATCTTTAAAAACCTCGTATCCAAATTGGATTTTCTATTGGTGGCGTTTATATGGCCCTGAGCTTGATATATTACCTAAGCTTATTCGTGATGAATTTAGTGCTTGGGCTGTCCATCATCCTCAATTACGAGGACAGGATAATCTTCCTGAAGGATTTTCAAAATTACTCTTTTTTGCTGAATTTGGCATTCCTTGGATTTCCAAATGGGAATTAAATTGTAATTTTGATGGTTTGAAGGTTCCTACTCTTTATAGAGAGTTTTCTTATCGTTGGTGGTCTTCTGTTTCTTCTGAAGATTTGGCTACCCAGATTATTGAGAAAACTAATGTCTATGTTGAGAATGTGCAGAAATCTCAGCTGGTAATTAAACCAGTTTCTAATCCATTTGAGGAAATTAAGTCCTCTTTCAGAATCCAGTTCCCTAATTTGGGTGAATCAGAATTGATGGTCAAATGTATGGAATTTATGAAGACTCAGTTCATGAGTTCTTTTGCTCCTTCTACTTCTGCTATTCCAGATTCAGTTCCTGATGATCAGTCTATGGCTAGTCAGGATGATGTTAATGCTTATTCTTGTCTTGCTGGCGAAGCCCAGAATCCAGAGGATGAGCTGGATGATGATGGTGAAGCTACCATGGGTGATTATTGGGATGCAATGATCACTGCTGTATCCACCTCTGCCCCCAAGGGTCCTTGTCACAAATGACGTTTGCCATGATGTCACATGCCATATGACGTTTGAGATGACGTCAGCCCCAATTATCAGACTTTTGAGTCTTTTGTCGTTTTATGATAATTGTGTCAATATGTATCAGATAATAATGATCTGTCTTTTATGTCGGTCCGTGATTCCCGGATCTGGTCGGGTAAAGTAGTTTGCAATCACTGTCGATGGGGCCCCTTGTGCACCCGAGGATTGTTTTTCTGACTTTACTTTTGCTTTGCTTTCTTAGGTCTATATAAGACCAAGTAGGTTTTCATTTGGGCGCTCCTTCTTTTCTCTCTCAAGTTTTCAGAGATTGTTTTCTCTCTTCTTTGGAGTGCTTTTAGTTTGTAATTTGTTCTTCAGTTTGTAATAATAATAGTTTGTAATAAAGACAACCAGTGTTGCAGTTCATTGTAAGTATATGCTTCTGAGCTTCTCTTTCTCTTTCCGCAATTTGCGGAAAGAGAAAAGAAAAAGAAACTAAAGTAATTTGTTCATTGAAGAACAAACTAAAGTAATTTGTTCATTGCAGTTCATTGTAATTTGTTCTTCTGGCCAAATTGCAACGGGAGGGGAGGGGGAGTGATTAGGGTTAGGGTTGAGGTTGAGGATGAAGTTATTTGAATATGAGTTTAAACTTGTTTGTAATAGATTTAATTTTTGTTTGGACACAAGACTTAGATTATTCTATAATTGAATTCATTTAAGTTTGTTTTTGCTTAAGGATATTTAGGACATTTCATATCATAAAGGGGGTGTAAATAAAAATACTTAAATATGAGAAAGTGTGATTGAAATAAAGACAAACTTAACAGAATGTAAATGAAATTAATCCAATAAATATTGGATCAAAAGGGACCATTCCTAATTTAATTATATTCATGCATCATAAAGGACCCACTTGGGCCACCACTTAAAAGTGATACTGGACTGTGTCTTCTTTCGTCCCGTCCTATGGCAATTTGTGTCGGTATGTCGGGTTGAGATCGTGTCGGGTTATGTTGAAAAATATCTGATTAATATACGTGTCAAAAATGCTTAATCCTAATTCAATCCATAGATTATCCGTGTTTACCCATGCAATCCATTTAATCTATTTATTATAATATATTAAATTAAATTTGACACGATTCAACACGAAACGAATTATTTAACATATTATCAGTAAAATTAAATTGAATTTGACACGATTCGATAATAATTTATTGATATATTTCAATCCATGATCAATTAGAGAAGAGAAAAAAAAATAATAAAAAAATATAATCGTGTCAAAAGTGTCTTATTTGAGTCGACCCTTATATTCTCATATCGTATTCGGGTCAATTCATATATAACTTCAATCTTTTTTTAATCAATTTTAATCATTTTAATTCATATTGTATTCGTGTCGTGTTACCGTATCACGTGTCTCATTTTGTCATCCTTATCCCTATCTATCCATTAATTGAAGGCTCAAACAGAGGACGAAACCAAACAACAACTATACCATATATTATCAATTGATGGCTCAAACAGAAGACGAAACCAAACAACAACTATACTATATATCATCAAAATACTTCCCCACAAAAAAAAAACATTTATAAATTAATTGTGAAAAGGCTTTATTACCCTTCATCAGAGTTGTCTTTTCCGGTTTTCCCTTGTAGAGGATAAAGTTGGGCATTGAATGACCTCAATAGTGTGTGGCATTTGGGACACTCGGCCCACTCCTCTTTGAAATTCTCCGGAAGCTTGCATGATAATCACATGCATCACGCTCCACAGTCAGTCAGCACGTGTAGAAATTCTATTGGGTGACAAAAGAAGGAGTTTCGTATTCACAAAAATCCTCTCCACCTGACACAAAACTCACGCGTACTCGACCTTATTTGATCATCACTCGCCCTTTCAAGGGCATCGAAAATGTAAAAACAATTCTCGGCATGAGCAGTGTTCAGTGTTGTCCAACGCCGTCGTCGCAAAGGGCAAATCAACCGTCCGTCTCTCAATAATCAATCGTTCTCTTTCTATATATATAAACACACTCTCTCTCTCTCTCTCTGTATATATATATATACATATATGCATATATCATCCATGATTCCCAAAGATTCTCGCGAGAAGCAAAGCAGAATTGGATTCGTCGGCGTCTATACACTGCTTCTTTGCTTGATTGCTCGGTAATGGATCTGCAACTAGGGTTTTAACTTTGGCTTAAAAGCCCTAGTTGCAAATACTGTATATCACACTTCGATTCGAAGAAATGAAGCAAAGAAGCGACGTTTTTCACACTACTAAGCTACTAAAGTATGGTTTGATCGGATTGATTGTAATGCTGGGATTGATTTGTCTCTACTATGGTTCGTCGTTGGCTCCTGGTCTGCCCAGAGCCGGCGAGGCCTCCGCCGTAGACGACGGCGCCGATCCTGTCATCGGCAGCTTCAATCTGAGACAAGACTATTTCTATGAAATGGGGGAAGATCAGGAGCTCAACCCCGAAGTGCGCAAGAGCTTACCTGTATGTTATGTATTGAATGATTAACAGAGTTTGTGTTGATTATTTGGTAATTGATTTGCATTTGTGAAAATTGTTTGTTGTTGTGTTGTTACAGATATGTGATATGAAATACTCGGAATTGATACCGTGTTTGGATCGAAATCTGATATATCAACTGAAATTGAAGCCTAATTTGACTTTAATGGAGCACTATGAACGCCATTGTCCTCCTCTCGAACGGCGTTACAATTGCCTTATTCCGCCCCCAATTGGTTACAGGGTTAGTATCAATCTCACTGTGCTTATTTTGTTTGCTGAGAAAATGTAACGATGGTATAGAATTTTGAAGATTGAGACTTGAATTGGCATTATATGTGATATGAGATATATCTACAGTAAAACAAGAGATGTAAGATAATTGATTTATCTCAATTTAATGGAAAGCGTGAGAAGGTTTTCAATTATATATACATCTATATATATTTAGATAGATAGATATGTATATATGTATTATGAATTAGTTGGTTTGAGTCCGATGTAGTTGTTGAAATAACAGGTCCCAATCAGATGGCCAGCAAGTAGGGATGAAGTGTGGAAGGCAAACATACCCCATACCCATCTAGCACAGGAGAAATCAGATCAGAATTGGATGGTTGTGAGTGGGGACAAGATAAAGTTTCCTGGTGGTGGAACCCATTTTCATGATGGAGCTGATAAGTACATAACCTCTCTTGCAGGGGTATGTGTTATTCACTTTACCTCCTATGTCCTACATCTTACACCATGTTGTTGTTTTCATTCACTGACGGTTCAACTGTAATGCTGATATAGATGCTTAAGTTTCCCGGAGATAAACTCAATAATGCTGGAAACATCCGGAATGTTCTTGACGTGGGTTGTGGTGTTGCGAGTTTTGGGGCCTATCTTCTTCCTCTCAACATTATAGCTATGTCAATTGCACCTAATGATGTCCATGAAAATCAGATACAGTTTGCACTTGAAAGGGGGATTCCATCCACTTTAGGTGTCTTGGGGACCAAGAGATTGCCTTACCCAAGCAGATCCTTTGAATTGGCTCATTGTTCCCGTTGTAGGATTGATTGGCTCCAGAGAGATGGGATTCTTTTATTAGAATTGGACAGATTACTTAGACCAGGAGGTTATTTTGTGTACTCTTCTCCCGAAGCCTATTCACATGATGCAGCGAATCGGAAGATTTGGAATGCTATGTATGATCTTCTAAGAAGAATGTGTTGGAGAGTTGTTTCAAGGAGAGACCAAACTGTTATTTGGGCCAAGTCACTGAGTAATAGCTGTTACTTGAAAAGAACTCCTGGGGCCGACCCACCATTGTGCAATTCTGACGATGATCCAGATGCAACCTGGAATGTGCCCATGAAGGCATGCATCACCCCGTACTCGGCAAGTAAGTAGCACTGCCCATACTGCTAGCTAATTCATATTGATAATTTCAACTCTCTTGTTGTGCACTGGTCCTTTTGATGGATGAGATATCTGTTTTCTTTGTGCTCTGATCACGGCTTAAACGATTTCCGCTTTGCCAAGAATTGGATCTTTTATCTTTTGTCAATATAATGAGAACAATCAGCACTCTGAGTATTGGATTGCAATGACTTCCTTTGTCCTCACCTCCTGATGAGTTGGGAACTGGGTTTTAAGTTTGTATTGTTTGCAATGATTTCTTCTGCCCTCGTACCTCCCGAAACTTTGAAAAAATTATTGTCTTGTAAATCTGCTTGGTGCTTTCAAGAAATATAATGTAAAAGGGACATTTGATTACCACAAACACTTTGAAAGGTTTTGAAAACCCCCCTAAAAGTTTTAAGTTCTGTGCCCCTCGGAAATCGGAAAGTTCTAAGAAATATCTGTATGAGATTGTCCCCTAGGTTCACAGATTAGAGTTCAAGTGAACACCATATGGTATAAAATTTGTGATAGGTTAAAACAGAGTATTTGAAGTCAATTAACAATTTTCTTCGGTGTGAAGTAGGTATAATATATCATAGTGTAAACTCTATAGTAGATTATTGTAGTGTTCCTGTGTGACATAATCAAAGTTGTATCTGATGTGTGGTTCACAAATTCACTATTAAATGTATAAACCATCCCAATTTTCTTCATTGTGCTTTGAATATGTGAGAATTATTGGGAATGTGTAATACTTAAAAGTGTCAGACAGGAAAAAAAAAGAACAATTTGAGTTGCCTCCACTTTGTCTTGCTAACACCTTACAAGAAGTGTCTCAAGATCCGTATTTCTAGTGTTTCTGATTATACTCTTGCATTGGTAGTGTCAGTAACAGTTTTTCGTCATCATCAGTTCATCACCTCATCCTCATTTTTTATTGTCCTCGTTGTTGTCCTTTTATTCTTCTTTATCATCTTCGTCGCTATCTTTCTCGATTGTATTGATTTTCTACTACTTTGATGACACAGGGATGCACAAAGAGAAAGGGAGTGGACTGGAGCCGTGGCCCAAAAGGCTTATTGTGGCTCCCCCTCGACTTCAAGAAATTGGAGTCAGTCCAGATGAATTTCAAAAGGACACTGTAAGTTTCTGGATCATCGACACAGCATGGTGCAGCTATCTACACACTATATATACATATAACATATATATGTTTTTTTGTTCCTCTAGCACATTCAGTGTAATCTCATCTTCTAATCAAAGAGGATTCGTATAATGCAGAGTGTATGGCATTATAGAGTTATTGAATACTGGAAGCAGATGAAATCTGTTATACACAAGAACTCCTTCAGAAATGTCATGGATATGAACTCAAACTTTGGTGGGTTTGCCGCTGCCCTTAATGACAAAGATGTTTGGGTGATGAATGTTGCTCCAATCAATATATCATCCAGATTGAAGATTATCTATGATAGAGGCTTCATTGGAATGGTTCATGATTGGTATACACCTTTTAACCTGAACAATGTATTCAATAACTTCATCTTTCCCTGTTATAATTTGAATCGTAGTTACTGGTTATCATATTAGACAGCTGTTATTTGATTGACTTCTAAGAGGCATTTAGGTGTCGTAAGTTGTACATTTTAGAGGCTGCAGGATGCCAAAACAAGGACTATCCATTTCCAGGGAAAATTATTTGCTAGTATCATTAGAGATCCAGGATGACTTCCTTAATAGGATGATTGTGTAGTATATGTACGCTCATTTTTTCCAATCGACACTCTGAAAGAACCAATTTAACACTTGTTAGTCCCCACAATCTGGAAAGATTCATGTTTCTGTGGTCGGTAAAATGGTCAAGCTAAAACTTGTATTGGTACTATTATTGTGGTTGCTACTATTATCATTATTCCTCACTTTTGTTCAACGCAAGTAACTGTTTTTCAACTTTTCTTGGTTTTCTGCCACTGTATTATTTAATATCTTTAAGCTCTAAGTTGTGCCATTTTACATTCTATGTTGTAGTTAGATATTCTGCATTGAGCTCTAAAACTGATTTGTTCCTGATGTATTTACAGGTGTGAATCATTTTCTACATATCCGCGCACCTATGATCTGCTTCATGCTTGGGCAGTTTTTTCCGAGATCAAGGAGCATGGCTGTAGCACAGAGGATTTACTGATTGAAATGGATCGTGTACTACGGCCAAATGGGTTTGTAATCATTAGAGATAACCCTACTGTCATAAACCATATACGGAAATTGCTAACTGCGTTAAGATGGGATGGATGGTCACTGGAAATAGAACCAAGGATTGATGCTCTCTCCTTGAGCGAGGAAAGAGTGTTATTTGCAAGAAAGAAGTTATGGGAGGAAGGGATTGCCAATTCGTGAAGCTGCTTTCCTGATCAGGTATCTTTTATATCTTATTGTAGTTCTGTGATCTCCATCGCTCGTACCATTACAGCTTTCCTCAACCCCAAGGACGTAAGATATTGCTTTAGAATTTATTCCTGTCAATCATGCTCCGAATGTGTACATCAGCAAATAGTTCCATAGTTTCATCTTAGTATATATATATTTTTTCTGATTATCTATTTCCGGTTTTGTTTAATCAGGGTCTGGCGGTGCTTTCCAGAGGATGAGAACATGAGGGGTTGAGGCCTAATTCATATGCTATGCTATTGTAAACCAGTTAGAGATAGAAGACGGGGGATGCAGCAGATTGATGTGCAATTTTTCTGTGAAATATGTAGCCATGTAGAGAAACATATGTTAACTGCAACAAGTGAAGCAAAACAAGGCTTTCCCTTCATATTGGGGGGGATTTTTTTTGTATTTGTTTTGATGAACTTCCTAGAATTTAAATTTGATTTAAGAATTAATTACAAGTTGTTGATGGTTTGCCCTGCCTATCATGAATTTTTGGGTACTTTCTTTGTATTACTGGACTGGACCGATATGTATTTAATGACTAGGAAATATCATTTATGTGCAGAGCTAGCAAGAGCTTCTCTTGATGCTTCTGTTACGAGTATTCCACGTAGCGGTGGTTTTGTACATAGTTGTCAGAATTTCGATTTTAATTGGTAAAATTTTACGATTGTACTATTCTGCTATGATTCTATACGATTTTACGATTCTACTATGTTGAAATAATGGTTGGATGATTAAGCCCTCCGTATGAAATGTCCAATTTTTTTTATAATTTAGTCCAATATCCCAATATATGACCTAAATTTATGAGAAAATATTTAAAGGGTCAATGTATTAGAAAATTTTCAAAATCCTAATATGATTTAGATTTTTAAATTAAATATTTAATTATTAATATATTTTTAAAAAAATTAATACATTTGTTCTACTTACGATTCCGATTATATGAATCCAAAACGATTCTACCTAAACTCCCAATACCATTGGCCTTGGTTTTGAATGACTGTTGATTATGTATATGCTCTGATACCATATACAAATACAAAGTAGGACATGATCAAAGATTTGATATATATAAAGAAAGATTTTAAACAAGAGAGAAAAAGAGACAGAGATATAAGAGAAAACACAAGATTTTATTTCTGGAATCCGATGATCCATACAACACTAAGAGCTCTCCTTTTATAGAGGAAGGAGAGGCTGAGAAAATACATAAGTGCCCTTCGAATATGTCAACCATGACATCAGATTAACAAAAGACTGAAATACCCTTGTCGACAGACTTAATGGCACAAAATACAACTGAAATGACAAATTTACCCTTGCCGACAATGAAAATTACAAATACAACTGAAATGGCAAGTATACCCTTGCCGACAATGAAAATTACAAATACAACTGAAATGGCAAGTATACCCTTGCCGACAATGGAAATTACAAATACAACTGAAATGACAAGTATACCCTTGCCGACAATGGAAATTACATAGAACTTATTTTATTGCATCAAGACCCAAACATTTTGCAGAAATCATCAATCAGGGCTTTGCGAGAAGTACTCATCATCATTATAATCAATCAGGGCTTTACGAGAAGTACTCATCATCATTATCAGAATTATATTGAGAAGGAGAACCTGCAACAGGATAGGGCAGCCGATGGACTCTGTAAATCGGATGGTCTTCATCAAGGAGGTCCCATGAATACTGGGCTTCATGTTCAGAAAGGAGAGTGATCAGTTTTTGTTTCCAGTCTGTGGGATAAAAATCTGAATGGCTTCAAAGAGAGGTATCACTGTGAAACAGATGTGGAAATATAGTCTGAAGAGGAATGCCATTGTGATGACAGAGCTGCATCCTGTGGAGATTGAAAAATGTAGGCATGTCATACATGATGGTATTCTCATGACCAGTGAAGAAAGAGACATGGTAGGATTTTTCAATATGAACACCAGAATCAGGGGTAGGATAAAATTGCTTTCGGGACAACGAACATAGGAGACTGAAATGGACACTGGCGGAACTTTTGTTGCCAAAATGGAATATCTTCGAAGAGGGTAAACCACCTACACAATCTTAACTCAGAGACAGGGAGGGAATTTAGTAAACACTGAGCAAGATATTGCAACATTTGGGATTTATCAAAAATAATACCTATGTGATAAAGATATACAAGGTACCAAAGAAGAAAAAACGCTTCACGAGGAAAACTAAAATAAAACACTGGATTAATTTCAAAGTGGGTGAGAAAAGGATAAATAGGGTGGAATGACAAATTCCTAAGAGGGCCATATTCAAGTCCATAGCGATTGACATAGAGAAACTGGAATGAATTGACCATGAAACAACTGCGGGAAATAAGGGTTTTTTCAAGCAGAAGAATCTGAAGGTGAAATGGCAACTGAGAGGGTTCGAAACATGCGATCAGGGGAAAACATAAGGGAAGATGAGGATGAACAAGATGAATGTCTTTTTTCAATCTGGAAAGAAAATCAGGGAGCACATTGGTTTTTCCTTTGATATGAGTAGCATCAAAGGACCACTGGGAAAACCAATTTGCCCATCTCAGGAGTTGAGCCTTGGGAGGATGTTTTTGTTTGAACTTAAGCATGTTAGGAAAACTGCTAAGGTCAGTCTCGATCAGGAAATAATGACCTATCAAATGGAATTCAAAATTTTCAATACTGCGTTTTATAGCCAAAATTTCTTTGTAAGTAGAATGGTAATGGGTTTTAGCAGAGGAGAAATAACCACTTTTGTAGCCATAAATCATTCTAAATTTATTAGGACGTTCTTCAAGAAGAACAACACCCCAATAAAGATCAGAGACATCAGTTTGAATGACTCGTTTCCCATCAGAAGGGATTTTCAAAGGAGGAAGAGACTGAGATACTGATTTGAGGAAAGCAACCGCATTTGTACATTGATCAGTCCAAGGGGGAGGGGATTTTTTAAGAAGTTCAAAAAGAGGTTTTCGGTATTGGGCAAGGTTAGGAATGAATTCAGACATGTAGTTTACAATACCAAGAAATTGTTGAACTTGCTTAGCAGAGAGGTGAGTATCGGGGAATTGATGGAGTTGGGTAGCAATGTGAGGTTGGAGAGCATATTGGCCCTGAGAAATCTTCATGCCCAGAAACTCGATTTCAGGTTGAGCTAAAATCAATTTCTTTTCAGAAAACATGATTCCAAATTTTTGAACAATACTATGGAAGGTTTGGAGGAGGGTGACATGTGTTTCAAGGTCAGGAGAGAAAAACAAGATATCATCAATATAAACTAAGGCCGAAGGTAGGATATGAGCAAAGATACGAACCATGGCTTG
Organism: Cornus suecica; assembly: GCA_963922005.1. Lineage (NCBI taxonomy): Eukaryota > Viridiplantae > Streptophyta > Magnoliopsida > Cornales > Cornaceae > Cornus > Cornus suecica. The sequence continues at coordinate 1,468,296 of OY998238.1, forward strand.
CTGAAATAGAGAGGGTGCAGTTTTTAAGCCAAAGGGCATCACCGTCCAATGGAAATGGTGATCTGGGATACAAAAACCAGTTTTGGGACGGTCATCAGGGTGGATACCAAGTTGCCAAAAACCAGCTTTAAGATCAAACTTAGAAAAGATCTGGGCTTTGGGTAAATTTGAGAACAAGACAGCTCTTCTGGGAAGAGGGAATTTGATATCTTGGAGGAAGTGGTTTAAGGGTTGGTAGTTGATGACAAGGCGGAGCTTACCACGAACTTGCTCTGCACGCTTATTTACATAGAATGCTTCACAAGCCCACTGAGACTGGGTTGGTTCGACAAGGCCTTCGGTTTGGAGTTGGTGAAGTTCTTGGACAACTAACTGGTAATTTCTTGGGTTCATACTATGGTGGGTGGCTTTGGTAGGGTTGAGGTCTTCATTTTTCTTGAAGGGAAAGGTGATGAAGAACTCTGGGTTTTTCCACAGAGGATGGTTACATTTGGTAAGGAAATGGGAATGGGAATCAGCACAGGAAGTTTGGATAATGGCTTCTCTGAAGGAGGAAACAGTGTCAAGGGAGAACATGTTAGGTCTAGTAGTCCAAGGAAGGAAGTAATTGCGAAACTTCAATCCTTTTGGCATCCAAGAGATTTTGGTGAGTTTCTGGAGAATGTCAAACCCAATAAGAATATATTTGTTTGGGAGTTCAGAACCAAGGACTTGATGTTTGACAGTATAGCCAGGAAACAACTGGAGGATGATGGGCTTACTCTTGAGGGTAATGGCAAAAGTTTCACCATTGGCAGCAGTGAAAGGGTAGTAACATTTCTGCCAGTAAGACCTAGAAAGGATGGATGGATTAATAATAGTCGAGGTTGCTCCAGTATCAAAGAAGGCTATAACAGGGATAAGTTTGGCATATTTGTCCGGAAGAATATGGATTTGGGCAAGAGGTTGGACGAGCAAGGATGGGGCTAAAGAAAATTCCATAGAGAAAAGGTTTTGAGGATAATCAACTCCAGACTCAGAATCTTCTGAAGAAGTGTCCTCAGATTCTGATGAAGCAGCAGAGAAAGCCATGATAGTGTCAGCACTGGCTTCATCATCAATAGAAAAGAGGGATTCAATGTCTGCATCTTCTTCATCATGCGGGATTATCTTAGAAATAGAGTGGACCAATTTTTCTCTAGCAGCTTTGTTTGGATATTGTTTGGCATAGTGACCTGGTTGTCTACAGATGTAACATATGTCAGATTTGCGCTTGCCACGAATAGGTTTTTTGCGAAAGAATCGCCATTTCTTCCGTCTAGAAAACTTGGGGAAATAAGAGGATCTCTTGGGTTTCCATTCCTTGAAATGCTTATTTTTCTTTGTAGAAGGACTGCAAGAACAAGACTTGTCGGATTTGCACTTGATGAGGAGATCAGATCGATCACAAGCTTTTCCCAGAAGCTTTCCTTGTTCATGAAGTTTTTTAAAGAACTTCTGGTGGTTGCAGAACTTCTCAAGGGATTGGAGAACATGTTGGTAAATGGAACCAAGGGATGTGTTGTTCAAGGCCATGTTTTTGGTTTGAAGAAGTCTGAATGTTTCATTTCCAAGAGGTTCTGGAAATGAGTTGAGAAATGATTGTTTAAGATTAATATCATCAATACCACCAAGAACATAGAATCGTTGGGACATTCGAAGAAAATGAGTCTCCAGATCTTTGCGCTTAACTGAACAACATCTCATACTTAGGAATTCTTCACGAACAACACTGAGCAGGCCATCAGAGGAACCAAGAAATTCATTGTGTAAGACATCAATGAAAGCAAAGATAGTTGGCATCTGAACAAGATGGAGGTGTCGGTATTCTCCTAGAGCGAGGTACCATTGGCGGAGGCGACCAAGGAATTTTGCCACACAGCGAGTCAGGACTGAGCGAAGTTCAGCATTGGGAGCAAGCATCTCTGCAGTGCACCAAACATGGATCTCATAGAACTTGTCCAACCATTTGGAATGGGGGATTTCATCAATAGAAAACCCATTATGAGATTGAGTCTGGGATGGAAAATTTTGCTGAGGATGTATCGGAGGAGGAGGAGGAGGATCCTCAACTTCTTCAACAATAGGATCAGCATCAGGGGGATACTGAGGGTTGAGATCAACCATATGGATAAAGGAAACAGAGTGTGCTTCGACAGTTTCGGCCACAGAGTCAGAATCAGATTGACCTTGGGGGAGGTTAGCCAATTTTAATAACATTTCTGAAATGGGGTTATGGAGTTGAGAATCTTCAGGCTGGAGCATGAATTGAACTAGAGATTTGCCTTTGGGATCAGAAGATGTAGACGGTGTAGGTGTTAAAGGTTGTAAAGATGGGGCAAGAATAGGTTCTGAGACATGTGGTGTGGAGGTGCTTGGAGGTGGTGGTGGAACCGAAGGTTTTCTGATCTGTAAGTGTGGTAAGGAGGGAGGTAAGGAATGAGAGAAAAATATGCTAGGTTGTCCAGGTGGTGCAACATATAAAGGTTGGGACATAGGTTGGGATGTATAAGTAGGGAAAAAGGGTGAGGAGCCAAAGAAATCAGGAGGACTGAGCTGTCTTTGGGTTTGTTGAGCTTGCAAGGACTGCAGTTGGATTTTCAAGTGTTTCATTTCAGTATCTTTGTGGAGAAAGGCTGAAGTGAAAGTTTGGTTGGAGTAGGCCATCTGGAGAAGTTCACCATGAAGACCTTGCATCTTTTGTTGGAGATCATTGATAAGGAGTTCCAAAGAGGTGAGCTTTCGGTGGAAAGTGTTTTCCAAAGACTGTTGGGAGTGTGAAATCCTTTGCAAGATTTTGTTCTGGGCCAGGGCATTGGCAGATTGCCAATTGATAGCTGCTTCGGCGGTAGTGACAGATTTGGTAGATCCGTCTGAGTGGATGACATGAGGGTCTGGGATCTTGTGGTGATGGGTTATTTTTTCTTGGGGATCATGGTAGGAAAGAGGAGGAAAGACTGCTTCTGTCCATGATGATGAAGGATAAAACATGTAATAGGGAATAGACGCAGGTTGAGTCGGTGGTGGTGATGGTTTTGGAGTACATGGTTTATAGGGTGGTTTACAAATTGAAGGAGAAGGCTTAGGCTGTGGTGTTCTAGATTTACCATAGGTAACATAAAAATCAAATTTTCCAGAGGGTTCACCAAGAAGATCTACAGTGGGATCACCATTTTCATAACTTTTCTTTAAACGTTGTTGAGATGACTTTTTCTTTCTCTTGGGCACATCCTCAAAGTCATACAGACAATCATCAGAATCACAAGCATAAAAAAACTTGTGTCCAGTGACAGGGTCTTGGAAAAAATAGACTGGGTCTCCAGAGGATTGAAAAGAGCTGATTGGAATTTGGTTTTGAAAAGCTGAAGGAGAGATATCATGTTAATCTCGGGGAGACGTGATGAAAATATAGGAAGGGAATTTGAAGAAGGAGTATCTGGCTTAGGAAATGAGATCTCAACGGAGCCATCAGGTTTGGTGGTGAAAGTAGGATTGATGGACTGAACTGGTTTCGGGTGTTATTGGGAGTTTAGGTATTCCATTCTTAAAGTCTTTGCCTTGTTTTCATGGACAAAATGTAGAGAATTTTTGAAACATTAATCATATGCAAAACACACTAAAGTGGTAGGTGGTGTTTCAATTATTTTGTATGTACAATCCAAAACAATATGACCCTCTATTTGGTTCTCTTCCTAGGAAAATAGGTTAATCGAAATAATTTTTGGAGAAAATAAAAATCTTTCACTCAATTTCAAAAATAATTATTGAAAAATATTTCAATTTTTTTTTTAATTATTGGGTAGTCTTTCTAATTCTTCGAGCAAATACATTATATACCAAACAGAGCACTGCCCTGTTTGTTTACTCGTTATGGTCTCATTTTTCTAGTATGGTCATCATTTTTTGAGATTAGATCATGTTTGTTTTGCATTGGTCTCAAAACATATAACCAGACCAAGTTGGACCAAATTGAACCAAAATAACATTTTTTAGGACCACAATTTTTTGTGGTTCTATTTGGTTTGGTTACAAAATTTATCCAAAATCTAACTAAAATGTTCTCCAATAATTGAACCACATCTAACCAATATATAAACCAAAACACAAAAGTTAAAAATAAAATAATGAATAATAAATAAAATGAATTAAATAATACATAAAAATCAAAATCAAAATAAACATAATAATAAATAAATGAATAAACAATAATATAAATAATAAATTAATAAAATATATTTATAAATTAATAAAAATATATATATATATATATATTTATGAATAAAATAATAATATAAATGATAAATAAAATAAAATATATTTAAAAATTAATATAAAAAATAAACAAAATAATGAATAATAAACGAAATAAATTAAATAATACATAAATATAATAATAATAAATAATAATATAAATAATAAATTAATAAAATATATTTATAAATTAATTAAACAAATAAATAATAATAAATGATAAATTAATAATATAAATAATAAATTAAATAAAGCATATTTATAAATAAAATAAAATTAATGAATAATAAACAAAATGAATTAAATAATATATAAAAATAATAATAAATAAATAAACAATAAGCAAAATGAATTAAATAATACAAAAATAATAATAAATAAATGAATAAATAATAATATAAATAATAAATGAATAAAATATATTTATAACTTAATTAAAATAAATGAATAAATAATAATATAAATAATAAATTAAATGAATTATATTTATAAAAAAATGAATAATAAACAAAATGAATTAAATAATACATAATAATAATTAATAAATTAAATGAATTAAATAATAAATGAAATAAAATGAATTAAATAATACATAAAAATAATAATAAAGGGTAAATTACTCTGACCTCCCCTGAGGTTTTGTATAATTACTCTAATATTAAAGTTTGTATAAATTTACTCTGACCTCCCCTGTAAGATTAATATTACACTATTTTTTTTGTGCATTTACTAAAGTACACATAGCTTTAGTGTTTTAAACTGAGTAATTTATGTTAAAATAACCTAACCAACTTGCATGAGAGGGGATAATGATGTTTTGAGTGATGTCAAATGATGTGTATTTTAGTAGTGTAAATGATAGGAGGTCATTAGACATGCAAATCATAAATTACTTCAGTTTGAAACACTTAAGTTAAGGATACTTTACAATATGTACAAAAATGTTAATGTAATATTAATCTTACATGGGAAGTTATAGTAAATTTACACAAACTTTAATCTGAGAGTAATTATGTGAAATTTCAGGTGAGGTCAGAGTAATTTGCCCAATAATAAATAAATAAATATAATAAATAAATAATAATAGAAATAATAAATTAATAAAATATATTTAGAGACAAATAAAAATAAATGAATAAATAGAATAAATAATAAACAAAATGAATTAAATAATATATAAAAATAAGAATAAATAAATAAATAATAAGCAAAATAAATTAAATAATACATAATAATAATAATAATAAATAAATAATAATCAAAATGAATTAAATAATAGATAAAAATAATAATAAATAAATAAATGAATAAAATATATTTATTAATTAATTAAAATAAAAGAATAAATAATAATATAAATAATCAATTAATATAATAAATTAAATGAATTATATTTTTTTAAAAAATGAATAATAAACAAAATGAATTATATTTTTAAAAAAATGAATAATAAACAAAATGAATTAAATAATACATAATAATAATTAATAAATTAAATGAATTAAATAATAAACAAACTAAATGAAATAAAATGAATTAAATAATACATAATAATAATAATAATAATAATAATAAATAAATACAATAAAAAATAATAATATAAATAAAAAATTAATAAAATATATTTATAAACAAATAAAAATAAATAATAAATAATAAACAAAATGAATTAAATAATATATAAATAAATATTATAATAAATAATAAATAAATAGTAAATAGTAAATGATAAATAATAATAAATAATATATTTTTTTAAAAACCAAAATATTAGAGTGCATTAGTTGCATGTTATCGACAATTGAAATTTTTATGTAATATTAGTGTGTGACTTGTGAAATTTGTGTGATCGTAATTTTTGTATAATAAAAAATGTGGCTTGTATAAAACCTATTTGTTATTATATTTGATAATTGGAGTGCAATAATCATACTCTAAGAAATTTTTACAAAACTAATATAACATTATTATGTAAAATAGATAATAAAAATCAATCAAAAAGACTTTAACAAATGTTTACAAATTAAATGTGTGGGTTTTAAGGTTATTACATCATATAAAATATATTCAATATTTTCACAGTTTACTAGAAATTTAAGACCAGATCAGTTTGCCAAACATGGTCTGGTTCAAAGAAGTTTGGAACAAGACAGTTTGTTAAACATGGTCTGGTTCCAGTTTATTTAGACCAAGATCATCAGACCAGACCTACCAAACAAAATTTCAGAACATCATCCGGACCAGATCAGACCAGAGGTAACCGGACCACACAGGTTACCAAACGGGGCCTTAATGTACATATAAGTGTATAAGCGCTGGCCACGTGACACCATATAAGAAATGCGTGTGTATTCCCGCTAATTCCGTTTGGTTCCAATCTGAGTTTGTAAAAGTAAAACAGGTCATTCATTCTTTCCCCGATTCACTCTCTTTCTATTTCAATTTGCCCTCACATATTTCAGATGCCACTTCGTCGCATTCCATCACATCATCAAGAGAGTTTCAATTCATCTATCGTCAAAGGTAAATCTACGGTAATCCTTCTCGATTTTTGAATTGAATCACATACAATCTGTGTATATGTGTATATATAGATGTATTGATCGCAGTCATTTTCTGTATAATTGCCGATGGAACTTCCGATCGGATCATATCATATGAGAAGAATCTAGAAATTAAGATCGTCCTCCTCTGCCTTTCGTTCTTCAATTCTTTAAACACTCTTTTACTTTGGGGATGTATACACACACACGAGCGCGCGCACTCACACACACACACACACACACACACACACACACACATATATATACACACACATATGATGTATACATATATATACATGTTATTTGGAATGTCCATCATTCTCTGTAGTGATTTCTTTTTTATTCTGATATGGAGTGATGTGGACTTCACTTTGTGATATTTTGGATCAATTTCATATCATTTTGGTGGTTGATTGTATAGAGATAGGAATAATTTGAGGGATTTTTTTTATAGCTTGATATTAGTGCGTAGGTGATTTTACACTTTGTGGCGCGAGTTTGTTACCTAGTGGAGTAAATTTGATTGATCACTCAATCTTCGTGTTTGTCAGTGTTGTAGATAATGGATTCAGGATTGGTGGATGCAGTGACTAATGGCATCAAAGATCACTTCTCACACCAATCGAATGGTGGCCCAGAACAAGTTCCACATAAGCTACCATTCATTATTGGTAGGGCCATTTCGCATTCAAGACTACAATGTCATAATTATCCTTCTTTGCATTTTCAGTTTTTGAATTTTTAGTAGAAGAAAATTTAGAATTTTCAACTGAGAGACGATCATTGCAAGTTTCTCCGGTAATTGAAATAATAACTTCTAGGAGGGAATGAGAAAACTAGTTAGCTTTCGTCCAACTCATCTAATTTTCATGATTTTCTTTGTTTATATACTGCAATATTAGTTCCCTCTTTGTTTTTGCATATCCATTTGTTTTTCCGTTAAATTGGGGGAGATGTTAAAAGGAAAGGATGCACTTTTTTGAACCTAGGTGTTGCTGGTGGGACTGCGTCTGGCAAAACAACTGTTTGCAATATGATTATTTTGCAGCTCCGTGATCAACGAGTTGTTCTTGTCAATCAAGTACATCCTTATCTCTCTTTTATCTATTAGTTATATTTAAAATAGACACTAACTTCTTATATGAACTCCGGATTGGGAAATGGCATGTCACTTATTATTGCAGTGGTTTTATGAATTTGTTGGTTACTGCCTAGATATATGATACTTCAGAAGTGAATTGGTGCTGCTGCCACTATAACTTCAGTGGATTACTTTTCACCCCCTTCCCCTTTGCAGGATTCGTTTTATAACACGTTGAGTGATGAGCAACTGGAAAAAATCAACGAGGTCAACTTTGATCATCCAGGTAGATGTCTTTTGCGAGTCTTTAATTGTTAATAGAATGCCATGACTTTAGAGATCATCTGATGCACTTATTGGTTTATAGACATCTACATCGTTTTCTAATTTGACAGTTCATGCTATGAGCGTTTTCAGATGCCTTCAATACCGAGCTTATGCTTTTATGCATTGAAAAATTAAAACATGGTGAACCAGTTGACCTCCCAAATTATGATTTTAAGAGCCACAAGAGCACTGAAGGAGCACGCAAGGTACGATCCTTAAGTTGTTTAAGTTGAAAGCTCTAGTGAGGTCACACTCTCAATCAAGGCATTTTGTCGCTGTCCAAAACTAGGATATCACTTAGCTGAAACATAGGACCTTTTTCACATTTTGGCTTGTTGTTAGATGTTACAAAGCAGTTGATCTGACCCTGTCATAGCCAGAAAAGTAAAACCCCAAAAACAATTCATGCAAAACATTTACAATGCAGTTTCACCTCACATTCTTGGTCCATAATATTTTCTTGTGTTACTGCAACATTTCCATCTTTTTCTTGATATTATATAAATTTCAAAGGTAACAAATGATTGTTTATCTAATCAAATGTAGGTTAATGCCTCAGATGTCATCATTTTAGAAGGAATTCTAATCCTTCACGATCCCCGAGTCCGTGATCTCATGAACATGAAGATCTTTGTTGATACAGGTTATTTCTTTTGTTCCTTTCATGTTTTTAGTCTGGTTGACCTTTTGTATCCATGATGTTTGTATGTGTTCTCATAAATGTTAGATAAAAAATCAAATAATTTTTCAATTTAAAAATTCTAAGTCCACAAATATGTTAAAGGACATCGTTGGATTTGATTTCAATATGTGGCATTGAATTTCGGAGGGCAAGCCTTGGCACAACGATGAGGTTGCTCCATTGTGACCTGGAGGTCACTGGTTCGAAAAAGAAACAGCCTCGCCCATGTGGGGGTAAGAATATGGGTACATGTAATCCAGGGAGCCTTGTACACTAGATTTTCCCTTTTTCAATAAACATTTCTTGGTCTATAGTCATTCCAAACTTACAAGTACCAAGGAACTCGAACTCCATGATTTTTGCTAGTGTTCCACCCTGTTTTGAAGAAAAAATATATTTTCTTCCAAATAACTGTAAATGATTAGAAGAGTTGTTAAGATGAGCTGCAATTTCTGAAAGTTGGGAGAAGTGTGCACCTTTCAGAATTCCGAAGCACCTCTATTAAATCTGATTGTAGAAAATTTCCAGATTGAAGTCTTCTAAGGCAGTAATTCTGTTGGAAAGATAATCCATTCATCCAAGGATCAAAACAGCTTGAAAGAAACCTCGTTATTCACTTGGAAAGTTAAATGCTGACAGAATTGTTCTCCAAACAAGGAGATGCACTTTCCCCAACCTTCGGATATACAATATTATCTTTGGCTTTTAAATGACAATGGGACGGGAAAGGGAAGGCTCTTTAGTTGAGGAGTAAAGAGGGATGTTCAAATATTTATAGTTTCCCCCCGGTTGTTTGTTAAAAGTGGAACTTATTTTGCACTCCAACCCTGTCCTCCTTTCTTGTGGTTTTATTCTAGCCAAAAAGTAATTGACTGAGTAGCAGGTTCAATGTAATCATTTTGGTCAAGTTTGGTCCCTTAAGCAATTACCATCATTACAATTCACCAGTGCAGATTCTGATTTGCGGCTTGCAAGAAGGATACAACGTGACACGATTGAGAGGGGCAGAAACATTCAAAACGTGCTTGACCAAGTCAGTTGACTTCTTAAATCTTGTTTTGCGAAAATGCTTGTGGAGATTATTACTTAATTAAGATCATTTTGCTGTTTCAATCTCTCTAAGGAGATAACATTTCAATTATCTATTTCCATGTCAAAGAGTGAACATTGCAATTGCTTTTTCATGCTTTTACGAGTTACAGGTCTCATGCATGTTTTTTTTTAGTGTTAATAAATGTATGACCTGGTTTACTAAGAGTGGGGCCCTTTCCCCTTGATGCAACAAGATCAATCATCTCTTTGATTCTAAAAATTATTCTGCTTATATTTCATAAGCTGAAGCATACAGGTGATTCCCGTTTTCTGCTCCTCATTTGATTTTGATACTTGTGAGCTCTTGTGATGCCTTTGAAGACAAAAGTTTTGTAAAACTAATATGTCACCACCTTTTGTACCTCTTGATAAACGTGGGTTTGTGCTTCCAAATCTAGTATACACGGCTGAAATCCGTACACCCTTTTTACGTTAGCAGTTAAAATGCCTAAGGTGTTCTTCAGAACTATATTTAGGCTACAGACCACCAGCAGCTGCTTGTAATTAATTCGTGACTTTCTATGATATATGTTAATAAGAAACATATAATATAATAATATGGATTCATGCTAGAGCTGAATGCTTTTATCATTATAAGTTTGAAAACTTCATGTTGTACCATACCTAGTTTCGAAGTGTCTTAATTTTTTGTAACAGTTTCTTTCACCGTTTTCATAAGTTGATGATGCTAAATTTTTCTTCAAGTTGTACCTATATCTTGCTTTGGAACAAGAGAGTTTTCCGAATCATTGGTGGAGATATCACTGTTTAAACTATAACATTTGTCGTTCTTTTGCTTGATCAAATATTTTTTAGGTTCAAGCTTTTCTCATATTGTATTCTTGTTTTGCAGTACGCCAAATATGTAAAGCCTAGTTTTGAAGAATTTGTCATCCCTTCAAAGAAACATGCAGATATCATCATCCCTAGAGGAGCAGATAATGATGTTGCAATTGATTTGATAGTACAACATATTCATACAAAGCTTGGCCAGCACGATCTGTATAAAATATATCCAAATGTTTTTGTTATCCATTCGACATTTCAGGTGAAGATTCTAACTCATATTTGTTTGTGTATTTAAACACTTGAGAGGCTTGTGCCAGAGCCCACTTTCTCGACCTGCAATTCATGGATTTAAGAAGAAAGAAATGATTAATTATTAAGCAGCATACTCTTTTGTCCAGATACGGGGGATGCATACACTTATACGCGACGCTGCAACAAGAAATCCTGATTTTGTTTTCTATGCAGACCGACTTATTCGCTTGGTATTAGAGCTTCACATATTTGATCTGTTAATTATTAATTCACTTCTTAACATGGCATGATATAATGCATAGTGTTTTTAAATTTATGTTTTAGGTCGTGGAGCATGGCCTAGGTCATCTTCCTTTTACAGAAAGACAAATCATTACTCCCACAGGTAGAACTCAGCATAGTGTATCATTTCTCCTTGTTCCATTGGATAAAGATATCACCATCCATGTCTCTCTGTAATCAATACAAGTTTATCAAAAATGGTGACAGCTGGCCCGGTTGTTAAATATCTAAGTTTTCGGATTTTAATTTTCGTTCGATTCCTGAGATCATCTATTTATTGTTTGTTGGGGTTTCATGTGTATATATTAGACAAATGAATTTATGCAGATTCATTAAACAAGTCCTTCAGTCAAGTCTTTTACTTCGCTTTTGCAGGATCTGTATATACTGGGGTGGTTTTCTGCAAAAGGTTGTGTGGAGTCTCGGTCATTAGAAGGTATTCAATTTAGTAACCCACTGATTTGGGAGTTAACTCACATTCAAGATTGCATTAATTTGCGGGTTAAAGTCTGATCTTACACAAGTATTGGGTACCCGGGATAAATCCACGTGTTACCTCAAGCCAATAGTAGAAAGAGGTGTAATATACACAAGGATTCTATCACCTGCGCGTGATGGATATACCACTTCTCCTAATTGGTTTGGGATACCAAGTCAGACTTATTCTTTGGTAACCGATAATTTTCCCTTACACGAAATAATATTTTTGTTGTTTGTTCTGTGGCGGTATGTAACTACTTATGTCAAGTAAGTCTTAAGTATATAAGTGAATAGAAATTTGCTGACAGTGGAGAAAGCATGGAGAATGCATTAAGAGCGTGTTGTAAAGGAATCAAGATCGGTAAAATTCTCATCCATGGAGAGGGTAACTGTGGTCGGCAGGTTCGTGGAACTTACTGAAAAGTCCCACATACCTCTTTCTCTCTATCTGTCTCTCACTGTCTCTCATTATGCATGGTTGGTACAACATTGCCGCAGTTAATCTATGAGAAGCTACCAGGAGACATTTCTAGCCGGCAAGTGTTATTGCTTGATCCTGTTCTGGCTTCAGGTTTGTTACTCTCAAGCCTAGCATACTTCTTCCAAATGTATGCTATATATATATATACACACACACCCACACACATATAACCCTTTCATTGCCAGGAAACTCTGCCATCAAAGCTATTTCTTTGCTGCGAAGCAAGGGTGTACCAGAATCGAACATCATCTTCCTTAACCTTATAGCAGTAAGTAGTCGAATGTTTTACCATTTTTCAAGGGTTACTACTTATTGAGAAATTGTGTTTCTTTTTTCCTTCTAAAACCCTAAAATGTAATATGCAGGCTCCTGAAGGAATACATGCTGTATGTAAACAATTTCCAATGCTCAAAATTGTAACATCAGAGATTGATCTGTCACTAAACAAGGATTTACATGTGATCCCTGGCATGGGGGAATTTGCGGATCGCTATTTTGGAACTGATAATGATACCACTCTTGCGCGCCAGCCTAGTAAAGATTTGTGAACTTTAAATCACTGTGTTTTTTTTCCTCCCTTCTCAGTAGGGAACATTTTTGTTTTCTTTATTTATTTCTTAATTGGCGGTGGTAATACTGGATTTTCAAATTTTAAAAGAAAATAAAGTTTTTCTGAAGAACCCTGAGATTAAGATCCCAAAACAGTCATGCCAGCCGGATCATATTCATGGCTAGATTCCTCTCAACTTTATATATATATATATATATATATGTATATATATATATATATGTGGGTATTTTCCCCCTCTTGGTCCTAGTCTTCGCTTTCTTCTCTATAATTCAACTTAAATTTTCCAAAAAAAATCCAACCATCTCTACACAGACCAATATTAGTGTGTTGACCATTAACATCTAGCAGTGAGGGCAGTAACCGAAAGTCCAGCTCTCATTGGAGGAAACTGCAAGCAGGAGTTTCGAATGGTAAAGTGAGAACTGCCTGATCAACCAATGAACTCATAATCAATAACTGCAATGTGCATCATCATGCGAGTTCAATTAAACACCTAACAAATTGCAACTCTTTTAAGTGTACTGGGCAAAGAAAAACTATTGGATATTAGGATCATACATCTACAGAAAACCTTTTACAGCAAAACTGGGAAGGAAGATAACACCCCTCTTTCTTCAAGTGTACTGTAGAAGAAATTTTCTTCGATATTAACTTAACAAATAGACGCCACATTCTTTTAAGTCCACTGTTTACCCCCAATCTTTTTAATACAAAAAAGTACACGCAGTTTCAAAGTAAGATGGCGTGAACAGCACAGTTTGGGTTCAACACCGTTCAAAAATCGCTCGCCTTGGAGCTTCAATGCTCCATATTTTCATCTTCTATCATGTGGGCTTGATCTTCTTCTTCTTCTTCTTCTGTGAGGCAAAACTACTAGGTCCAATTTCTATGGACGTACGTTTCGTCCTGAAATGCGAAGGGAGGGAGAATTAATCAGGCACTCAAAAGTCAATGGTACAAATATGCAGACTTATTGCAGCAAGAGGAGGTAAAAACAAAAGAAAAACAAAAAAGATAAAAAAAAAAATAACAAAGCAGAGAGGCATACCGCTTTGAGAGTTCCCCTGCATCACCGTTACCCTCTTCCGTTGCAGCATCTGATGAAATAATAGATCATCAAAATTACAGATAACAGGTCTAAGAACAGAAGTTAAACAATTTAGACAGTTGTAAAACAAAAATACATCTGATACTGTGCTAAGCTTAAATCTGCAACCATGATCATGCTGCCGCAGTGACTTAAACATCATCCCAAGTTTGGCACGAACAAATGATATTTGTGGGTGTTACATCAATCTCAGGTGTCATGCGTATTGTTCCTCCCAGATCAAACTGCTGAGAAAATGGACGGTATAAATATTATTTTAATGGTACCAAGTTCACGAGTTAGGTTTTCTTCAAATGTTTGCTTTGGGAAATCTTGTTTTGCATGATGAGAGAATTTCTGACACATCGGATCTAAGAAAGCTGAAACCACAAGAAGAGGTTGAGAGAAACTCTCGATTTTCTGATTTTATTAACTTAAGATTTTCCCTAAACTATTACAATAGCATGTATAAATAGTCCTAAGCAAATCCTAAAAATAGAAAAGGGCGCTGCCCCCCAGAAGATACGAGCGTGGCCTCCCGTATAACATCCTCGCCAACTATCAATCAAGCTCATCGTCGAGCGCAACATGACCCATTGAACCCCAAAAATGCTCATTAAAAAGCACCAACAATCATATGCCACCGGACAATGCAGCAAAAGATGGTCAATCGACTCTCCATCCCTCTTGCACATGTAACACCAATTGGCACGATTAAGGACTTGGTCATTTCTTATCTTTTTGAGTGGGGAAAGGGCAGATATTGTACATCCCTAGAGGCTTTTAGCCTTTTGTGTTTTGAGTTTTGCTTCCCTTAGAGCGGTTCCTTTATAATATACTTTGCTTATCAAAAAAAAAAAAAATCCTAAACCAATATTACCGTATTCTTTAAAACACTCGAATCCACGAGAAGAGGTTGAGAGAAACTCTCGATTTTCTGATTTAATTAACGTAAAGAATTCCCCTAAACTACTACAATAGCATGTATAAACAGACCTAAACAAATCCTAAATATTGGGCAACAGAAATGGGGAATGAAGGGGACCGTTGAGGAGGACTTTACCACAGTTAATATATGCAGAATGAAGTTATTGCTGAAGTTATTCAAATAGTTATTGTTCCGTATGTTAAATCAATCAAAATACAGGGAATGTTATTTGACTGAATCAAATATAAAGCCCTTGGAATCATACCTGTGCCATTAGCATCTTCAGTTTCTCCTGCATCATCTAGGCCCAAACTTGGAGGAATCCAGAACTCAGCTTCTTCGGAATCACTGTCCTTGTCAGAAGATTTCGTTACTTCAAGGACAGCTTTGCCAACATTCTCCTCTGCTTTCTTTTTCTTTTTCTTCCATTTATCCGCTTTCGGCTTGGATACTTCCTGTGGTGTTTGCTCGCCATTTTCTACTACCATTCCATTTGGAGTTAGCTTTTCGGCTTCCTTTTGCTCTGTTAACATAAGTATGTGTTTAAAAGGAAATCAATAAGGTACATGACAGTCTCTAAAAGGGTTTTAATGAATGAATTTTCGAGCAACACAGACCTAATTTGTTGAGGAAGCGTCTTCCATTAATATGCTTCCATATATGCTCCTCGGATTTGTTAACAGTATCGCCTGTTAGCTTACAAATCAACTTCGAACTACAAAAAAAGGCCACACACGAAAGATGTATCAGTGGTAGGTAAACAAGTGGGCGAGGGACAAAAAAAAGCAACACAAAAACACTTGAAGAATAGTATTGGTATTTCTCAATGCTGCTAGTGAATGAGTTTAGTATGCTATCTCCATTTCCAGTGATATGAATGTTAAAAGAAAAGGGGGGGAAATATCAAATATCAAGACTCTTTACTAAAATTCAAGACCAATTGAAGACCCTGTGAAGACTTATAGCTCAACCTAACACAGTTCTAATAGGCTAATACAACATTTGGCTGAGTTACCATGACTTTCCACTTTATCCAAAAAAATTCAAACTTTTCACAACAGTTTTGTTCCCCTCTTGCCAATTGAGAACAATCTATAATTAGTAGAAAGCAATGGTTTTTACAATTCAGTAATACAAGTTTCTTCCTGAATTTCTAATTAACAAGGCTTCGTAATCATCTTTCATACTAATATAGATATACATGTATATATCATCGATAGCAATTGGAAATTAAAAAAAAAAAAAAAAAAAAACCCACAACCCTTTCAAAAACAAGAGGGGCCTGTTTCACCATGTTCATATGTAACATATTATATACATGTGTGTGTAATTAAGATATTATGGCTTCTTTGTGTATAAACCCTAAACCCTAGAGCGAGGAGGAAGAGGAAGAGGAAGAGAGAGAGAGAGGAGAGTGTAATAGTAAATTACCGATTGTTAGGGTCTTGCTGAAACATATTGAGAGGCGGTTTATTACGCGCCAAAGCGGCGTCGATGAGGCCCAACCGGCAGTGCTTGCTCTCTGCGTACGATTCCTTGGCGTGGGCCGGCAATTCGTGACCCGTCTCCACACATTTGAACCGGCCATTCTCTAGCTTCTTGAACCTCGGTCGGCCCAGTAGGTTTTGCCCTTCCTTTCCCGCCTTTTCTTCTTCTTGTACTTCTTTCTTCCCCATTGCTCTGTTCTTCTCTTCCTACCACACAGACTCTGTTCTTGAGACACAGACAACAAACTAGGGCAACAATTCGGGCCATAAGCATCGAATACGGCGTCGTATCCAAGTCGGGGTCAGAACTTATCCAAATGAACCCGACCCACCCGCACAAAAAATTTGGAAAATAAAAGCAAACTCCCGCACAATAATTTTATTTAATATTTATTGAGAATTTTAAAATTTTATTTCCCTTTTTATAAATCCAATGATTTAGGATAAGAACCATTGTGGTGACTCAGTAATTTGTTAGAATTAAATTAAACCTAATTCACTTTCTTAATAAAAAATAACAGTATGAGAATATGCTTTTGTGGATTCGGTTGGATAATACCAAACGGTCCACCTCAGCAAAAAAAAATCTAAAATTTGATAAAATCTAAAAATTGTTGCTCATTTTCCTTTTCCTTTTCAAGTATAAAATTCCCATGCAAGGTACTAGTTATAAATAGGTGTATGTGCATGTGTATTATCACATATATTTTATCTAGTACTTTATAATTCTAAACAATTAATTTTTTTGTTAGAGTGATTGATCATGGTTAGGCGTAAGATAGCAATAGAGAGGCAAGAGGACATGAGTCAAAGATTCATGACGTTCTCTAAGAGACGCAAAGGCCTTTATATTAAGGCTGCAGAATTCTACAGGACTTTTGATACTCAAATAGTCATCCTCCTGTCCTCACCTGGTCCAAATCCTTATTATTATTCGTTTGCTTATCCTTCAGCTGATGCTGTCACCAAGGCGTTTACTACTGGTACTCGCCCATGGCCCGTAGTGGATAATGATGTCAAACAAGCAATGAAGTCACGCTTTGATGAAGTCAAAATACTCGAGAAACAAGTGACCAAGGAAAAGCAAAAGTTGAAGAAGACAAGCGACCATTGGTGGGAGTGCGATGATTTTGAAAGTTGGGATTCAGCAAAGGAGTTGGAAACCTTCTTCAATGCAATGGGGGAATTAAAAGCAAACGTGACGAATAGACTTGATCATATGGCTTTGTCAAGGTAAGTTAATTTATTTATTAATTTAATTTTCAATGATCGCATTATATAATAGTCAGATTTATTTATTTTTTCAATTATGATTGTGATGTATCTTGTAATAATATTTTTATATGGTGGTAATGATTTTGATAGTTTTCTAATGGAAGTCGAGCTGCAACCAATGGTCGGGAGGGTGGATCCTATGAAATTTCGACAACTTCTAACACCAATGATTTTGCTCAATCAATCGGTGTTTTGACATTGACTCAATTATGTAATGTTTCGGATGTTCATAATGAGATGCCGAATCATGAGTTTCCGGTGATTGAAGAAATTTTACGAAGTGATAACTATGTTGATAGTACATACTTGAAGAATGATTGGTACTCAGTGGATGAGTTTGAAGATAATTTCGACTACGAGTTCCCTATTTGGATTTAATATTTAATTAAACTTACAAATTTTATAATTGTTTTGTGAAGTGATGTTCCTGAATATATTGAACGTCCTTTAATTAGTTTGCTAATGTACATTGGTTTCAATGACTAGTTATGATTGTGTTTATAATTCTTTCTTTAATTTTTTATATTTTTGGATAGTGAATGAGCACTGGTCTTTTCCTTTATGGAGGCATCTATGTACGGAAAAATCACTATATATTTACATATATAAAAATATTTTACAGATTTATTTACTTTCCTAATTTATAATTTAAGATAATATCCCAACGGGTCCTTGGCGTGGGCCGGCAATTCGCGGCCCATTTTGAAGATTGGTTTGGGTCTTCCTTTCCCATATTTTCTTCTTTCTTTCATCGCCATTGTTCTCTACTCTTCTATTCCTACCACACAAATTCTGTACTAGAGACTCAAACAATTTTAGAGAGGTTAATTTTTTAATAATTTCACTAACACCCTAGCTTAGCCAAAATCCTCACTGGACACTTTTTTGTGCTTTGATTATACAAGCTACATCTCTTTGATTTCGTTTTCTCGTATTGATTATTCTTTTTTGTTAATGCAACTAATAATGGTAATTTTGCCTCTTTCATGAATAAATGGATATAGTTTAGTTCATGAATAAAAGATAAATTAGGCAAATTTGTTTATAAATTGGATCGCCATCAATAATAGAAAGTATAATTAGAATGATTGAAGTTAATTGTCTTAAATTGAGTTTATGATTTTATTTCTTTAAATAAATTAATAATACTTGGATCATTGCTTATGATAATGAAGTTTGTCCTCCTTCTATATGACACTGATCAAAATCTTTTTAAGAATGAGTTGACACTAAATTTTATATTTATGTAATTTATGTTCATATTTCTTTTTTAAAGAAATAAAATTAAACATATGTTCAAATTGAATTAGAGCACATCAGGAACAAGGAATTACTAATTTGTTTAATTTTATTTATTTTAAAAATAAATTAATTTAATTTTTTAAAATAAATAAAATCATAAACTCAATTTTAAGTAACTTCAAAGAAAGAAAGAAAAAAAATTAAAAAACCAATTTCATGAGGCAATTACGCTCATCCATTTGTGATGTAAGATTTGTGTCCCCTTCCTCTTTCCAAGCACACTAGTCCTTGCCTCTTAATTTTCGATGTGGTGACTATGTTGATATTGCACACTTGAATAATCATTGGTACTTTCTGAATGAGTTTAAAGATAATTTCGATTACGAGTTCCCTATTTGAATTTAATATTTAATTAAACTTATAAATTTCACAATTGTTTTGTGAAGTGATGTTCCTATATATATTGAGATTCCTTCAATTAGTTGCTAATAATATACATTGGTTTCAATGACTAGTTATAATTTTATCTTTAGTTTTATATATTTTTGGATGGTACTGATTTTTTTTCTTTTCTTTATGTAGGCATGTACCGAAAATTAATGTAACTGTGCATATAGCCGGTTAAAATCTGCAATGTCTATGGATATACTTATAGATATATTTACTTTCCTAATTTATAATTTAAGATTATATCCCTACACATAAATTTTCTTTATAGATAGAGCCGGTTAAGATTATATTATTATATCCCAACGAGTCCTTAGCGTGGGCTGCCAATTCGTGGCCCATTAGATGCATTTGAAGTGGGTTTGGGCCTTCCTTTCCTTATTTTCTTCCTCTTTCATCGCCATTGCTCTCTTTTATTCCTAACACACAAATTCTGTACTAGAGACTCAAAGAGTCTGTTTACTAACTGTTTTTGTTTTCTGTTTTTTTAAATTTGAAAATAATATGAAAAATACGTTTTTTAATTTGATTCTGTTTTTTGAGTTGAGAAAACGTTTCCACTCATTACAAAGGAAAGAGGAAACAAAAAAAAAGGTGTTTCTCTTTTTGTTTTCTCAAACTCACCATAATCATCAATAATAAAAAGAATAAGAAATATTACATCAATAATAAATAAAATAAAAAAGAATAATTACATAAATTATTATTAAAATTAAAATAAATAAATAAATATAATAAGAAATATAATAAAATGAATAGATAATTAATAAAAAATAATATATTAATAAACAAAATAAAATAAGTAAAATAAATAATAAATAACTAAAATGAATAAAAAAAGTGATTAAAAATAAAATTAATAAAAAATAAAAAATAAAATAAAATAAAAAAATAAAGATAATTAATTAATTAATTAATTGATAAATAAATAAAAACAAATGAATAGATAATTAATAAAAATGAAAAATTAATAAAATAAAAATTGATAAAAACAATATTATTCATAAATAAAATAAAATAAAAATAATAATAAATAAAATAGAATAAATAAATAAATATAATTAATTAATTAATTAAATAAATGATAAATAAATAAAATAAAATAAAATTTGGAAAATGTAGCTTAATATTTTTTCAAAATAGTTTTAATGTTTGTGAAAAAGAAAAATTGTAATTCTTTTGTTGAACATTGTTTTAATAAACACAGTTTTAATCTTTGTTTTTGAAAAATTAGTAAACATAAATTTAGTTTTTGTTTCTCCTACAGGAAACAGAATCTGATTCTGCTTTTTCAGGAATTAGAAACAGAAAACAAAAACAGTTAGTAAACAGGCCCAAAAGAAGGGCAAAAATTGTAGAGAGGTTAATTTTTAATTAATTTCACTAACACCCTAGCTTAGCCAATACCCTCACTAGACTTTTGTGTGTTTTAATTATATAAGTTACATCTCTTTAATTTTATTTTCTCCTATTGATTATTCTTTCGTCAGCAGATAATAATGGTAATTTTGCCTCTTTCATGAATGAATGGATATAGTTGAGTTCATGAATAAAAGATAAATTAGGCAAATTTGTTAGTATTAAATTAGATCGCCATCAATAATAGAAAGTGTAATTAGAATGATTGAAGTTAATTGCCTCAAATTGAGTATCTATTTTAAAAAAATTAAATAAATAAAATCAAACAAATTAGTAATGCTTGGATCCTTTCTCATGATGAAGAAGTTTGTGCTCCCCATGTGACGAGAAATTATCCGATCGACCTATTCCATCATGTCACTAAGGTTCCGTTTGATAACTGGTTTGGTCTCGTATGAGTTTTTAGAAATCATATCATATTTGTGTTGACATGGTCTTACTTTTTGGATTCAGACTTTTGGATCTAACAAATTGATGGGTCTAGTCTGGTCTTTGGTCCAAATTTCATAAACAAAAACACAAAAATAAATGAATAAAAAATAAACAAAATAGATTAAATAATACATAATAATAATAAATAAATAAATGATAAATGAATAAAATATATTTATGAATGAAATAAAAATAAATGAATAAATAAAATAAAATATATTTATAAATTAATAAAAATAAAATAAAATAAAATAATGAATAATAAACAAAATGAATTAAATAATACATAAAAAATAAAAATAAAAATATAATGAATAAATAATAATATAAATAATAAATTAATAAAATATATTTATAAATTAATAAAAATAAATGAATAAATAATATATATATATATATATATTTATAAATAAAATAAAAATAAATGAATAAAAGATAAAGAAAATAATGAATAATAAACAAAATGAATTAAATAATACATAAAAATAATAATAAATTAATAAAATATAGGATCAGGTGCGAAACATCCTCTGTAGTATGCATATAGTGCGTATAAACCTTTGCGGTTCTTTGACACCCTATTATTCAAAAATATGTATGTTTTGCCTCCATTGTGACATGAATTGTCCGAAATATTCTTAAAATAAGTTATTTTTTAAAAAATAAATTACAAAAAAAATAAATAGAACATATATTTATAAAAAATATATTTAAGAAAATAATTACATTTTTTTCAAAAATATTAAAATTATTTTGAAAAACAAATAAGACTATTTTTTATAAACTTTTTATTTATATTTATATAACATTTTGATTAAAAAATTAATCCAATTTATGTTTTAAAAAGTAATAGACAATAAAATTACAAAAACAATGACAAAAAAATTGAAAATATCTTTATAAAAAATATCTTTAATAAAATTAGCAAAAAAAATTACAATTTTACTTTCAAAAATATTAAAAAAATTTGAAAAAAAGTATATATTTTTTTAAAAATTTTAAATTATTTTATTTTATTTATTTATTATTTATTATTAATTCAATATTTATTATTTTTATTAGGTTAGAAGGGGTATTTCAAGGATTTTATATCATTTTGGGGTAAGTTGCACATTTTTTAAACATAGTGGATTTATACACAGATTTTGTAATAATTGGGGATTTTTCGCACCTAGTATGAAACTACAGGATTTTTTTTGCAAACAACCCTAAAATATATTTATAAATTAATAAAAATGAATGAATAAATAATAAATAAAATAAAAATAAATAAATAAATAAATAAATAATTAAATAAAATATATTTATAAATGATTTGGTTTTATTTTTCTTAGATCGGAACCTTCAGAACAAATCGCTTACCAAACAGATCTTCAGTTCAGCGACCGAACCGGACCAAACAGACCAAACCAAACCGAACGAACTGATAACCACCTCATTTGGTGGTCTCACCCAATTAATTTATAACACATCATTAATAAAAACTGCCACATCAGCGCCTGTAACCACCTCATCACCACCACATGCCATCTTCCCCACCATCATCGCCACCCGCAAAAACTCCCTGATTCCATCTTCCTCACTTGATATGATGATGAGAGCCAGTTTTATTTACCTTATAGACTTTTTATATCACTATCTTTATAATTATATCTATATATAATCTTCTGTGTGTATACTGTATATATACATATTAGGTATACATAAATATCTTCATTTTTATATTTGCTTAATTCTTCCATACAATTTCGATTATATTTATAAAGATATATGTATATATTGTGTAGATTGATTGAGAGTTTATTTTCGCTTTCTCATCTTCCCCTTCATCCATCAACAAAGCCCCTCATCACCGTTACCCTCTTCCGTTGCAGCATCTGATGAAATAATAGATCATCAAAATTACAGAGAACAGGTTTAAGAACAGAACCAGATGTATAATAAAGTGGTTTCCAAGTACACATCAGAGAGAGAGGATAGTGAAGGCCAAAATACTAGAAGTTCATCAATTTACACAGTTGTAAAACAAAAATACATCTGATGCTCTGCTAAGATGCGAAGCCTATGGGGTCTCGCTTCTGTAACTGGATAACCAGTACCGAAAACCGTCTTTACATTGGATGGTTTGGTGTTTTGATGATCCCTACCTTATTGACCGCAACTTCTGTATTTATTATCGCGTTCATTGTTGCTCCTCCGGTAGATATTGATGGTATTCGTGAACCTGTTTCTGGATCTCTACTTTATGGAAACAATATTATTTCAGGTGCCATTGTACGAGGTTCAGGCATAGCTACGAAAAGAAGTCATGCCTCATTCTTATTGGGGTAGATGGGCAATCACCAATAGCTGAAATGATAAAAGGCTTCGCTGTGAATCCGTAACGACGAACCGACCGGCTCTCCCATAAACTCGCAGATAGAATGGCCTCTAATCGACCCCAAAACTGTAACCATGATCATGCTGCCGCAGCGACTTAAACATCATCCCAAGTTTGGCACGAACAAATGATATTTGTGTGTGTTACATCAATATCAGGTGTCATGCGCATAGTTCCTCCCAGATCAAACTGCTAAGCAAATGGACGGTAAGTATTATTTTAATGGTACCAAGTTCACGAGTTAGGTTTTCTTCAAATGTTTTACTTTGGGAAATATCTTGTTTTGCATGAGAGAATTTATGACGCAGGGGATCTAAGAAAGCCGAATCCACAAGAAATGGTTGAGAGAAATTCTCGATTTTCGGATTTTTATTAACTTACAGATTTTTACTAAACTATTACAATAACATGTATAAATAGACCAAAGCAAATCCTAAAGATAGAAAAGGTGCTGCCCTACAGAAGATACGAGCGTGGACACCTATATAACATCCTCGCCAACTATCAATAAAGCTCATCGTGGAGCATGGCATGATCCACTGAACCCCAAAAATGCTCATTAACAAACACCAATAATTATATGCCACCGAACAAAAGATGTAACACCAATCGGCACAATTAAGGACTTGATCATTTCTTCTCTTTTTGGGTGGGGAAAGGGCAGATATTATACATCCCTGGAAGAGAATATTAATTTTTTTGGATCTTTGGGTCATCCTTGAGGCTTTTAGCCTTCTGTTCGGTTCTTTATAATATACTTTACTTATCTAAAAAAGAAAAAAAAATATTAGAAAATCCTAAACCAAATAAGAATAGGAGAAATAAATAGAAACTTTCTAAAACAATTGGGAATAGAAAAAGTAAATAGAAACTTCCTAAAATACATAGGAGTAGGAAAAGTAAATGGAAACTTCCGAAAATATATTCCTAAGGAGATTAGGAAACTAAAAAATAAAAATAAAAACTAATGATCTTTATTGACGAAGTGAAGGGCCCTACATCAATTTCATGTGATCTTTCTTAGATGAAATCTTGGGCAATGGAAATGGGGAATGAAGGGGACCGTTAAGGAGGACTTTACCACAGTTAATATCTGCAGAATGAAGATAATTGTTACACGGCTTCTAAATATTTTGAAGTACTGTCAGAAACACAACACCTTGGTATGGGTGTAGAATGTGTCCGACCTAGTAAGTATGTTTGACAATTTAATTAATTACAAAATAATACATAAAACTAGTTTTTAGTATTAGTTTTGTTGTTATTACTTCAAAATAAGTGGAGTACCCGTACTAAACACTTAACATCACACAAAACATTTTATCATAAAAAATAAATGCTTGCTCATGTCCTTGTATCCAAAATTCTCTACCAAGAGATCATTCAATCAGATAGGCAATTCCATGTCTCTTTAAAGTCATAAATCAATCTTAAGGACCACTAGGTGCATAATGAGAGAGAGAGTGCACATGGTTTTAAAATATTCAAAAAGCATATTTAGAGGCACATTAATAGGATTTGCGAATATTCTTGCTGTAAGTTATTCAAATACTTATTGTTACATATATTAATTCAATCAAAATACAGGAATCATACATGTGCCATTAGCATCTTCAGAATCACTGTCCTTGTCAGAAGATTTCGAAGATTTCGTTACACACGAAAGATTTATCAGTGGTAGGTAAACAAGGGGGCGAAGGGGGAAAAAAAGCAACACAAAAACACAGTTTAGTATGCTATCTCTTTTCCAGTGATATGAATGTTACAAGAAAAGGAAAACTAAAAAAACCAAAAAAAAAAAAAAAAAACACCAAATATCAAGACTTTTTACTAAAATTCAAGACCAATTGAACACCTGAAGACTTATAGCTCAAAGCTAACACAGTTCCGAATTCTAATAGGCTAAAACAACAATTGGCTGAGTTACCATGACTTTCCACTTTATCCAAAAAAAATCAAACTTTTCACAACAATTTTCGTCCCTGTTGCCAATTAAGAACAGTCTGTAATTAGTAGAAAGCAATGGTGTTTTACAATACAGTAATACAAGTTTCTTCCTGAATTTCTAAATAACAAGGTTTCATAATCATCTTTCATACTAATATAGATATACATGTATATATCATCAATAGCAACTGGAATTTAAAAAAAAAAAAACCACAACCCTTTCAAAAACAAGAGGGGCCCGTTTCACCATGTTCATATGTAACATATTATATACATGTGTGTGTAATTAAGATATTATGGCTTCTTTGTGTATAAACCCTAAACCCTAGAGCCAGGAGGAAGAGGAAGAGGAAGAGGAAGAGAGAGAGGAGGATGTAATAGTAAATTACCGATTGTTAGGAAAATAGAAGCAAAATCCCGCACAATAATTTTATTTAATATTTATTGAGAATTTTAAAATTTTATTTCCTTTTTTATAAATCCAATGCCCCTATGGAATATGGATTTAGGATAAGAACAAATGTGCACTCAGTAACTTTCTTAATAAAAATTAACAGAATGAGAATATACTTTAACAATATGAGAATATCCGTTTGGATAATACCAAACAGTCCACGTCATCAAAAAAATTTAAAATTTGATAAAATCTAAAACTGCCCAAAATATAGCTCATTTTACTTTTTCAAGTAAACTTTATAAATAGGTGTTATGTTCATATGTGTATTCTCACATATTTTCTCTAGTACTTTATAGTTGTAAACCATTATTTGTGTTTTTGGTTATGAGTGATTGATCATATATGGGTAGGCGTATGATAGTAATAGAGAGGCAAGAGGACATGGGTCAAAGATTAAGACGTTTTCTAAGAGATGCAAAAGTCTCTATATTAAGGCTGCAAAGCTTTTGATATTCAAATAGTCATCATCATGTTCTTGCTTGGTCCAAATCCTTATTATTATTCATTTGCTTTTCCTTCAGCCAATGTTGTCACCAAGGCATTTACTGTTGGTACTCATCCCTGCCTCTTGCTAGATAATGATGCCAAACAAGCAATGAAGTCGCACTTTGATCAAGTAAAAAAAACCTTGAGAAACAAGTGACCAAGGAAAAGCAAGAGTTGAAGAAGAAGAAGACCAACGACCATTGGTGGGAGTATGATGATTTTGAATGTGTAGAGGAGTTGGAAACCTTTGTGAATGCATTGGGGGAATTAAAAGCAAATGTGGAGAATCGACTTGATCATATGATTTTGTCAAGGTAATTTTATTTTATTTTCGATGGTCACATTATATATATAATAGTCAAATTTATTTATTTTTTTAATTATGATTGTGATGTATCTTGTACTAATGTTTTATACGGTGGTGATGATTTTGATAGTTTTCTAATGGAAGTCGAGCTGCAACCAATGCTCGGGGAGGGTGGATCCTATGAAATTTTGATAATTTTTGACACCAATGACTTTGCTCAATTATCCGGTGTTTCTACATTGACTCGATTAAGTAATGATTTGGATGTTCACAATGAGATGGCGAGTGAGTTTCCGGTGATTGAAGAAATTTTACGAAGCGATAACTATGTTGATAGTGCATACTTGAAGGATGATTGGTACTCTCTGAATGAGTTTGAAGATAATTTCGACTACGAGTTCCCTATTTGGATTTAATATTTAATTAAACCTATAAATTTTACAATTGTTTTGTGAAGTGATGTACCTACATATATCGAACGTCCTATAATTAGTTTGCTAATACGAATGTATATTGGTTTCAATGACTAATTATGATTGTGTTTATAATTTTATCTTTAGTTTTATATATTTTTGGATGGTGAATGAGCACTGGTCTTTTCCTTTATGGAGGAAAATTAGTATAAATTTACATATAGCCGGTTAAAATTTGCAATGTCTATAGAAATATTTATAGATTTATATAATTACTTAATTTCTTAATTTATAACTTAAGATTATATCCCAACGAGTCCTTGGCGTGGGCTGGAAATTCGAGGCCCGTTTTGAAGTGGGTTTGGGCCAATACAAACAAGGCCCAACACAAAATATTATATCGCAAATTAAATTAATTAGTCCAATTCTTGTTGGGCTAATTTAAATTATTTGACTAAGTCAAGCCCACTTTTTAAATTGTAAAAGGATAATTATTTTATTATAATATTTCAATTTAATAATTATCAAATGGGACATATGTCATCATTCTATTCGTCCAGGTTGTCTATAAATATAGACATGATGGAGAATGAAAAGGAGAAAAAATTCACGTGAAAATCACATAAACTCTCTAGAGAGAAAAATACAAAAGCTTTACAAACACTTTTATCTCCCAACAGCAAATCAAGAAAATAAAATAACAACAAATACATCAAAATCGTGTCGTTCTTTTCAAGTGATTCAGTAAATTCAGAGAATCACATAAATCAAATCCCAAAGACGAAGAACAACAAGCACATCCAAGTCGTGCCGATCTTCCTCGACAATTCAAGAAATCATACAATTGTTCAAGATCAAGCTTCATTAGCCTTCGACCAAAAATCAAAGAAAACGATTCAAGATTAAGCCGCGATGACCCTTGAATCCCTTCAACAATTCGATTCAAGACCAAGTTTCAATAACCTTTGACTCCAACCAACAAAGGAAATCGAATCAGATGATTACTATTCTTTCTTGTTGTAAAGAATTAAACAGAGGAATGTACCATCATTTATTTGAAATTAATAAAATTTTGATATGTCGCATATTTCGTTCCTTTATTTACGGAATCGAACTTTGTGGTCTATACATTTCTGGCACGTCTAGTAGACACCTCTACCTCTCATCTCTTTCTCCTACATCAAATTCGCAAAGTTCTTCATTATCAGAATCTATGACGCCCCCAAAGGTTCAGACGAGTAAAAAAGGTGACGGTGCAAAGACTTTCATCAAGGCTGTCACAACAAGTCGCACAAAGCCCAAAATTTTGTCGATGGAATCATCTGCAAATCTTTCGCGACAACGAGACCGTTGGCAAAACTTTTAAAGACAAGAATATCTGCAAATCATTCACAAATGACGAGATGGTCTACAAATCTTTCAAAGTTGACGGGATTGTTTGCAAATCCTGCGTAAACGACGAAACCGTCTGCAAATCCTTCACAGACGACGGACTTGTTTGCTGACACGACTGTCAACAAATTCTTCACATACGACGAAATCGTTTACAAATCCTAGCTTAGCCAAAATCCTCACTAGACACTTTTTTGTGCTTTAATTATACAAGCTACATCTCTTAAGTTTCGTTTTCTCTTATTGATTATTCTCTTTTGTTAATGCAACTAATAATGGTAATTTTGCCTCTTTCATGAATGACCGGATATAATTTAGTTCATGAATTAAAGATAAATTAGGCAAATTTGTTTATTAATTCGATCGCCATCAATAATAGAAAGTATAATTAGAATGATTGAAGTTAATTGTCTTAAATTGAGTTTATGATTTTATTTCTTTAAATAAATTAATAATAATTGGATCATTTTTTATGATAATAAAGTTTGTCCTCCTTCTATATGACACGTAATCAAAATTTTGTATTTATGTTCATTATTATTTTTTTTAAAAATAAAAATTAAACACATGTTCAAATTGAATTAGAGCACATCAGGGACAAGGAATTACTAATTTGTTTAATTTTATTTATTTTAAAATTAAATTAATTTAATTTTTTAAAACAGATA
The DNA here is from genome assembly GCA_963922005.1 of Cornus suecica. Classification (NCBI taxonomy): domain Eukaryota; kingdom Viridiplantae; phylum Streptophyta; class Magnoliopsida; order Cornales; family Cornaceae; genus Cornus; species Cornus suecica. The sequence goes on from OY998238.1 coordinate 1,497,512, forward strand.
AAATCATAAACTCTATTTTAAGTAATTAACTTCAAAGAAAGAAAAAAAAAACCAATTTCATGCGGCAATTACGCTAAGCTTGTCCATTTGTCATGTAAGATTTGTGTTTATTTCCTCTTTCCAACGCACACTGGTCACTGACTCTTAATTCCACAAAACAGACACGTATTTGGTCAAGTATCTCTCTTTCTAAGATATGCGGATCCCACTCACCGATTTTATTGTCCTTACCCATCCTTATTTGTATATTACCATTTTGAGTTTATATGATAATAGCTAAAAATTATTTACTATTAAGAATAGAAAAAGTAATTCCAATAACAATTATTTTGAATAAACAGAAATAAAAAAATTCATGTCAAATTAATTGCCATCATATATATGATATATAATACTTCTTACGTAAAAGATTACAAGTAATTAATAAAAACACCTTGTAAAGAAGTTGATAGTTTGTTGTATTCTGGTAACATTCATTATTTGTTTACTAGACTCTTTTTTAAAATAATTTTTAATTGATGATAAATTCACCCACTCTCCCTCACTTGTTTTTGTGAGAATTTAAAATTTCACAATCAACTTTAATTGAGAAGTAGACGAGATACAATTATTATGGTTTTAAGAAGAAAGATGGCTTAGTTTATAATTTTTTATATAATTTTTAATTTCTAAAAAAAATATATAAATCATTTTAATATATTATTTTAAAGATTATAAAAACCATAATTTCAAATAATTATTCTTTATGTTTCGTGTCACACATGCAAAAGAAACACACCCAAGATTATATATAGGGTCGCGAGCATTTAACATTCATATTCTATGCATATGGTACGTATAACACCTTCTGGTTTGATTTCACCCCAAATTTTTTATTTGTGTGCAAATTGACATCATTTCGTGTAAAATAACATACATGCCCTTAGTATATAAATTTCAAAAAAATGAAAAATATGTAAAAATATATATATTTTTCTAAAAAAATATAAATTACTAAAAACAACATATATAAATTTTGAAAAAAACATTTAAAATTCGAAAAAAAATGTAAAATTCAAAAAATATATAAATTTTGAAAATATATATATAATTCGAAATAAATATATAAATTCAAAAAATATATATATAATTCAAAAATATATATAAAATTTGAAACATGATATATATAATTCAAAAATATATATATAATTCGAATTTTATATATTGTTTTCAAAATTTATAAAATTCGAAAAAATATATAAAATTAGAAAACATATATAAAATTCGAAACATGATATATATAATTCAAATTTTATATATTTTTTCGAATTTTAAATATTGTTTTCAAAATTTATATATATATTTCCAAATTTTATATATTTCTTTCGAATTTTATATATTTTGTTTCGAATTTTATATATTTCTTTCAAATTTTATATATTATTTTTTATTTTATATATTATTTTCAAAATTTATATATATATATTTCGAATTTTTTATATATTTTTCAAATTTTAAATATATTTTTTGAATTTTATTCGAATTTTGTATATTTTTAGTTATAAGGGTATAATGCTAATTTAATTATAAGGGTATAATAATCTTTGCAAAATGATAAAATAAGTATTTAAAAAAGTATAAAAAAATAAAATAAATATTTAAGATATTGATAGGGTACTTGCATGTTTTTAAAACTTGCAAAAAAATATTTGTTAAAACTTATGCATATCAAATACACACATTTTTATTCTATAAATGTTTTCGCTAGTATAAAACTGCAGGGTTTTGAGGACTTTACCCTTGTATATATCAATTTTATAGCATAAAAGTGCGCAAAAGGAAAGAACAAAAGCGTGTATACGATCTCGGAATGGCACTGAACTTAGACACACCACATGACTATATGGTCCGTATCTGCTCTCTACTGTCCTTTTAGCTTTCCTAGAACTATATAGATCACCATATCTATCTATTATCCGTATCTAATCTTTTCCTCTAGTCTAGAGACACTCCGTATAACTGCGAATCCAAGTGGGTTTTTCCAACAAATGGCAACAATTGCAATGGAAGGGCTTAAAATTATGTTACTTTTATGGGTTTTGAGTGTGAAAATAATTACAATAATGGGTCAGTCACCTTGTAATTTTCCGGCTATCTACAACTTCGGCGACTCAAATTCAGATACCGGCGGTATATCGGCGGCATTTGAACCTATTCGTGCGCCCTACGGTGAGAATTTCTTCCGAAAGCTTTCCGGAAGAGACTCCGATGGACGGCTCATTATAGACTTCATAGGTAACAAACACATCAATCAATACTCATTTAGTTCTCTTTCAATTAATGAATCTGTAGTTGCACAATCATATATGTATATATATATATATATGTAGTGAAACCAATTTGATTTTTGTTGTTAATGTAGCTGAACAATTGGGCTTACCGTATCTGAGTGCCTACCTTAATTCACTGGGGACTAATTACCGGCACGGTGCGAATTTTGCGACGGGTGGGTCCACCATCATGCGTCCGAATGAGACCATATACGAATATGGTATAAGCCCCTTTCATCTAGATATGCAGGTTGTGCAATTCATTCAGTTCAAAGATCGAACAGGGGAACTCTACAACCAAGGTAATGTTCATTTCAAAACAAAAGCTCACCCAAATGTCCAATATATATATATATATATATATATTACATATGTATATATGTGTATTTGATTTATGAATAACCCAATATTTATTTTGTTATTGTTTTTCTGATCTGCAGCTAAGAAGGCTGGTGACAGAATCAGCCTTCCGAGGCCGGAGGAGTTCTCAAAGGCTCTTTATACATTTGACATTGGCCAAAATGATCTCTCTGTTGGGTTTAGGAAGCTGAGTGCGGAACAACATAGAGCAGCTTTACCAGATATCGTCAATCAGTTTGCAGCAGCAGTTCAAGTAAGTCCATAATATCCATTTTTGCTTTTTTATACTACATGTCTATCATAATTCGCCATATCATTCATAATACTTTTGGAAGGTGTCAGATATGGTTATGCGACACTATATTCGTTCCCATATTCACTTTTAACACTGATATTGTCCAAGTCTATTGTACCGTTCATGATGCGTATATGCATCTGTGTGTCAGTGTGTGTATTGTTGCTAAAAAATGATAAATGTGACAGCGGCTATATCAACAAGGGGCGAGGACATTCTGGATACATAATACTGGTCCAATTGGTTGCTTGCCGGTGGCCACTTTGTACATTCGCAATCCGGCTCCCGGATTGCTTGATGAGTATGGTTGTATCAAAGGCCAGAATGATATGGCAGCAGAGTTCAACAGACAGTTTAAGGAGAGAGTGATAAAATTAAGGGCAGAGCTTCCTCATGCTGCAATTACATATGTCGATGCGTACACTGCCAAGTATGGTTTAATCAGCACCACAAAGACACAAGGTAACATTCACTACTACTCAATACGAAATAAATAATTGCCAAAAAAGTGTGAATATACATATAAAGCACTTTAAAATAATGTAATGTGCTTCCAAAATGGTATTCAGATACAAAAATTGAATTAGCTATATGTATGTACTCAACTATATGTAATGCACTTGCCTATCAATGTTATTGACAAAATCTCTAGTTTTTAATGCTCATTGTATATCTTAAGAACAAAATGGTGTGCAGATGCTACATCTATCATTGAAGGCATGATTATGGTTAATTTACGTATTTCGCTGCCATTCTTGACAGGATTTACAGATCCGCTTAAGATTTGCTGTGGACGTCACGAGAATGATATCAATGTCTGGTGTGGGCAGAAGGGATATTATAATGGAACTGAAGTGTTTGGTGCTGCTTGTGCAAATCCATCAGCTTATGTTAGCTGGGATGGGGTTCACTACTCTCAGGCTGCAAATCAGTGGGTGGCTAATCACATTCTCAATGGTTCATTGTCGGAGCCACCAAATCCGATTACTCGTGCATGTTATAAAAGTTGAGGCATGTAATCCTAATGATCCGACTCCGAGTAAGTGACAGATTTTTTGAAGTCATGGTTTAGAAGAAATTAGTTTCAAGAGTTCAGAAGTGCATTATTATCACGACCCCTCTTTTGGATTTCCCACTAGCATCAGATTTATGAACCAAATGATGAAAGCACGATAATTAATTATTCTCCTGATCAGAGCATATTATTTGTACTTTTACTTCTTGAATGTTGTCGTCGTAGATCACTAGAATCGCGTGAATAATGTTGTTTCCAAAGGTGAACATTGATGGTTGATGGTTTTGTTGCTACAATTTTTATCTCATAATGATCATCTGAATAAAATTTACGCGCGAAAGCTCTCAAGCTATAGCTTCATATCAACCGCCATGGAATCCTGATATAACCCCATGCCATTGCACTAGAGTTCTCCCATTTGGAGGTGGGATTATACCATTTTAATTACTTGTTTACTGATCATGAAGATATATATATATATATATATATTCACAGCCCTTGATCGTATTTTTGCTGTGTAGATTAAATAATGTTAAGAAATACTCTCTGTCTTGATCTCTTTTTAGGGTATTATGCAAGGATATTTTCCTTCAAAAAAGCTTACAGGGTTGGGCAAAACAATATAAAAATTGACTTGTCATTCAAGAGTGACTCCAACAATAAATACAGAAATCAAAATGGTGTTTCTCAGATTCAAAAATAGATAAAGACATAAAGGTATGAAAGCCAAAAAAAACTATTCTGAAATCACTGTATAGTTTACTGGTTGGGACAGACACTTTTGTCCAACCCCACTTTGCCAAATTGATACAAAGTAAGTTGAAAATTTTAAATTCAGACAATAGAATGAGCTGTCCTAACACCATAATTATTGGATGTAGCTCTTCCACCATTCTTCATTTCAATTCGCTTTTTCTGTTTAAATATTCAAAGAAATGGAAACCCAATGCAGTGATCATATTCAGACTGAATCATTATTTTTTTTTTATTATATGTTTTACCTTTTTCCTAGAACACCGCCATAAGTTGAGGAACAACTTTATAATTTTGTAACAGCATGCTATTTTTTTTATCCAACTTTTTAATCATGAGAACTAAACTAAAGGACTTGAGAGCAAGAGTTTATTCATTTTAAAAATATAACTTTTAGTTCAAGATTAATTAGAAAACTTTGTTCATATATGACGGTTTAATGTTCCATGTATCTTTGAATATATACTTGAATAGCTATCACTTATGCTGTTGTTGTAACGATTTCTATGTCACCAGTTTTGTCTTTTTTTTACCAAGGAAATATCAATTGCAATCGTATTACTCATTTCATCATCTAAATCAACTTTTTTCAGACATTACTTGCCAACAACCATATCAACTATTTTTTATAGGACATATTTTGCAAAGTTTAAATAATGACTACAATGATTAGAGGTTCACGTGGAGTGTGTACATTTGCCTATTAAAAAATTAAAAAAAATACGAAATGACTAGTCGGTTCACATAAACTTATTATTAAATTATTTTTCAAAACTCGGTTCATTTACAATCTTATTCACAAGTCAAACAAAGACAAAAGGTTAGCACTTTCATCTCTATAAAAAAGTGAGAAACAAGGGACTTGTTTTAGAATCAGTAAAGGAGGTGAGTGTTGAACACACAAGTTAAACTTCTCATGGTGGACAATATGGAGATCTTAAGAGTTTTAACTGCTGGGATTTCAGTTTCATGGGTTCTAACTCTAGTTATGGTAGGAGAGGAGGTGATGGCTTCATCACGGGTTTATATTCCCGCCATTTACAACTTCGGCGACTCAAATTCAGACACTGGAGGTATCGCAGCAGCATTTTTCCCCATGGGGCCTCCATGTGGGGAGACATTCTTTGGAAAACCTTCCGGAAGAGGCAGCGATGGCCGTCTTATCATCGACTTCATTGGTAAAAAAAAACAACAATAATTTCTATTTGGAGTAAAGGTCTATATATATATATATATATATAATATACATGTAGAACATGATCAAATACTGAATTTATTTGCAGCTGAGCATCTGAAGTTGCCATACCTGAGTGCATACCTGAATTCGATTGGAACCAACTTCAGGCATGGTGCCAACTTTGCAACGGGAGGCGCAACCATTAGGAGACAGAATGAATCCTGGTTCGAAAATGGTATAAGTCCATTCTCTCTCGATATTCAGATTGAGCATTTTCACCAGTTCAAAGCACGTACAACTGATCTCTACAACCAAGGTAATCCCAAAAAATTCATACAAAAACTAACCGAAAATACCATCTCTTAAGAGAACTTATTTATACCACTTTGACAGAAAAGTTAAACATTTCTCTGATAATCATCTGCAGCCCAAAAGGTATCTGGGAGAAGCAATCTCCCGAGGCCAGATGACTTCTCGAGTGCTCTTTACACATTTGATATCGGCCAAAATGATATCACAGTTGGTTTTCGGAAGATGAGTGATGAACAAATCCGAGCAACTATACCGGACATCATTGATAAATTTGCAGCAGCAATTCAAGTACATAAACACACACACACACACACACACACACATATATATATATATATGTAGTATTGTATTGAAATGGATGTGTTGTTGCTAAAAGTGATTAGTGTTTTGCAGTTTCTATATGATGAAGGGGCGAGGGTATTCTGGGTACATAACACAGGCCCCATCGGTTGTTTACCGGTAGCCACTGTGTTTGTTCAAAGTCCGGGGTATCTTGACGAGCAGGGATGTGTCAAAGGTCAGAATGAGATAGCCATGGTGTTCAATGGCCAACTCAAGGATAGAATGGTCCAACTGAGGACAGAGCTGCCTGAAGCTTCAATAACATATGTGGATGTATATGCAGCAAAGTATGGATTAATCAGTAATGCAAAGAACCAAGGTAATTAATTCTAATATTTACACCACGACATATTCACAATTATGATTGCGGTACTCTTCAGACTTTAGTACAAACAATGCATAAAATAAGGACACATTCTGCCAATAATTTAGTGGTTCTGCCAACTGCACATAAATAATGGAGATGGATTATAATCAAAATGAATACAGAATCTCCAAACGAATAAATAAATGGGAAGAGCATTTACTGGGTTCAAAACCAATCTGAGATTTACTTGTATATACTCTTTTCCGACATATATACTTATGTATCCAACTGTAATTGTTCAAAACCAATCTGAGTAATTTTTCACTGATAATTTACAAGTGTTTTCTCATGATAAGCAAAAATAAAAAATAAAAAATTGCTTGTCGGTTTGACTTGTGTACATGTATGGGCGATACATTAATGATGATTCTAGTAAATCTATAATGGTTGATTAACAGGATTTGAAGAGCCCTTTAAGATATGCTGTGGGATTCATGACAATGATATAAATATCTGGTGTGGGAATAAAGGAATCAGAAATGGTACAGAAGTCTATGGTGGTTCCTGTTCAAGCCCTTCTACATATATCAGTTGGGATGGTGTACACTATACGGAGGCTGCAAATCGATGGATTGCTAATCAAATAATAAACGGTTCGCTGTCAATCCCCCAGGTTCCAATCGCCCAAGCATCCCACAAGCACCTATGATCTGTGTCAATCAACACTACATATATTGTTCTTGCTCTGCGCTGACCTGAACGTAAGTCACAGTGTGTACGAGTAACAACAGCATTTAGCCTGAGAAGTGCACTATAATTGTACTCGGTTCAGACATTAATTTAAGTTTGATTTGTATGATTAATTTTAATAATAAGGGACAGTTGCAGCCACTTTATGCAAATAATAACAATGGGTTGATAAATGTCTCAGTGGTAAATTCCCAATGGCTAGCATTAGAGAGTTGCAACTAGTGAGGTCTGGTGGACACTGCAACTATCTACGATAAGGCAAAGAATGCAAAGACCTCTAACAAACACCAAAAACTGCCTTGGAACTTCATAATGGAGCTTTCAACAACTGAGTACTACAAGTTTAACTAAAAAGAAAAATGTAAAAGGAAAGCTCTCGCCCCGTATATGGATATAACTTATAACTCATTGAAAAAACAAAATTTATTTGCAGTTGAACACCTGACAGATCTCACTCTTATAATAGCTTTTCTGCTGTGTTGTTGGGTGTGTGTGTGTGCGAGAGAGAGAGAGAGAGAGTTTTTTAAGGCGAGCAGAAAATTTCACATATGAGAACCTCAATATGTTCATAGCTATAGGTACTATAGTTCTTAGCTCCATTTTACAGCAATAATTGAAAGCCAAAGAAAGTCAATCAGACTTGCCACAAATAAGGGTGCTCAAAAAATGGTGTAACTCTTCCGACCAATACCAAGGTTTCTTGGCTATAAATAACCTTTGGGGATTGATTCTTCTAGTTCTTTAAAGTCCCAGGCATCATCTGCTGAATATTCCCCTGAAAATGAGAAAATGCCCTCAAGTATATATGCATAAGAAGCGGAAATATTAAAGAGAAAAGAAGAATAGTTGCATGGTGCAATTTTACGACAAAGGCAAATATCAGTAATGGTGCTACAATTTTCCCAATGCTTTAATAGATTTTCTTTTGAACATCATCTAAACCGATTCTCTTTTTTGTCTCCAGAAAGCATCCTCTCTAGTTCAAATGATTACGTCCATAACTTTGTACTACACAATCCCCATCTCGCCACTGGCTAATTAACATCTTCATTTCTTTTTCTTTTTCTTTTTTCTCCACTAAATGTGGAAACTTCATTCACGAAAGGAGCATATCCTGAAACTACTTACATAAAGAGAGATGGAAAAACTCCGCTTTAACATTTTCATTTCATCAAAGTCTTTCTTTGCAAAGGCAGTGGAGAGGGTCCAACAAGCCTTTTATTCACAAAGCCAATATATACTTGTTTGAGTGAACTACTTCGATACACATACCCTTCAATTTTTATTTTCCGTTCGGATTTCTTTTCAAGTGTTTTACGTACCGCATCTGAGAGAGATGATATCAAAAAATATAGTAATTTTGAAATAAGAGCTAATATTGGGCATCAAAACCAGCATTGGGTTTCAGTGAGCTTAAACCATGTCCACGACCATGTCTCAAAATTTCATACATCTATCTTGGATATCAAACAATTAATAGGAACAATACTAGAAACCATTGATTGGCAAAAGTGTCCTTACCAATTGAATCTCTTCGTAGTGCGGTTAAATGAGCACAACTGCAAGTGAAATATTTAAATCAGAACCGTCTCTATATAAAATAGCAGTGATAATAAATAATTATACAATTGGTGGGACGTTTCAATGTTTATATATATATATATATATATATCCCCTCTTTAGGAGAACCACATAATTTACATATATTAATATAGGAGGTTCCTAATAAATAATTATACAATTGCTGGGACGTTTCAATGTTTATATATATATATATATATATATCTTCTCTTTAGGAGAACCACATAATTTACATATATTAATATAGGAGGAACCAAAACTCTACTGTATACTTGGTTTTTGCATCCATACATTGTTTTTCTTCATTCTTTTTTTTTCTCATCACACAAGGTAATAAATTGTTGCTGCCACCATGAGACAAGTTTTCTCTTTAAAAATGTTCAAACAGAAAGCAGAGGCTAAACACAAGGCCAGTCATATTTTGTTTAAGAAGCAGTACCAGTTTGTAAGAGAGAGAGCGGCGGCGGCGGGGGGAAGGAAAAGGAGAAGAAGATACTAAACTAAATTCCTCAGAAATACAACACATGAAAGTTAACCAAGTAAAACAAGGACAAATGAGGGTGATTTCATATACAATACCTGCCCAAAGCCTTCCCGAGATCCGCACAGAGGGATCGAATGTATGTACCTTTTGAGCATGTCACCCGGAATATTAAATTTTGTCTGCAAACACACACTAAAACGATAAGTAAGAATAAAATAAATAAGAAAACAGCAAGATTATTATACAACTGCTCGTGTGGAGTCCCCCTCTAGTATAGATTGGGCCACAACGCCCATGGATATGGTCGAGTTCGACACACTGTTACTATAACAGGGGCTACCTGTCATCTAAACTGCGCTCAATATCAAACTGGAAAATTGAAATCCGTCTAGGTGAAAGTTCAATGCTTTCTCCTCTTCTTGCTTTCTCATACATCTTTTCGCCCCCAACCTATAAAAAAATTTAAGAACCCACAAGCAATCAAATTAATGGTATTTTAATAGCATGCATTTGTCAAGGATAGATTTTTAAGATTTTGAAAAGGATGAATATCATATATTAAGATGCAAGGATTGTAACCTGATCTGGGGAGCATGATTTTAGAACATATAAAATCCCTTAAAATAAGAACTTAAAACTTTAAGATAATAATATTATCTTGTTAGATCTATGTACTTCGACTCAGGTACATGTGTTGGGTATCAAAGTCTGGGAATAAAATATATTTTTGAATGGTTTTTTCTCCAGGAGAAGAGTCTATCAACGCATTATTTCTGCATAATAGATAGAATGAGAAGTCTTACTTTGATGGCAGAAAACATTGGAGGAACTTGCCATATCTCCCCACAAAAAGTTGCAGCAGTTTTCTTGATGTCCTCATCTTTGATGTGTTCCCATGACTCGCGTTGGATAACCTAGGCAAGAAGATATATAATTAGAACTCACTAAGGGTGGATAAAAAAATCAAGAAAGCTCTTCTATAAAGAACGCCCTCACACTAGAACATTATGATGAAGCTTACATTACTTATCAAAAAAATTATGATGAAGCTTACATCTACAGAAATTGATATATACACTGGAGTTGGGGATAGCAAGCCTAAAAATGTTGAAAGATGTATCTGGCTTATGGTGTCCATGTATACAAGTGATAAGACCTTGCGATTGGAGTAAATAAAATGAGGCAGAGACACACCTACGCTGAGATCATGTAAGATTGTTATAATCACCAGAACCTATCTCACAGTTTTCTTGTTGATATCAACCCACGGAGTCATCATACCCATGTCAAACTTAGGCACTCATGCTAAAGACCTTGTTATGTAATAGTACCATAATAGTAAATCAAACCTGGGTGACAGGTAGTTTTTGTTTACTAAATCTTCTCTTAACAGTTTTAACTAGACAAAAAGCATCTATCTGGCCATATTCCTTCTGTACAACGGAATATAAAAGCTAAAACTTATGGTTTTATTTCTAAGGTTCCTTTTTTTATTATAAATTTATACGTATACATAAATACATACATAATATTTTAATAGATAAGGAAAATATATATATATATAAATAGATACAACATTTGTTCTACTTAACAAGACAGATGTGAAAATAACAATTTCTGCTTTCATCTCATTTGTGATGGCACGAATTACAGCTTTATATTGTCAATGTAGCATGTAGTTTTCAGCAAGAGAATCCCCTAGATAATCTTGAATTCAATGTATAATGTAAGGTGTTGTATTTCTTAGAAAGCCTACGAGCATCTAATTTCATGCCATGTAATAAGCTAAAGTAAAATAGAACATATTGATTCATGAAAGACTAGATCCCAACTTAGTCAGATGAAAATAAAATAGGACAGTTAAAAATGTGCTTTCTACAAGAAATGAAGGGCTAAGATATTAAGAGCAATGCATGCAGTAATCCTCCTAATCTCACAACAAGGAAAAAGAATTGCATGCATATCGAAATAAAAATTGAACTGAAAAACAGTGATTTTTCATCTTGAACATAATAGCAGACCGGTGAATCAGCATCCCAAGTTGAGGTAGCCTCTCCTAAACGGAAGACTCCACTATAACCCTTTATCATACCTTGATATCTGCAATACAATATTCAAACTTTGTCAAGAAACCCTTGGTGGAAATTTTCATCAATCTCTAAATATATTTCTTTAAACATTAACAAATTCAGAGCTTCAATTCAAAGTCACTGAAATGTAAGATGGATAGAATCCAAGTTTTACCTGTCCACTAACTTAGTAGCTTTACCAACACATACGATCAATAAACCAGTTGCCATAGGATCAAGAGTTCCAGCATGCCCTACCTGTGGCAGATACTTTAGTGAGAAGATCATCTACATGAAAGGATATATGGTGTGCCTACTGCCTGCCATCCAACCATTCAGTTCAATAGAGATAGCAAGCACCTTTTTCACATTGACAAGACGACGCAACTTCCCACAAACTGTAAATGATGTCCACCCTGTAGATCAATGTCATACTGTTACCTTTTTTGAGTGTAGAAAATAGAAAAGAGAAAAGAGAAATATATATATATATATATATATATGTTTTGCACGCTTTTGTTTTACTGTACTATATATTGAATGAGTCAGCATGAACTCGAGCTACTATTTCGCTCATTTGTCCTGTGCTTGTTCAACTGACATAGGTACAGATTTCAAATTCTTCATGGAGGAGTGCATTGATGCCCAGAAGTACCGGAAGCTGAACCAAAAATAAACAGCATTCTAAGAATCTAGAGGCTGATGTCAATATACGATGTTCATATCTCTTCCTTCTTTTTGGTGCAGGGGGCAGCAAATAACAGGATTTTCCGGATCTTACTATTACCCAGTAAAACCTGAAGCCAAGATAGTGCAAGTCCTTTTGACACTTCCTAAGATGTACTAGGACTTTGGAGTAAATGGTTCTCTCCCTACCTCCCTTGGTTACAGAGTTTCCTCGTACATGCCTCTTTTTAATAGAAACTCACTCCAAATCACCATTGTTAGATAAACACTCTCTCATGTATGTTCAGATTACAAGAAATCTATTATCACAACAAGCCTACACACAGCCTTTTAACACTATTGCGCTAAGAAACAACAATATCCAACTTCGTGTTCCCTACTCCAAAATTATTGATCAAAGACCAAAACTTAAGTTACTAATTCAATTATCAACAAACATCATGCAATAAACACTAGAAACATATAAAATTCAAATGACAGAGCAAGTTTAAGACTCAAATCACCTTTGGGTTTGTTCACCAGAACCACAGTCCCACTCGGCGTATCCCATTTCGGAGGAAGCCCACTACTCCTCGACGATATAAACGGCTCCTCATTAGCCACTTCCTTACTGGGGAATTTCTTCAAACACTTGAAGAACTCCTCCACCTTCCTCTCCGCCACATCCGTTTTCGCCTCCTTTGCGGCACCCACTTCTCTTCCCTCCTCAAAGAACACCAACCCTTTATCATTCCCACCATCCACCACCTTCTCCCTCTTCTCCCCACTCTTACGCACTCCATTTCCCCCCTTTTTGGCGCTCAAATTGGCCTTAACATTCGACTCACCAGGCCCCAAAAACGCCTTATCGAAACACTGATCAGGAAAATACTTCTTCTCCAACTGATACACCATTTTATAATGCTTCTCCTTTTCCCACGGATACGCAAACGCATCATAGAAATACAATTCCTCCTCCCTCTTATGCAATGTGCGAAGCTCAACCACTTCCTGCTTCAATTCCACATACTTTTCGCCCCCGCGACGACCATTTTCGTCGTCGGAATCTGACCCATACATTCTCTGCCTCCTCTTACTGTAATACTTCCTCTTAGACTTGTCCATATCCAAATTTCCCGCCATGGGTTGGGTTTTCTGGGTGGTTTCAGAATTGGGTGTTGTCAATTTTCTATCGACCCAATCATCGAAACCTAGTTCTGAGTCGGGTGAGTCGGGATCGGAGTGAGGTGAGTCGGCGGGTGTGGAGCGAGGGGTGAGTGAGGGTGGGCGGCGAGATTGGGGGAGAGAGGACTGAGTTGGGCGCGAAATGATCATTTCGTACTGGAGTGGGTATGGGGTTGATGTGGTAGAGAAGGGTTTGAGTGTGAGTGTGAGTGTGGTTCGCCATGGAAGTGTGGGGAGGGGACGAAGGAGCATGAGTGTGGCTCTGGTTAGATGTGTTGCTGTTGATTTTAGCATTGGTTGATGTGTTTTCTGATTTGGTGTGTTATCATTGACCGGGTTTGAAGGAGTTTTTGGGTGGAGAGAGAGAGAGAGAGGAGTGTCTCGCAACGGTGCGTCGGCATCAGTATTAATAAAATATTCTCTTTATACAATTTTGAAATAAAAAATTATTCATCATTTTAATTGAACCGGACGACCGATACAGCAAATCATGATAAAAACACATAAGAGTAAATATTGCCTTCGGTTTTGCAGATGCCTTTACCTCTTATTACACGCCATATGAGCTTAATTTTCTCATTTCGTATTTCAGTTTATGCACTCGGATCCACTCAGAGAGTCACACTCATTCTTGTTGCCATGAGTTATATAATATATATTTGTGCTTCTTGGTTGATCAAATCAATTAGCTTGTTAAGACGTGCTCACACCTTTTGATTTTTCATTCCATGCTCTGAAAAAAGTAACTCTTCATTTTAATTTAATCATCAGAAGTGAAACTGGAAAAGCAATAATATGGACATGTCTCTTATCAATAACCACAAAATTCTATCAAAAAAATAAAATGAAATTGTGAAAGTAATAAGAGATTTATAATCGCCAAATAATAATATACTTAACACCGATTTATTTAATTATGAACATAATAAATTAATGTAACAAGATCTTTGTAACTTTTGCTATGGTGGAAGCCATTTGCAATGTACAAGAGAAGGGCATCACCAATTTAACACTCTTATCTACTGCAGTTGTTCAGGTATACTCTAGATGATGCACCATAAGATGATTCAAAATCCAAGATTGTTGATTTTGAACTTCATCCTAAATAGTATAAAGCACAATGTGCAGAGCATGACCAATGGTCTCTTAGGCACCTACACAAATCTGTGCTAGAAACAGCATCACCAGCCACCCAAGAAAAAACTTAATTTTCATTATTGAACTAAATATGAACATCATAACAAAGGGTTCAGCAAAGAAGACAAGAAAAAGAGAGGATGGACTAACTCATTAATGTGCCTATTTCTGTGATAAGGTTTTGATATCAACCTCATTCAAACAAGATGGAATAATTTTAATTGGCTGAATGGCAAAACCAGCTTCCTTGCATGCATCCTCCAGAAGTTTTACTTGTGATGGCCCATTGGGGCAGAATGCAACAACAGCACCTCCACTACCAGTAAATTTCGATGCAGCACCGACCCGGCGGGCAACCTCCACCATCTCTATGTTCATATCACCAAGGGCTTCCTCTCCAAACATCAGTCTGAAGGTTCAGACACCAAACCTCATTAGTATATATCACACACACACACACATATAAGATGATGTTTCAATAACACAGTTTTTACAATTTAATAAGATAAAAGAGTTCCACAGCTGCAAAGTATCCCTTCATACTTTACCTTCGCAAGTCGAAATTACGGTTCATGAGGCTTGCAAGTTTTGCATAGTCCTTCTCAAGCAACGCCGTTCGTCCTTCCAACGCTATGTTTGCAACTTCTTCCATTGATGTTACTATAAGTTGATCCCCGTTGAGCCACCTCTGTCGAACTGTACTGTGTACCTACATAATGAATAATAGATTCTTCCATTCAGGTTCCTATTAAATTTTGTGTTGCTTTCTGTCTCACAATTTCAAGAACGTGCTAAAGTTGTTTGCAGCTACTAATTTCCTCGTATGTTTCCAAAAAATCCAAGCCCACAAAAACAACGAGAGAACAACCGTGAAATAACAAAAGAAGATGCCAGATACCTCGTAGGAAGATAAATATTTTTACCAAAAAAAATCAAGTCCACAACTGAACAACCGTGAAATAACAAAAGAAGATGCCAGATACCTCGTAGGAGGATTAATATTTCTAACACTAACAGAACTGTACATGACATTCGAAAGACAGTTTCTATTTTATTTTCTACACATTGTCTTACTGAAAGAACATAAAAGAACAATAACATGCAATATGAAAAAAAAAATTAAAAAAAACTCCACCAAAAACACTAAGAACGAGGGAAATCAGTGATTATAAAATATTATTTTTATATTTAGTTTCACTCATTTTATCTACTAAAGTATGGGTTCTCGAATTTCCTAAATTATGCATTTCAAATATGATCTAGTGGTGGGAGAAGACTGCATTTGTACAATATAAAACAGACCTAACCTAAAGATGCTAGCTTCGACATACAATGAATTTGACCTCTCAGATTCTTAAGTTTATATCAAGTTAGCCAAATACCCAAAGAGAGAAAATTTATTAGGAAGTCTGAAATAGGAGGGACAATTAAGTTCTTGTCAAACCATTCACAGTTTACAAAGAACAAGCGAGATAGACAAAAACAATAAAACAATATTGTTTCAAATCATTTGGGATTTTAAATGGATGTCAACACCAAACGCGAAAGATGATAATAAAGAGTACTGTGTAATGGCTGGGTGTTGTGTGGTGATCCAATCATCAGTTTTAAGCTAATATACCAAAGGAGAAACTAATATACAACAGACTGAAGCTGGCTATATATGTCAGAAATCAATATCTTTATTGGAGCAAAATTTTCAAAAAATAAAAAAAAAACTCATTTTTTACATCCCAGTATGCTAGAAATGCAGCTTATGTTGACAATTTGCACAAACATTCTTCAGTGTGTGTCCAACATTGGGCATTCAGCTGCACTGAGGGTTAGCAAAAGTTCAGAAATCCATCAAGGAGAATGGCCTCTATATGGGAGCCCATGATAAAGAAAAGGAAAAGGACTAAAATCAAGAAAGCCTTTCCTCAACTACTTGAGGTTGCTCACTTTCAATCATAACATATTTAAAAGGTACATAAAAGATAAATATTAAGATGATTTAAAATTAGAAAAAGCCACCATATGATGCATACCTTCCCAGAATCACTTGGATTCTCAGCATAGATTAGGTGTAGAGGTGGGAGAAGACTTATATCCATCGGTGTGTATATTCCATGGCCCAAGTCATCCATGTATTTCTTGCTAAAATCCTATAGAAGGAAAGATAAGTAGGACATACAGATAAAAGATCCAAAAAAAGGTAACATAGATAAAGCTTCATTTATACACAAGTGATCTGTAGAAAATTTCATAACATACCATGGATACAAGACCACCGTAGACCTGTGCCACCCTGTCCTGGAGACCAGCAACGATACCAAGTTCCTTCTCAGCGTTAAGAACGAGATTAGGCCTAACCTCTACTTTAATCAGATGCCTTACTTTGTAAAAGTCAAGAAGGCAGCTGAGGGCAGCACATACAATAGCACTGGAACCAGAAAGCCCTGTCTGAGACATCAAAAGATAATAAGTTAGGCCAAACTTACAAGTATCAGTCAGACATTAATGGCTGCAAGATCGTGATTACAGGTGCAATGCTTCCTAATGCCAATACTCAAGAATACTATCTCTGTGGGGTGTTATGAAACAGTCACATCCAGACGGTTAATTTTAATTACCAAAAAAAATCAATATATGCTTACTCTAACATGCATGCGAGCCAAAATGCTAAGACACGAGCAATAAGAGGAATATGGGGGTGTTTCCTGAGATTATTCATATGTCAAGACTCCAAAGAAGACCAACGGAGTTCTAGTATGAAGCTGCATTTTGGTTTCTTTTGAATTTCTAGATTGTTCCCATCCATCCATGCAACATCTCCTCCTTTTAATTACAAGAATGACCTTTCTTTTGAAAGAGAAAGGAGTCAGAATAATATGAGAAATGATGAAGAGAACCCATATAGAACAATCAGAGATAATATGTCATGGAAAAATAAATAAATTTCTTTTTGTGTAGGTGGTGTAGGATTCAACCCGCAGAACACTGAATGCAGTTTATCGACATGAAAAGATCTAAACCAGACTGATAGAAATCACAAACAACACCCTTAATCCTTTCTGAACCTGTTCTTCCATCTCTCCTCTCCACTCCTCAAAGGACTTGTTCCCCAAGTGCTACGAAATAGGGGAACAAGGCCAAATTAAAACCAGATGTTTGAAAATTAGTTTTTAGACATGTACTACTATATGGTAAGACTATAACTCATGTACATCAACCCTTGGACAAAAGTGTAATACTGGAAGGGCAACCATTGCTGCAATAGTAACGAATCGATGCAAATATGAGATTTGGAAAGAAAAAATTAACATCGCATTACCACATATTCATATTACTGGTTTAGAATAAATAACTATAAATGTCTTGTTGTCATTGACTAGCATGAACAATCTTTCCTTAGGCTTCTTATGTGTGATTCCTGCAAGTTTGGTTATGGGACGAAGAAAAAAACAGATCAACCACACACATTCTATATTAGAGTGAGTAGTTCGTCTAAGTATACAAACAATAGGATTTCTCCGTGAAAATATATTTGAACCAATGATATAAAAAGTATAAGGAACAATCATGATGAATATGAAAAAAACGTAATAGTACTTATCTTAACACGACTAAGACAATATAAATGAGATTAAGGCAGTGTTAACTAATTTTACAGGTCAAAAAGCTCTACCTGGCGAGGAATATTAGTTTCATATGACAGAGTGAAATTTCCATCATGATGTTCGATGTTGTTATCTTTGCAATAACTGTGAAAAACTTTACAAATTGCCATAAGCAAACGCACACCTCCATAATAACCTTCATTTTGCAACCGATTCACCTGAAAGACACAAATACAAGAAAGAGCTAATCCTCTATACTTCTCAGATTTGTTAGGAACCGATATGTGAACGAAGAAAAAAAGTCAAATCAATTACTCAATGTGGAACCAAATATCAGTAGCACAAGACAAAGATATATGTTATATATATATATATATAAGTGAGACCAACTGCACCAGATCAGTGACAAAATTTAATCAAAAAGTATAAATGAAAGGAATCATATTGAAACTAAATATCAACAGGGGAAGAAAAAAGAAAAAGGCAAAACTAATTGCAGATCGGCAACAAAAACTAATCAAAACGCATGAAATTAAGGCCAATCACATTGAAATGAAAATCAACTAAAAAACGCCAAATTGAAAGACCTTAGGGCTAAATGTAGCCACATTAGGGTACAGAATTTTTTTCCTGAAAAAGCGCATTCCTAAAATTATAAATAAAAAATTAAGTCAAATTGGTGCCAAACAAGAATTGTGTTGAACTTTCAGTTCATCAATATAAAATAAAATTAGATCTTTATCTTCAGTTATGAAATCCAAACCTCAGATCAAGAAGGTTAACAAAACACAATTCTACACATTTCTTCATTTCAGTGAGTGAAACGAATTTATGTATATGATATATGATATATATATATATATATATAGGTATGGATAAAGAGAGAGAAAATTGTACGAGGTGATCGAGGGAGTTGAAGTTGACGAGATCGTGAGTGGGGTGAGGGACGATGACGAGTTCGCGCGAAGGCTCCAATCGCACGGAGGCGGAGAAGTTGGCGAGGGTGAAGGAGATGGTGCGGCCGAAGTAGACGTCGCTAGGGTTTCCGAGAAGTCCGACTCTGGCATAGGCCTTGTGTTCGATCACACTCGAAGAAGAACCATTCTCTGAATTCTCATCCATCCTCGTTGTCTCCGCCTTGTGCTTCTTCGTCCTCTCAGACTCCTCCGCTCTGCGTTCAACCATGTTACTATTTGTTATTTGTAGGTAAAAATCACACTAGTCTGGTTGTTTGTTGTTACTGTCAGATAAGATCGGACAAATGAAAAATAATTATCAGTCTTAAAATGTGCTTCTTATCCTTTTGGTATATATATATATATATATATATAGTATATATTCCTCCCTCCACAATAGTTGTTGAATTTGTATTTTTTTATATTTTATTGATTTGAATTCATTAGTGTGCAATTTTTAATTTTGCCCTTAATAATATAGTAATATGATGGAATTCGGTATTTATTTAAAGTTAGTGGAAGAAGATAGTTAGGGAAAATGTAAGGTTAAATTGCATTGAAATTCAAACTGGACAAGTATTTTGGGACAAGTAAAATTATAATAGATATGGATAAATTTAGAATATAAAATATTATCTTTAAAACTAGGGTAAATGGCAAGAACCCCCCTATAGTACCCCTTCAATTTTATTAATTATACTTTCACCCTTATTACAAAATATATATAATATTACAAAAATTATAATTTGATTTTTTGTTATAAAATTCTAAATAAACATATAAAATTCGAAACAAACATATAAAATTCAAATATATATATATATAATTTGAAAAAACATATAAAATTCGAAATATATATAAAATTCGAAAAAAACATACAAAATTCAAAAAAAACATATAAAATTAAAAAAAAACATATAAAATTTGTAAACAATATATAAAATTCTAAAAATATATATATAAAAAGTGTAACTAAAATTTAAGTGGATAAGCCTCATAGTCATTAGTCACGGTAATGGATCATCTCCAACTCTCTTTCTCTCTCTACCACTTTCCTCTTTCCATCATTATCATTTTTCCTCTCTACAAATAAATATAAAATAAAAATAAAAATTATATAAATAATATTTTAATCAAAAATATATAAAATCAAAATCAAAATAAAAAAATTAATCGATTAACTATACCGATTAAAGGGTCCCTTGGTACCTAAATCTAGGGGTGTGCATGCTCCGGTTCGCTTCCAATTCCGACCGAAATCGGAATCGAACAGATATTTTCGGTTCCTTAAAAATGAGAACCGAAACTGAACCGTTAATTTTGATTCAAATATTAATATATTCACGGTGCGGTTCGTTTTCGATTCCGACCGAAACTAGAATCTAACCGATACTTTCGGTTCTTTAAAAATGAAAACTGGAACCGAACCGTTAATTTTGATTCAAATATTAATATATTTAATTCTGATTAAAATATTTTAATAAAGTATAAGTTCAATTCCGATTTCGGTCGCCATCGTGGGGCATGTGTCGCCATCGTGACCCTTGAAATAGCTCTACAGAGAGCTGGAGATGATTCGTTACCTTGACTAATAACTTTGAGACTTGTCCACTTAAACTTCAGTCACACTTTATATATATATATATTTGAATTTTATATGTTTTTCGAATTTTATATATATTTTCGAATTTTATATATTTTTTACGAATTATATATATATTCGAATTTTATATGTTTGTTTCGAATTTTATAAAAAAAATCATATTGTAATTTTTGTAATATATATATTTTGTAATAAAATGTGAAAATGTAATTAGTAAAATAGGAGGGGATGAAAGTATATTTTCATATTATAGCTAGGGGGTAAAGTACGTGATTTAAATAGTTTGGGGATGGTTTTTAGATTAACAGAGTTTCTTGCAAAAGCTTGCCCATTATTAAGGGTAAATATCACGTAGACTCATGAGATTAATTCATATCCCATCTAGATCCTCTTTTATTTTCATATTCCCACATAGACTCTTAAAGTTTGGCCCATTGTATCTATTAGAGCTCTTCGTTAGTTGACCGTCAGTTGATCGATGAATTCTGCTGATGTAAGTCTGAAAAAGTGTCATATGAATCATTTTGCCCTTGAAATGTGTATGATGATAATTTTTATTATTAAATAATTAGGGATAACAAGGTAATTTCACTCACTTAACTGATCGATGTTAATATTAGGGGATTTGGGTGATAATATGAAAAAAATATAAAGTATGGAATATGGGTAAGCCTCAAGGATCTAGGTAATATTTATTCAATTTTTAATAATAAAAATGCTGAAACACTATCCAAAAGGAGATATAATCATATAAAGAAATGAAAATTAAATGTAGTGTAATTGTAAATTTGATTTTACTAACTTGCAACCAGTTTTAATAATTTTATTTTTTAATTATTTTTTAAAATAAGTAAAATTAAATAAAAGGAATACCGGCTCCTTATCCTATATATATATATGTATGCTATAGTTGGCAAAAGTACATAATACCTCCTAAGCTTTTGAAAAGTTGCAAAATACCTTCCTGTGTTATTTTTAGCTCCATTTTTTTACTCCAATTTCTTGTTCACATATATGCCATATGACCAAATTACCCCTTAAACACATGACCATTGTGCCCTATTATTTTGTATTAATCAATTTTTAATATTATTTAGCCTTTTTTTCTCTCTCTTTCAATAATATAATTAATAGTAATTCATAACTCTACACAAATATACTTATTTTCAGGCCTAAACATGGTATTCAAAATCTATTTAAGAAATTATTATTATTTATAAAAAAAAAATTGTGATAAATACAATAACAACTTAAACTATGATCTATAAAATTAAAAGATATCTAAAATTTGCTTTTGTTATAATAGGCAAAAAAACTAAGGGTCCGTTTGGGTGCACGAATTTGGAATTGAAGTGCAATTGCATTGGAATTGAAATGTCATAGTATCTCAATTCCATAAATACAATTTTAAATACATTATTGGTGTGTCTTGGAATTCAATCTCAAAGTCAACCCAATTTAAATATAAAAAATCATAACTTTAAAATTAAAATAGACAATATAGATAAATATATATAGAGATAGATATAAGTATACAAGTATATGTATTCATATATATATGTATGTGTGTATATTAATGTATGTATGTGAATGTGTATATATGCGTGAATTTATATGTATGTGTTTATGTGTATATATGTGTGTGTGGCTATATATTTGTGTGTAGGTGTATTCATATTTGTATATATTTGTATGTTTGTTGGTGGTTATGAAAATTTTGTTGTTAGAGAGAGAATATTTAGTGAGTCAATATTTGGAAAAGATCTGGAATTAAAAATCACAATTTATCCTTGTGAAATTCAAGTTGTTTTTTATTTTTTTTTGAAATATATATATATTCGAGTTTATATATATTTCAAATTATATATATATATATTTTCGAATTATATATATATTTCAAATTTTATATATATTTTTTATTTTTTATATATATTTTGAAATTTATATATGTTTTTCGAAATTATATAATTTTTTGAATTTTGTTTTTGAAAATATATATATTTTGAATTTTTTTTTTTTTTTTTGAAATATATATATATTCGAGTTTATATATTTTTCAAATTATATATATATATATTTTCGAATTATATATATATTTCAAATTATATATATATTTTTTATTTTTTATATATATTTTGAAATTTATATATGTTTTTCGAAATTATATAATTTTTTGAATTTTGTTTTTGAAAATATATATATTTTGAATTTTTTATTTTTTTTTTTGAAATATATATATATTCGAGTTTATATATTTTTCAAATTATATATATATATATTTTCGAATTATATATATATTTCAAATTATATATATATTTTTTATTTTTTATATATATTTTGAAATTTATATATGTTTTTCGAAATTATATAATTTTTTGAATTTTGTTTTTGAAAATATATATATTTTGAATTTTTTATTTTTTTTTTGAAATATATATATATTCGAGTTTATATATTTTTCAAATTATATATATATATTTTCGAATTATATATATATTTCAAATTTTATATATATTTTTAATTTTTTATATATATTTTGAAATTTATATATGTTTTTCGAAATTATATAATTTTTTTGAATTTTGTTTTTGAAATTATATATATTTTGAATTTTTTATTTTTTTTGAAATATATATATATATTCGAGTTTATATATTTTTCAAAAAATATATATATATATATATATATTCGAATTATATATATATTTCAAATTTTATATATTGTTTTGAATTTTATATATATTTTTTGAAATTTATATATGTTTTTCAAAATTATATAATTTTTTGAATTTTGTTTTTGAATATATATATATTTTCAATTTTTTATTTTTTCTTGAAATATATATATATATTAAATTTATATATTTTTCAAATTATATATATATATATATTTCAAATTTTATATATAAATTTGATTTTTTTATATATATTTTGAAATTTATATATGTTTTTCGAAATTATATAATTTTTTGAATTTTGTTTTTGAAAATATATATATTTTGAATTATATATATATTTTTTGAAATATATATATTCGAATTTAAATATTTTTCAAAAAATATATATATTTTCGAATTTTATATATATTTTTCGAAATTTATATATTTTATTATAATTTTATATATATATTTTCAAAATTTAAATATTTGTTTTCGAATTTTATACATATTTTTGAATTTTATATATATTTTTGAATTTATATATATATTTTTTCGAAATTTTATATATTTGGGGTTGGGGCATATAGGTCATTTCACATTACGCTAAATATTTTCGAATTTTGTGAAGGGTATTTTGATCATTTGGGATGTCATGGCAATGAAAACCAAACCTCAGGGGGTGTTTGTGTGAAAAGTTTGAAAATCAATATCAAGGTGGAATAGATGCAAACCTCATGGGGTGTTAGTGAAAATTACCCTAAAATCAATCATTGGAACTGTATGTGATTACATCAAAGGTCAGGGTAGGTCAGTGTATTTTACCCTTTAAAAAAAGACAGGGGGTGTATAGACTATAGTGTAGTTATGACAGGCCACAGGGCAACGTCTGTAATCTATATAGTTTTCCCCTCATTTACATTAGCCCTAATTCACACTGTGATGTGATGAGGAAGCGTTTCTTTAAACCCTAAATCGCACTGTGTTGAGGAAGCCTTTCTTTGAGTTTGGAATTTGATAATTAAGAATGAATCAAATTGAATTAATGAACAAGGAGGAGAAATCGAGCCGAAAGCGGAGACGGGGTGGGCGTCACAAGAAGAAGAAGAAGCCTCACTCTCACAAATCCCAGATATGTGAAGAATCTGATGTTCCTCCTCCTAAGCGTACCAAGCCCTCCACTTTTCTTGATAAGGTCCTATCTGCTTATATGTATATGTATATGTATGTATATGTGTAAGTACGTGCTTGCGTAGTTTGGGTCTGGTAGGTTTTACTAATTTAATGATTAAATAGTTAATTGGGTTAGTGTTGTTACATCTGTAGATGAAAGCTAGGTTATCAGGAGGCCATTTTCGGATGATCAACGAGAAGCTCTACACTTGCACGTATGTATCTAATCATTTACTGTAATATAGCTGTTTTACACATATTTACATTGCACAACCTGTTCATGGATTTCTAGATTGATTTTATTTTTCTTGTTTTCTAGTGGAGACGAGGCGCTTAACTATTTTAAAGAAGAACCGGCCTTCTTTAAAATGGTAATTTAATACTGTTATTTCATTTTCTCTCTCTCTCTCTCTCTCTATATATATATATATATATATATTGGGTTTACTTATTTATTGTTATGTGATTGATAGAATTTGTCAATATTGTTTTCAATTTAAACTACATGCATTGGCAGTTGTTTTTCAATCCAGTGAGTTTTGCTTCACACGAATATTACTGAAAAATTAGGGTCAAAATCATAAAACATCCTCTCCCATACCATAAAGGTCATAGAATATAGGAACTGAATCATGAAAGACAATGGGTTTCTAAGGAAATCCCTGAAGGGAGGTAGAATGTTTTTCTTTAGAACAAACAAGGTAAAATACTTGCAAGGTAGAACCAAAAAAACAGAAAAAGTCAATGTGCAGAAATGAGTAAAGAAAAATGGGTAGATGAAGCATTTTGGAGGGCTGAGAAGAATCAGGACACACAATTCATGCAAGTAGGGGTCCATGTCCCTGGTGGGTTTTTTTTTTTCATAAACAGACATTTCCGGGGACTAGGAAGGTTGGAGACGCATATTGGACAGCTCCGTCTGGTCTTTGATTCCTTTATTTGGTTACCAAAGCAAAGTTGTTTCGTGCCTAAGGCTTAAACCATTGCTATACTAGTTGATTCTGAAATTAAATTAGTAAGTCAATATTGTCATTTCTACAACCTAGTTAATAGTTCTTGGGGGTACAATTATCACTTTTGTTACTTCTGTTGGTTATTTGATACTACAGGGGGTTACATGATTATTTGCAATATTACAAGGGTTATTTTTTTGCTTCTTTCGTCCGTTTTAGGGTGGGCGATGGTCGTTTTGGGATGGATTGGTGGTGTGGGGAGGGTTCTCTTGCTTCTTCTTTTCCTCTGCTCTTCAGGATTGCTTGGGCGCGTCATGCTACAATAGCTGATTGTTATCACCTCGATACTGGTAGGCTAGTGTGGGATGTTCTGTTCGTGCGCTCTTTCCAGGATTGGGAGCTAGGGGAGGTCTCTTGCTTGTTGGAGCTCTTGTATATGCAGGTTGTTGGTGTCGGGCAGGATTCTCTTATTTGGTGTCCTACCCCCACGCGGTGTTTTTCAGTGGCTTCTTTTTTTCGATTCCTTTTGCCTAGGGTGGAGGAGGTTTTTCCTTGGAAGGCGCTCTGGCATTCTAAGGCCCCTCTCAAGGTTACATTTTTCACTTGGTTGGTGGCATGGAGGCGTATTCTCCCTTTGGATAGGTTGAGGTTGAGGGGCGTTTTTGTTATTAACCGGTGTTTTTATGCAAAAAGGATGGAGAATCAGTAGATCACCTCTTTTTGCATTGCCCAATGGATTTTGATTGTTGGTTCTCCTCCTTGGCTTATTTGGGGTTTTGTGGGTGATGCCGGCATCGGTGCGTGATGTTTTGGAGGCTTGGAGGGGCGAGAGTGTTGGGTCTCATGCCTGTGCTTTTTGGAGGGTGGCTCCCCTTTGTCTTTGGTGGGGCCTTTGGCTTGAGTGCAATAGGCGTTGCTTTGAGAGTGTGGAGTCTCCTTTGGGGGTTATTAAAGATGCTTTTATTTGTAATTTTTTTTGTTGGGTGATGGGAAGGAATTGTAAGTCCATTGAGGAAAAGATAGTGTTTTTGGGTTCTCTTGGCCTTGTTTTGTTATGGGATGCACTCCCCGTTTGAGTGTCTTTTAATTCATTCTTACTTATAAAAAAATAAATTACAAGGGGTTTTATGATTTTAATCTTGAAACTATGCCATGAACAATTAAATTACAAAGTCTTGATTGGGAAGACAGTTCAATGGATATGACACTGGATACCACGTAATAGGTCAGAATGAGTATATTTTGTAGGAACCAACTGGAGTTTGGATATAATTGGTTTATGAGATTTTACTTACAGATAGACGTTAATAATCCCAAGTGCTTTCAGCTAGGGCTGTCAACGTGTCAGAACCCAAGATTGAATATGAAAGTGGTTAGAACTTAGATAGCTAGGAGCAAAAAATTATCCATCCTAATATGTGTACATTTACTGTATACGACATGCAATTTCAAGGTTCAGTGTGGTCTTTTTAATCGAGCGTTGTAGAAGGGCCGGACATTATTTGCCCAAAGTGGTTGACCTTACAGAACAACCCAGGTTCTCATGCTTGGCAGTCTATGGTTTTCTAGTTGCACCAAAATATGCCCCATACCTCAAATGAAAAAAGCACCAATTTAAGTAGGGATTCAATCAGGTTTTCATCTTATGCTATTCTTTGGATTGGATTTGGTTCAAACCTTTCTATTTGCACTATACCAATGCATTTATTTGAGGGCGCTCTTACAAGATTTTGGAGATTCTTATAGTCCTCAAGGTTTATAGCTATTTTTCTCACTATGGTTATTTAACATTTTTATTTGTATCTTACACGGCTTAGACCATCATTTGTTCTAGCAGTTTTATGCACAAAGTTCTTGGCTGCAATGTGTTCCTCCATGATGAAAATAACTACTTACTACTCAGTTTTATGTGCAACATTTTGAACCCTTTATTGTTTTTCGTTGTATTAAAATATTTCACTTTTTATGCGATTGGGTTACGTTCTGACTTGTTTACTTAACAATGAGGTGTCTTGTATTTTCTTTCACTTTTGTGTGATTTACTTGCAACTTTGTTACAAGCACCACATGGTCATCAATTTGCTTATTCAAATATATGTGATATCTCGAGATTCTATTTTGGAACTTATGTTTACTTATCTGGCCAGTATCATGCAGGATATCAAGAACAAATGTTGCATTGGCCTGAGCTGCCAGTTAATATTATTATAAAATGGCTAAAGGATCATAACCCTTCTTTAATTGTTGCCGACTTTGGCTGTGGTGAGAATTTTTAACCATTTGCATGAAAATCTTTTCGACCACATATCACCAAAAGTTGATACTTCATATTACATTTTTTTTTTCTGTTGCCATGCTAACAAACATCATGTTGCATTATATTTCAGGAGATGCACGGCTTGCAAAAAGTGTCAAGAATAAAGTCTACTCTTTTGATCTTGTCTCCAATGATCCATCTGTGATTGCCTGTGATATGTCAAATGTATGTTATAGGTTATGGTAGAATTACGATTATGATCTTGCTTTTAATGATTTTCTTGTAGTATAACCAGAGTTAATTTTATTAGAAATCAACTTTCGAGCATATTGGAGTCTTATCTGTTGTGACCACCTATAAAATGTTTGTCAATACGCAAGCAAAAGTACATTGTTCTGATTCTTTTTTGAAGTTATCAATGGATATGGTCCAAAGTTAAAATCATATCATTCAGCAAGAGTTGAAAGGGATGGCCTTCACTTTTATTATTTATCGTGAACAATGGAATTTTTTCTGGATCCGAAAGAGAGTACTTGGGTTCTCCCAAACTTGTATCGTAACTCTCTAGGACTTGGATGTTGAACTGCCGTACATGTAAACGAATGTGATTGAGACATAAGATACATGGAGGCTTGTTGTATGATGTCTTCTACTTCTTTTCACTTGAGCTATTGGATTTTATAAGAATCATAGTCTCGAGAAACTTTAGAATTCAAAGATTATTCATTCTTCAAGGATTTCATTTGTGCAACTTTTATAGGTCCTCGCTGACAGTCAGATGCTTCTGCTTTTAATTGCAGACACCCCTCGACTCTCCATCTGTAGACGTTGCTGTCTTTTGTCTTTCATTGATGGGGACTAACTTCCCAAGTTACCTTAAGGAAGCACACAGAATTCTGAAGTCATGGTATGCAATGTACATCATTTAAAGCTTATACATTACCTCTCTTCCTTTGCTTTTTTAATTTGTAATTTTGGAGGTGATGGCTCTCTACAGTGGCTGGCTTCTGATAGCAGAGGTAAAGAGCAGGTTTGATCCCACCACTGGAGGAGCAGACCCAGATAGGTTCGTAAAAGCTGTATGTGAGTTGGGATTTACGTCTGTATCGAAGGTGTGCCTATATTTCTGTGTCTCTATCTCTCTTTATAGATTCATGCTTCCTCTATCCATTCTAACGTTGCATACTCTCTGCAGGACTTCTCGAATAAAATGTTCATATTGTTTTACTTCAAGAAAAAGGTTCGATAGATTTATCCAATTTACTTGAAAGATGGAATATGATCCTTGCTAGAAAATATAGTGAGAGATGTTTGTAATGAATTTCTTCACTCTGCTTTACAGGAGAAGCAAAATTCAAAGAGGAAGGAAATAGAGTGGCCTGAGCTGAAGCCTTGTTTGTATAAGCGTCGCTGAGCTCTGGACAAAGTACTTTTGCAACTACGTTGGTGGCGTCAACAACATTTTATTGGTGCGTGCCCCTTGCCACCCTGAGAATGCTGATTAAATAGTACATGATTGCATGCATTTGTGCAGCTGCTGGATGTATCATATGTATATGCATGTTGAGGGTCAGTTCTCACAAGATATTTTGCAAACCGTGGCCGCTTGTGGTGCTGGGGGATGATAAACAAATCAAATATATATGTTCTGTGACACTCTCATTAAGTCAATGTTTTCATTTGAATTTGATCGAATTCAGGAATTGTTGTAATTGTATACAACATTTCATATTGATCCGGTCTATTCCTGAGCAAAGCTCTCATGCGCCTCAGCTTAGCTTAGATCAGATATGCTGTAACATGTACATTGAACCGTGTCACTTCCAAATAAATATTATTCTCATGTTAAGCAACCTCATTAGTAAGTTGATTTCTTTTTTCAGTTGAATTGTAGAATAGGTCCCCATGAATTCAATGTAAATCTAATTATTAACAATTCAAAGCTATCTGGCCCCATCTTTGAAGTTAAGACACCAGAGAACCTTTACTTGCAAGTCCAGAATCATTTAATAATATCCATCGGACATTTAATTAAGTTCATACGGATGTCAATCAAAGAGATTCATGCACCACCTCTGTATATAGGCAACTATATAGCCTTCACTCCACGCAAAATTTAATGCCTTTCATCTACCCTTCCCTTACATGACACCACCATGTTGTTGATTCTTCTTAGCAGGAGAAGGAGTTGAATTTAAATAAAATTTTAAAAGCACCAATGAAAAGTAATGGAAAAAATAAGAGTACACCATAAGTTATTATAATTAGTAGGTGAAATGCGTGCATCTAAGAAGATGGACGGCCAATATTGATTGGCACTGGCTTCACCCAAGGCTTAAATATTGACATTTTCTCTATATTCAAGTGAAAAATTATAGTTGTGTTAACGTCTATAGTACTCTATACCCACCATTTTAAAAAAATTGAGTATAAAATATTATTGTGTTAATGTCTCTAACCACCATTATTGGCGTTAACGCCAACAACTAACATTCAATTGTTTGGCATTTGTTTTCTCTTACCAAAAATTAAGTAAAAAGTACCACCATTGTGGTCCTTTGAGGACTCCATCAATTATTACAACTTTCATTATTGTTGGATACCACAAAGATTCTTAGGTGAAAAGCCTCCGTATAATTGAGATTTAGTGGGGTTGCTTGATTCTTTCTGTTGGACTCCTTACTGTGATTCATCACCGTTCTTAATTTCGTGTGAATTTTTATTTCTCTCTCTCTCATATCATATTATTCATTCAACTGATATCAGATTCAGCTTTTGAACCGGATAACTACCGAGGGGCAAAAGCCCCGGACACCCCCGTTATCAAAAAATATGGCGTGTTGTAATGAAGATCTCCAGCTGCTCCCGGAGGATGTCACTATTGAGATCCTTTCGAGGCTGCCTGTGAAATCACTGATTCGGGCCAAAACTGTATGCAAAAATTGGTACAATGTTATCATAAGCTCTAGTTTTGTTACTAAGCACTTCAACAACCCCAACAACACAGGCCATCTTTTTGTTAATCGCTACGATAAACTTTCTAGCAGATTTGTTTTCTCATTGTTCCCTGATCGTTTCCTCGCCGGTTCTCCTCCGGTGTACGAGGATGTGGCGGTGGATGTGCGAAACCATCTTTTAGTTAGTGCCTCAAACGGCATACTGTGTCTGTCCAATCGCAATAATTGGAAACGCTTTGCTCTATGGAACCCCGCCACCAGAGAATTTAGGTCCGTCCCAGTATACCCTCGTATTTTCCCACCTAATGTGGCCAGTTCCGAGGAAACTTTTGGATTTGGTTTCGATTCCGTTACTAATGATTGCAAACTGGTTTGGATTTGGAACTCACTTGATGTTAGTGAAATGAGGTATGGTCCTTATCAAGTTGCTGTGTATACACTATCTACTGATTCGTGGAGATATCTCGATGTTGTGTTGCCTTATTCTAGCATTGCCACCCCTCGGACTAACACATGTATTAATGGAGTTCATTATTGGTTTGCGATAGACAAGGAAGATCGTCCTTTAATACTTTCATTTAACATGAACAATGAGTTGTTTCACGAGACACTTGATATTCCAAGTTCAAAACTGCCCGTTCTTGTGCCCTATGATAACACTCTTGCTTTGATGTATTATGATCAGGGTCAGGTTAGCGTATGGGTGATGAGGGAGGAAGGGGGTTGGAAAAAACAATTTAGTATCGAACCCATTTCACATATCAGATTGCCCTTTGGGTTTTGGAAGAATGGTGAGCTTATTACGGAAATTGGCGATGGTCATTTGGCCTTACATGATCCAGAGACTCATGAAATTAAGTACCTTGGACCTCCGATTTGGGCTCATTGCTTAGTCTACAGGGAGAGCCTAGTCGCGATAAGGAGTGGACATGGGTTCCTAGAACAAGATCAGTATATGGATGAAATATTGAACTTCTCTAAAACGGAGTTCAGTTCAAGCTGAAAAGCAACCTCCCATTCTAGCTGAAGAAGATCTTGTAATTTTTTTTAAACCGATATCTCCTCTGTTAATAATTCATGTATTGTAATAGCTATTGAACTTTTGCTTTGTGTACCGTGGTGCGCTTGATCTATTTGTATTATGTCATGTCTGTATTATCAATTATACGTTGTATTTGGATTATGTTTCTACATGTACGTTTCGTGTCTTGTCTTGTTTTTTTTTTTAGATTTATCGTGTCGTGTTGTACTCTTGTCCCGTGTCCCGTGTACGTTTCTGTGTCGTGTTGTACCCTTGTCCCTTGTACGTTTTCTGTGTCGTGTTGTACCCTTGTCCTGTGTACGTTTCTGTGCTTGATAGGATGCCTCCCTGTATCGATCAGAGCATTATATCCAAATATGTCCTTGGGATGTGAGAATTCCACATTAATGTTTGTATAAGCTCTCCAAGGTAAGCATTTATTGACTCAACTCGAATTTATATGATCTACAGGCTACCTGAAACACAATAAAGGTGAACACCCTTAACTTCCCCTATCTAATTGCTCATACCAATGTATATATATTTAGTGCTTCTTATCTTCCCTCATATGCTTCTCCTATATATAGTCTCCCTCATCTTACAATTGCCAATCAACACCACCACAACAACTAACATTCACTACTCATATTCCTATATACTGCTTAACTCTGTTGTTGAAGAATGGCAACTACAGTTGAGGATGTCACAGCCAAGGCTAATATGGTTGAGATCGAGCCCAAGACCGGTCTTGTTTTGAATGGCGCTGAGCCCAACGTCGCCAATGGCGAGACAGAGAAGAAGATGAATGCTGATGGAGACCTAAATAAAGGGGACAATGTGACAGAGGGTGAGGCAAAGAAAGAAGAGGTTCCGGTGGAGGTTGAGCCCAAGACAGGGGTTTATTTTCCGGTCAAGTTGGACGATGGGAAGCGGTTGAATGCTGTTGGTTTGAGGAAGAAAAGCATGCTTGGCCTAGGCATCAAAATTTATGGCTTTGGTATAATCATTCCACTATGTCCTAACTCATTTCCTTTTTATATGCTTTATCTATATTTATAACAACTATATAAGCTAGTGTAAACATCTTTTCCTTCTCTTTTTATTCTGTGTAAAATCAAAAGCAGAACTTTTGCTAAACAGGGTCTATAACTAGTCTAAAATCAGAAGTTTCGGTTTCAAACATTTCTGGTCCTCTTTTAACAGTCTAAAAAAAACTTTAGTTTTTCGGGAAAAAAAAATAAACCATATCTTAGAAGCTGATCTGATAGCAGGAGACAAAATTCAACCTTATAGACAAATCTTCAATTGCAGGGGTGTATGCAGATAATGAGAAATTGAAAGATCTTTTGAGGTCAAAGTTTGGGAAAGCTCCAAGCAAACCAACTAAGGAGATGTATGAAGCGGTGATTGACAGTGATGTTGGGATGATGGTTAAACTAGTAATAGTATTTTCTGGGCTTACTATGAACATGGTGAGAAAGAACTTTGATGAAGGTCTTGGAGCTGCTATCAAGAAACTCACTGGTGGAAAGAATGAGGAGCTCGCTAAAAGGTACATGTACATCCTTTGTCTTTCTATGTCACTATGAGTCTATGTATTGACATGCTTACACTTGCCTACTGCTGAAATTCTTCCTTTTTTGTTTCGTCTACCAATGAAGGATGATGGGTGAGGCATCGGACGATATTAAACTGGGCTCCGGTTCTGTGATTGAGATTTCTCGGCTTCCGGGATACATCCTCCAAACTAAAGGTAAGGGTGCGGAAAATGAGAGTTCATATGCTATATTTTTTTCGTTAATCATCAAGAACGCTCTAGACATGTCGTTTTGACCTAATTGCGGGTGTGTTCCCATTCTTTCATGCTTAAAGTCTAAAAGAGCATTTTTGTCCTTTTGGAAAAATCTGACAGTCCGTCATGATCAGAATGTCGTTTCTAATTGGAATGACCATTTAATCGTCCAGAATAACCAATATAATTAATTGAATTTAACCGATAAAATATTTTTATTTTTTGCATGCAGTTATGGGAGAGGTGGTGAGCAAGGTTGAAAGTGAGCTATTGTGCAGGGCATACATATACCTGTATTTGGGAGAGGACCCTTTTGACAAGGAAGCCAAAGAGAAATTTGGGATGTCCATGCTTTCTCTCTTCTAAAGACATAGCAGTTTCTAGGTTTCCAAGGAATTAATAAGGCCCAATTTACTCTCTAGTGGCTAAACAATTGCTCAATAAGAAAGAAGACGAGAAAGTGGTAACCTCCATTGTAGCATCCGAGTGTTTTCAAATCCAATTTATATATGTTTTGTGGAACTTAGCTTAATTTATGTTGAATGAGATAGTGTCAGAATTTTTTTAGAATTTTTTAATATGATTTGGCAAATGAAATCAAGGTTGGTAACATATTATAAGGTGACTCCAAACTCACACATCAAATTGACAAGTTCTCGCATGGATATAAGTAAGTAACTCAATATCTTTGACTATATTCTAAAGAACTAAATCATTGCCTAAAGAAAAGTAAATACATAATATATATGTGCATAAAATGTTGAATGATGTTGCTGATTTATTGAAATAAATTGGGGTTACACATATATAATTGACCGTCTACACAGTTAGTACCCTGTTATATGATGCATGTTATTTTCTTGAGGGGAAAAAAAAATAAAGAAGTAAAATAGTGAGAGAAAAAAATACGGCACAACTTGAATAGTTAAATTTTACTATATCGATTTTTTGTCACCTTTAATAAATAGGATATGGCTAGCTATCAATTCATGTTTTTTTTCCAAAAAATGCGAATACGCGTTGAGGCCCAAAAATTAGAATTTACCTATTCTGTTTTTTTACGATTCCATAAAAATTGTCTAAATAAAAATTCAATGCAACTCCTTTTTTAAATATGGGATGTCCATTTTTTTGAAAATGATAGAGGAAAAGATTATATATATATTTTAAAAAAAAAATTATATAAGAGTACAAAAGAGAATTCACGCAGCATTCAAGATATTTAATTTCAATTCTTTGACGGCATCTGGATTGTCTTATATTGACCGTAATCACTATATAATATATATCTAGACATACTCCTAAACAATTCCTATAAGCATATTATCATTTAATAGTATATTTCAATTTCATAATAAAATATAGGATAATTTTTTTATTAATTAATTTTATTTATTTATTACATTTATTTTTTCATTTTTATGTATTATTTTTTTTATTATGTGTGAATATATATATTTATTATTTATTCACTTAATTTTATTTTATTTTATTCATGCTTGTCTAGGTCCAAAATATTGTTTTCCACTTACCCATTGCCTACTGCTACAGTAAAAAAATGAAAGTCCCAAATTTAAGACTTTTAAATTTGGCCAAAATGAAAGCAAAGCAACCATCACCAAACACGTTTTGCTTTTAAAATGGTGAAAAAAAAAGCATCAACCAAACACTCCCTTAGCAAAACATTTCATTGTTTACATGCTGTTATGGTTGAGGTGGTAACTGGTGAGCAAGATTTTCTCTCCTTATCCCTTGACATTAATGAATTTAATTGGATATTTTTTTTAGGGGAAAAACATTAAAGTTATTAAATGCAATTAATTATGCTATTATCATTTAACTAGTCATGGGTATCCCTAATTTAATATGTCATTATTCTTAGACATAAACCTCTATAAATAATGACTATGGAATCAACACCATTGTATCTTATCATTTCTACAAGTAATAATAGAATTTTGGTGAAAGAACAAAAGAATATGAAGTCATCAATATTCTTGACTGTATTTGTGTTTCTGACTCTCTTCTTGAGCTTTCTAGCTCCCATTCAAGGTAACATATTTTAAAACATTCATCTTTATATATATATATATATATATATGAAATTCCTCTCATGAAATATCAACAATTTTACATACTTCACTCTTTGTCAGTATAAGGTATAATAATTACGACATCAAACAACCTTTCAAATTTGTAGATAAACATATATGTAATGTGTAAATGAGTGTTTTAATTATTGTGATAAAAAGGGTTGTTGATTGTTGGTGCTATAAAAGTAGATGACATATTTTTATAATTTTTATTTATTCACAGTGATGTTGCTAATTAAATTTATAAATTTTTGAAATTATTTTTCAGGACAACGACCGAAAGAATGTCCTGCTAAATTTAGTTTAGAAGCTCCCTGTAAGGCTTATGATCCTAGTACGTGCATCCTCCGAGCATTGGGACAATATAACGCGAGGAGCAAGAGGCCCCACAAATGCAACTGTTCTGATGTTAATAATAAAGGCCTTTGCTCTTGCCTTGTTGTATGTTAATAATAATACTCCACTAGAAAGGAGTACTATTAATTAATAAATGTCATCTAAATAATGTATTTTTTCAATATATTATGCTGGACTTCTTAATCATCTATTCCGAAGACATTTGATCCCAAAACTATTGTCTTTTTCAAATTTGTACATTAATTTTTATAATCCTAATAATTAAATCATTTTGTTACGCGGAGATTCATATGCTCCGCCAATCACTCTTTTAAAGGTCTTTTGAACCTCTTTTTAAGTGTTGCACATTTACTTCTGGTTGCATGGTTGATAAAAAAAATGATCCATTAAATATAAATGTTGTATTTGTAAGAAAAATGATCAAAGAGTTAAACAATAAAAACTTAAAAAAGAAAAAGAAAAAACAACAACATGCATGGTTAAATTCCATTATATCAATTGTAACCTTTTATAAAAAAAATTATTTATTTATTTTGGATATGACCATTAATTCATCGTGCGTGGATGACACGGGAAAAAACTACCATCCTTTGCTCTTCAAAAAAAAAAAAAAAAAAGTAGGACAATTGCTTGTTCTTTGTGGGAGAATAAACATATTACTGTGACCTAATAAAATTTGGACACAATGAAAAAGTTAAAAATTGAGTATAATTAGTTGGGTGCTAGTTACAAAACAATTTTTTATTAAATTTTTCCTTTCACGATCATATGAACCCTAATGTTGTTGGTGATCCACTAAACTGGCTGTTGAATTTAATTTTTTTTTTAAAGAACTAATAAAATAAAGGGTTAATTTCAGTAAACTCCCCTATACTATTCAATTTAATCAACTAACCCCTACTGTGTTCATTTTGCTCCCTATACTATTCAATTTCATCAATATGCCCCCTAACCTCTCAAAATGCCTAAACTATCCTCAATAGTATAAGGGGGTTTAGTGAATTATTTCAGAAAAAATAATATATACTTTTTTCAAAAAAAAAAAAAAATCGAAAAAAAATCATATTTTGTTCCAAAATATGAATATTTTTTTGAAATTTTTTTTTTTTTTTTTGCAAAAAAGTATATATTATGTTAAAAAATATGAATTTTTTTTTGATAAATATTTTTTTTGCGAAAAAGTATATATTATATTCCAAAATATGAATTTTTTTTCCAAAAAATATATATTATGTTCCAAAATAGGATTTTTTTTCAGAAAAATATTATTTTTGCGAAAAAGTATATATTATGTTCCAAAATATGAATTTTTTTTCGAAAAATAATTTTTTTGCAAAAAATATATATTATGTTCCAAAATATGAATTTTTTTTGAAAAATACTTTTTTTGCAAAAAATATATACTATTATGTTTCAAAATATGATCTTTTCCGAAAAATAATGTTTTTGCCAAAAAATATATACTATTATGCAAAAAGTATATATTATTTTTTCCGAAATAATTCACTAAACCCCCTTATACTATTAATTTTACTAAACCCCCTTATCCCAATTTTAACCCAATTCAATTCTAATTCATTTCATTTATCACAAACCCATTTTCAATTTAAATTCCAATTTCAACTCAATTTCAATTTATAACTATATATAAAATTATATCACAAACCCACGTAAATGAGTGCATATATAATTATATATACGTACATAAATATATATGTACAATAATATATACGTAAATTTATATATATATATATATATATAACTATAAATTGAAATTGAAATTGACTTGAAATTGAAATTGAATTTGTGATAAATGGAATGAATTAAAGTTTTTGAGTAAATGGGTGAGAGAAAGTGAGTTTGTGATAAATGAAAGGAATTAGAATTTAATTGGATTGAAATTGAAAGTGGGTTTGTGATAAATGGAATAAATTAGAGTTGAATTAAGTTAAAATTGAGATTTATATTGAAAGTGATTTTGTGATAAATGGAAGAAATTAGAGTTTTAGAGTAAATAAGTGATAGAAAGTGGGTTGTGATAAATTGAATGAATTAGAGTTTAATTGGAATAAATGGAAGGGTATTTTCGTAATCTTATAAAAGACAGAGGGGATATTTGATTAAATTTGAAACTATAGGGGGGATTTTGGAACCACTGGAGTTTTTTTGAACAATTTGGAAATCATAGGGATTTTTTGAACATTTTTGAAATCATAGGGTTTTTTTTTTTTTTATAATAGTCCTAAAATAAAAGTAAAATTTGAATAGACAATAAATTAACATAAAATAATAAAAAAAGGTAAAAAATATCTCAGATTTTTTTAAAAAAAGTTATATTTCTAATATTTTATTACTAAGTAAGCTAAATCTTTTTTCACTTTGTCTT
The DNA here is from genome assembly GCA_963922005.1 of Cornus suecica. NCBI lineage: Eukaryota > Viridiplantae > Streptophyta > Magnoliopsida > Cornales > Cornaceae > Cornus > Cornus suecica. The sequence continues at coordinate 1,536,057 of OY998238.1, forward strand.
AAAAGGGTAAATTACTACGATTTCCCCTAAGGTTTTGCATAATTACTTTCAAATTAAAGTTTGTGTAAATTTACTCTGACCTCCCCTGTAAAATTAATATTATACTAACATTTTTATGCATTTACTAAAATACTCCTAACTTAAGTGCTTTAAATTGAAGTAATTTATTCTGATATAAAATTACGTTAAGATTTTGTTTACTTTGGTCCTGATAACCTTACTATCTTTATTAAATTAAGAAATAACAAATATATTAGAACCCAAAAACACCATTGAGAGTGGCAAAAATATTAAAATAACCTCACCAACTTGCTTGGGAAATGATAAAGATGTTTTAGGTAGTATCAAATGAAGGGTATTTTAATATTGTAAATGATAAAAGGACATATGACATGCAAATCATAAATTACTTCAGTTTAAAACACTTAAATTAGGGGTACTTTAGTAAATGCACAAAAATATTAGTGTAATATTAATTTTACAGGGAGTGTCAGAATAAATTTATATAAATTTTAATTTGAGAGTAATTATATGAAACTTCAGGGGAGGTTAAAGTAATTTATTTGTCTATAAGGTAATTTGCATTGACACTCCTGAGATTTAAATTAATTGCAGTTAGATCACGGTCAATGCACAAGTTTAGACACCCCTGAGCTTTCAAAAGTCTTCCAATGACACCCATTTGGGCCATGAAAAGTCAGATTTGTCCTTATTTAATTTCAATAAACTCCCTTCTACTATTGAATTTAATCAAGTAACCCCTATTATATCCGGATTGCCCTTATTTAATTTCAATAAACTCCCCTCTACTATTGAATTTAATCAAGTAACCCCTCTTATATCCGTATTGACCTCTATACTTTCCAATTTAATCAACTAACCCCTCCTATATCCGGATTGCCCCTATACTTTTCAATTTCAATCACATTACCCCACACTCACACCCTCAAACAATATATATATATATATATATATATATATATATAATTCAAAAAATATATATCAAATTTCAAAAATATATATAAAATTCGAATATATATATATAATTTAAAACAATTATATAAAATTATAAATATATATATTTCGAAAATAATATATAAAATCCGAAAATAATATATAAATTTCGAAAAAAGTATATAAATTTCGAAAAATATATATAAAATTCAAAAAATATATAAAATTTGAATATATTTAAAATTCAAAAATAAATAAATAAATATATATACATATATAATTCGGAAGAAATATATAAATTTCAAAAAATATATATTTTGAAAAAAAAAATTAGTATAAATAAATAAATTTAGAAGAAAAAAAAAATATTGGTAAAATATCATATCTTTTCTAATGAAGTGAATCAAACTACTTATCCGAATTGCCCCCTATACTTTTCAATTTCAATCATATTACCCCCCACCCTCAAACAATATATATATATAATTCAAAATATATATAAAATTCATAAATATATATGTATAATTCAAAACAATTATATAAAATTATAAATATATATATTTCAAAAATAATATATAAAATTTGAAAACAATATATAAAATTCAAATCATGTATAAAATTTGAAAAATATATATAAATTTTGAATTTTTTTATAAAATTTGAAATTATCATATAACTTTCGAAAATATCGTATAAATTTTGAAAATGTCATATAAATTTTGATATATATATATATATATATTTTAGATATATATATATAAAAAGAACACTAATTGTTGTTGGTGTAAGTAGTTTGATTCATTTCATTAGAAAAAAATATGATATTTTACCAATATATATTTTTTTCTCCTAAATTTATTTATTTATTTATTCTAATTTTGTTTTTGGAAATATATAGTTTTTAATTTTATATATTATTTCTAAATTTATATGTTTTTGAATTTATATATTTCTTCCGAATTATATATGTATATATATATTTATTTATTTTTGAATTTTATATATATTCAAAATTTATATTTTTTCAAATTTTATATATACATTTCGAAATTTATATACTTTTTTTGAATTTTATATATTATTTTCGGATTTTATATATTATTTTTGAAATATATATTTATAATTTTATATAATTGTTTTAAATTATATATAAAATTTTGAATTTTATATATATATTTGAAATTTGATATATATTTTTTGAATTATATATATATATATATTTTGAATTATATATATATATATTGTTTGAGGGTGTGGGGTAACGTGGTTGAAATTGAAAAATATAGGGGGCAATTCAGATATAGGATAGGTTAGTTGATTAAATTGGAAAGCATAGAGAGCAATCCAGATATAAGAGAAGTTAGTTGATTAAATTCAATAGTAGAGGGGAGTTTATTGAAATTAAATAAGGGCAAATTTGAATTTTCATGGCCCAAAAGGGTGTTATTGTAAGACTTTTGAAAATTTAGGGGGTGTCTCTACAAACTTGTGTGTTGACCGTCATCTAACTGCAATTAATTCAAACCTCAGGGGGTGTCAATGCAAATTACCCAAAAGTATAACTCAACTATAGTGGCAATCTTGGTATTTTTTGTTAAAAAAAAAAGGACACTAGAATTATGGCAGCCGAAAAGTACTCTTCAGCACTCATAAGGAATCAACTTTCCGTATTTTAATAGTTCTAAATACTGATTTGGGTAACAAAATAATGCACAACAATTACATATTTTAGATGAATGTAGATCACTCAATAATTATCTTTATGTTGACTCTTGTTTTTTAAAATACTGTATTGCTACATACCATATAAATTATGATTTATTTGGGATATTGTATTTAAAAGTGAACACGTTCATGCTCCCACAATTGTTATATTCCTCGCATTAGTTATCACCTGTTTTTTATATTTAAATTGGATATGGCCTTTTTCATATTTCTTTACTATTGAACCATACTAATTTGTGGCTATCACCAACGCACTTGAAGGTAGCTCCTATGGGTTTAGAGCAATAAGGAATTCATTCTAACAACAGAACTATCGAGTGAACGCTCTAGAAGCTAAGATAAGCAATTTCCTCCGATTATTATTATTTTATTTTTAGTTTTTTGAATAGTATGTGGGCCGAGGGGTGTTAATATGGGTATTATTATTATTCCCTCAACAGCCTTCCCACACACCGCCCTCAAATATATATAGTATTAATGCATTAAATATTTTACTTTAGGGCAAATTTCTGTGATACCCTTTCAGATTTGACACTATTTCAGCTAGAGATAAGTTTTGATTCTAATTTTCACTCACACCCCATATTTAAAAAATAAATCTAAAATAATACTTTTGCCCTTATTTTTTTATACAAAAGTTATTTTCTTTCTCTCTCTCTATTAGTTTCCCTCTCTACAAAAAAATATATATATTACAAAACTACTTTCTCTTTTTCTACCACTTTTCCTCTCTACAAATATATATATAACAAATAACCTATCATTAATTTTTTGGACAAATTTATACAAACATATAACTAAAAATCAAGATTTTATGTTTTTTTTAAAAAAAATAAATAAATAAGAATTCATTTATTTTTTGTGTGACAATTAAGAAAAAGACCCTTCCTTCTTCTTTTTTTCCTCAAATGTAGCTCTTCTGCACACTTTTTTTTCATCTACCAATTATTTGTCAGTTGTTTGTTACATATTCTCTTTTTGGAAAAAGAAAAATTCTCGGAATGGAGTGAAAATTGGCAACCCATCTTGCATTCTCAGAACTCATTCCGCAAAAACTCCCAACTGATAATGAGGCTTTTGGATGATTATTTGTTTTAAATATGAATTCAGTTCATGAGATTTATTTATTTATCAAAATGAAATACTTAATAAGAAGAAACTCACACACCACACTCACAATATCTCCTAAGAGACTCGAACCCCTCATATCCCTAATTGGGGGGATGTTATACTATTGTAACACATGTGCGCTAGTAACTACCCCTTATTTAGTTGACAAGTGCTTACACATCATTATAGATTCAAGTATCCAATAATGTCGAGCTCTTAAAAACATGTATAAATAAATGTGAATTCACACAATTAATTGGGTTTTTATTCTTAATTGAATTCACACAAAAAATAAATGAATTCTTATTTATTTATTTTTAAAAAACATAAGCCCTTAATTTTTAGTTATATGTTTGTATAAATTTATCCAAAACATTAATGATTGGTTCTTTGTTATATATATATATATATATATGTATATATTTGTAGATAGGGAAAGTGGTAGAGAGAGTAAACAACTTTTGTATAAAAAAATAAGGACAAAAGTGTTATTTTGGATTGAATTTTCAAACATGGGTGTGAGTGAAAGTTAAAATCAAAATTTATCTCTACCTGAAATAGTGTCAAACTTGATAGGATGTCATTGAAATTTTCCCTATATTTAAATCTAAGAAACAAATCTTAATCTCCAATTATGAAGGAAATCAAAACAGAGTTGAAGATGAGGAAGGTAGTAGACAAAAAAGAAAACCTAGTTCATAGGAAAATCAATCCAATCTTGCCGTTCGATGGGCCCATCTTTTATAGACTGATTAAGTACCTCAATCATAACATTTTTGATGGGACAGATGATACAGAGAGTGGTGTTAGAATATTTTAATATGATTTGGCAAATGAAATCAAGGTTGTTAAATTACTTACTATCGTAACATATTATAAGGTGACTCCAAACTCAAACATTAAATTAACTATGGGCATAAGTAAGGGCTTGTTTGATTTTAAGTTTGGTTTAGTCTTGTCTTGTTTTTGCTTTTTTTTAACGATCAAATGGACTTTGGTTTTTACAATTTAAGACCAAATATTTTTTCTAGGTGGGCCCCGCATTCCACTGCACATCATCTTTTCTCTTTCTATATATATATATATATATATAATTCATGGTGACTCCGCTGGCCACTATTCTTTACTCTCTTTCTTTCTATATAGGATAATTTGCACTAACACCCCCTGAGATTTGCATCTATATATATTTTCAAAAACATATAAATTCGAAATATATATATATTTCGAAAATATATATAAAATTTGAAAAATATATAAACTCGAATATATATATTTCAAAAAAAAAATCAAAATATATATATTTTCAAAAACAAAATTCAAAAAATTATATAATTTCGAAAAACATATAATTATTTCAAAAAATATGTATATTTTCGAATTTATATATTTTTCAAATTATATATATATATATTCGAATTATATATATATATTTCAAATTTTATATATTTTTTGAAATTTATATATGTTTTTCAAAATTATATAATTTTTTGAATTTTGTTTTAGAAAATATATATATTTTGATTTTTTTTTTTGAAATATATATATTCGAATTTATATATATTTCAAATTATATATATATATTTTCGAATTATATATATTTCAAATTATATATATATTTTTTAATTTTTTTTATATATTTTTAAATTTATATATGTTTTTCGAAATTATATAATGTTTTGAATTTTGTTTTTGAATATATATATATTTTTTGAATTTTATATATATTTTTTGAAATATATATATTCGAATTTAAATATTTTTCAATATATATATATATTTTCGAATTTTATATATATTTTTTGATTTTATATATATTTTTTGAAATATATATATATTTTTTGAAATTTATATATATTTTTTCAAAATTTAAATATTTGTTTTCGAATTTTATACATTTTTTTGAATTTTATATATTTTTTCGAATTTATATATATGTTTTTCAAAATTTTATATATTTGTGGTTGGGGCATAAAGGTCATTTCACATTATCCTTAATTTTTTTGAATTTTATGAAGAGTATTTTGGTCATTTGTGGTGTCATGGCAAGTAAAACCAAACCTCAGGGGGTGTTAGTGCAAATTACCCTTATATATATATATATATAATTCGTGGTGGGCCCCGCTGACCACTATTCTTTACTCTCTCTTTCTATATATATATAATTCATGGTGGGCCCCGCTGGCCACTACTCTTTACAAAACCACACAAAACCAAACAAAACCACACAAGATCAAACAAAACCAATATAACTAGACAAAACCAGACAAAACCATACCAGACCAGAAATCAAACGGGCCCTAAGTAACTCAAAGTCTTTGACTACACTCAAAAGAACTACGAGTCTATATATTGACATGCTTACACATGTCGTCTTGACCTAATTGCGGGTGTGCTACAATTCCTTCATGCTTAAAAGTCTAAAATAATGTTTTTGTTATTTCGGGAAAATCTGACCGTCCGTCGTCATGATCAGAATATTATTTCTAGTTGGAATGATCATCTGATCGCCCAGAATAACCAGTATAATTAATTGAATTTAACCGAAAAAATATTTTTATTTTTTGCATGCAGTTACGGGAGAGGTGGTGAGCAAGGTTGAAAGTGAGCTACTGTGCAGGGCCTACATATACATGTATTTGGGAGAGGACCCTTTTGACAAGGAAGCAAAAGAGAAATTTGGGATGTCCATGCTTTCTCTCTTCTAAAGAAATAGCAGTTTCTAGGTTTCCAAGGAATTAATAAGGCCCAATTTACTCTCTAGTGGCTAAACAATGGCTCAATAAGAAAGAAGATGAGAAAGTGGTAACTTCCATTATAGCATCCGAGTGTAATCATGTTGGGGCTAAACCAAGATTAAACTCAAACACACACACACAATAGACACCAATTTTATAATGGTTCCCTAAAAAATCGGGTACGTCCACTTTAAGATATTTCACTACCTTCGGTTTGAATAATAACCGAGAATGGGGAGGAGGATACAATGGCTCTACTCAACCTAACTCTCTCTCTTACAACATCACAGACTCTCTCTGTGGTTTTCTCTCTCAAATATATCACTCTCTGTTTTTCATTTATGGTTTATCTTTCACATACCATACACAGCCCATATATATACACAATGGATATCATATACAGACAAAGACTTCAACAGGCATGGCTTGCATGTGGGTTGCTCTTGCCTTCTTCAACCCATGCGTGATCACAAGCTGCCAAGCGTGGCCACCAATCTTGACTTCACTGTAGAAACATGCGTGATGTTGAGGTTGAGAGGCTTGTTTGCATACGGCAGTGGCATGCAGTAGAACAGTTGGATGCGTCCATATGCAGGTATGGAAACTTACAATTCTCCCCCTTCCATACCAATCAGAGGAGAACGTCTTCACCTGATCTCCCCATCACTGCCAATTTGGGGATGGTGTTAAACTAGCTTCTTCTCTGCAAACTTCCAGCTTTTCTCTGGATAGGCTCTTGGTCATCATATCTGATCCATTATCATCTGTGTGAATCTTCTCTAGCTGTAAAAGTTTGTTTTCTAGCACGTCACAGATCCAGTGATACTTGACGTCGATGTGCTTGGACCTTGAGTGGAAAGTTGAATTTTTCTAAGATGAATAGCACTTTGACTGTCACAATGTATGACATACTTTTCCTGCTCTTGTCCCAATTCTTGAAGAAACTTCTTCATCCACAAGATCTCTTTGCATCTTTCTGTTACTGCAATGTATTCAGCTTCTGTGGTGGATAAGGCAACACACTTTTGTAATCGGAATTGCCATGAGACTGCTCCCCCTGCAAAAGTAATTAGGTATCCTGATGTGAATTTTCTCGAGTCACTGTCTCTGGCCATGTCTGCATCTGTGCAACCTTCCAATACGGGTTTACCACTACCAAAGCATAAACAAATAGTAGTAGCTCCTCTAAGATACCTGAGGATCCATTTTACTGCTGCCCAATGGTCATTTCCAGAATTTGACAGATACCGATTGACAACTCCAACTGCATGAGCAATATCAGGCCTTGTGCATACCATAGTGTACATTAAGCTGCCAACCGCTGAAGCATAAGGCACTTTCTTCATTTCTGCTTTTTCCGTCTCACTTGAAGGACACTGCTTCATATTCAGCTTGAAGTGGCTTGCAAGTGGAGCACTGACTGGTTTTTCTTTGCTCATGTTGAATCTTTCAAGAACTTTGCCGATATATCTTTCTTAAGATAACCAGAGCTTGTGTTTCTGTCTGTCTCGAGAGATCTGCATTCCCAAGATTTGTTTTGCCGATCCCAACTATTTCATAGCAAATGACTTGCTCAATTCCTTCTTTAACTTGTTGATCTTGTTGTTGTCATGGCCAACGATCAACATATCATCGACATATAGCAAGAGGATGATAAAATCTCCGTCAGGAAATTTCTTGACAAATACACAGTGATCTGCAGTGGTTCTGTTGTACCCATTCTGGTCCATGAATGAATCAAACTTTTTGTACCACTGTCTTGTTGCTTGTTTGAGCCCATATAGACTCTTCCTCAATCTGCACACAAGATTTTATTTTCCTCTGGTTCTGAATCATTCAGGTTGCTCCATGTAGATTTCTTCATCCAGATCACCATGTAAAAATGCGGTCTTTACATCCAGTTGTTCGATCTCTAGGTTCAAGCTAGCTGCCAAGCCAAGAACAACTCGGATGGAAAACATTTTCACCACAGGTGAAAATATTTCTTCAAAATCAATGCCCTTCTTCTGACCGAATCCCTTCACAACCAGTCTTGCCTTGTACCTTGGTTGTGGATTACTTTCTTCAGTCTTCAGTTTGAATACCCATTTATTCTTGAGAGCTTTCCTTCCCTGCGATAGCTTGACCAAGTCATATGTGTGGTTCTCATGCAATGATTTCATCTCTTCCTGCATGGCTTTCATCCACTCCGCATTTTTACTATCTGCAACAGCTTCCTAATAGCTCTCTGGTTCTCCCCCGTCACTAAGCATCACGTACTCTGCGGAGGAATATTTGCGATTCGGTTGTCGCTCTTTGGAAGATCTCCTTGTTTGAGGATCAACCGGATTTTCTTCTGCAACTGGTTCTGGTTCTGCACCGTCATCAGTTGGATCTCCTTAAATAGCTCCCCCATCATTTTCTGCTCTCGGTGAAGGAACCGGGTCTAGATTTGCTGGTAACTCTTCAGGTGGATCTGATTTCTTCTATTTTTCAAGATCTTCAATGGTCTGATCTTCGAAGAATACCACATCTCTACTTCTAATGACCTTTTTGTTGATAGGATCCCAGAGTCTGTAACCAAACTCTTCATGGGCATATCCCAGAAAGATGCACTGTTTGGCCTTTCCATCAAGCTTGGATCTTTCATCTTTGTGGATGTGGACAAATGCTCTGCAGCCAAACACCTTCAAGTGTTTGTAGGAAACATCTTTCCCTCTCCATACTTTCTCTGGAACATCATCGTTTAATGGAATTGAGGGAGATAGGTTGATTAAGTCAACCACTGTTCTCATTGCTTCACCCCAGAAATGAGTTGACAACTTGGCATTAGATAACATGCACCTGATCCTTTCGCATATGGTTCTGTTCATTCTTTCTACAAGGCCGTTATGTTGAGGAGTTTTTGGTACTGATTTTTCGAGTCTGATGCCGAATCTTCTGCAATACTCCTCAAATGGTCCTCTGTACTCGCCACCATTGTTTACACATACACACTTCAGCCTTTTTCCAGTTTTTTTTTCAACCTTTACATGGAACTGCTTGAACACTTCCAGTACGTGGTCTTTAGTTTTCAAGGCAAAGGTCCATAATTTCCTGGAATGATCATCAATGAATGTGACAAAATAGAGGGCACCTCCATGAGTTATGGTTTGCATGGTGCAAACATCCATGTGTACGAGATCTAGAATGTCTGGTTTTCTAGATGGAGGGAAACTGCGGAATGCAACTCTGTGTTGTTTCCCCATGATGCAGTCGACACAGGTATGTAATGGAGTACCTTTCATTCCAGGTAAGAGTTCCTTTTTGGCAAAAATCTTGAGCCATTTCTCACTCATATGACAGAGTCTTTTGTGCCATAACTCGGTGGGGACTTCTTTCTCTATCGTATTCACCTCAACTCTACACAGTTTTGCTTGCGTTGTGTAGAGAGAGCTGATCTTCTTTCCTCTGGCCACCACAAGATTTTTTTTTGGTAAGCTTCCACTTACCATCACCAAAGTGACTGTTGTAGCCTTCATCATCGAGCTTGCCGGTGGAGATCAGGTTGAGACGAATATCTGGAACATGTCTCACATCTTTGAGGAGTAGTTTGCATCCATTGCTGCTTTCCAAAAGAATATCGCCCCTGCCGGTAATTTTGGATGCTCCTTGGTTCCCCATCTTCATAAGTCCGAAGTCACCACTGGTGTACGATGTGAGCATATCCTTCCTTGAAGTGACGTGACAGGAAGCACCTGAGTCAATAACCCAGGTAGAATCTTCGGATGTGAAGTTGACACAATCATCATCTTGAACGATGACGAGCCCTTCTCCGGCTGTTGCTGCTGCTTCTGAGGTACTTTCTTCACCTCTATTTCTGGTTTGTTTTCCAGACTGTTCGGCTTTAAGCTTCCTGCATTCTCTGATAAAATGGCATGTCTTGCCGCAGTGATGACAGGTTTTGTCTCTTCTGAAAGTAGATTTTGATCGCCCACGATGTTGTGTCTGATTGCGATGATTTCTGCTTTTGCTTCTACCATGCCATTCTTTTCTTTCTCGTCTTTCAGTGACGAGAGCTTCTGACTCCGGATGATATCCTTCTTCCTTTCTTCTTGCTTCCTCGTTCAGCATTCTGTCTTTCGCCATTTCTATATTAATTATTCCATATGGAGCTGAGTTGCTTACAGAGACAACTAGCGTATCCCAACTTTTCGGAAGAGAGTGTAATAGGAATACTGCTTGCATCTCATCTTCTAAAACCATTTTCATAGAGTTGAATTGATCCAACAACCCCTGGAATTCACTCATGTGTTCTGACACACTTTTGTCGTCTTTGTATTTAAGATTTACCATACGGCTCAAAAGATTTACCTTGTTTTGAGATATCTTCTGTGCATACATCTTCTCAATTTTTTGCCAAAGAGCATAAGCATCATTGTCGTTGGCAAAATTTTGGTAAATGCTTTTGTCGATCCATTGTCTGATTTGGGCGGCACATTTTTGATTGAGTACCGTCCAGTCTTCGTCGGTCATGTCCTTCGGTTTGCCGTCAGGTGCATTGTCGGTTCTTTTGATCGGCTTCCACAGATCTTTAATATACAAAAGACCCTCCATCTTTGAATTCCACAATGAATAGTTGGCTGCGGTCAATCTAATCATGGCTCCGGATCCTGAATCTTCCATCGAATCGGTTCAACTTTAAGCCTTCCTGGCTTGTTTGATATATTCGGAGTGGAATCACGTAAAATTAAGTGTACTGTTGCGTCCGGAACGGTCAAAAACCTTAAGATTGCCTCTGACTGAGCTCAATTCCGACTTCGGATGAGTCCGAAATAATTAAAACAACGGCGAGGGGCAAAATTATAATTTTGCAAAGTTGGTGATGACATGGCAGCAACAGAGAGTGACACGCGGCAGCTTATCAGTGGTGACACGTGGTAGGTGACGTGTCAGTGGCAGTGTGTGACACGTGGCACTGTAGCAGGATGACATGTGGCACTGCTGACGTCAGCAGTGACGTGGTATGACTGATGATGTCATTGCTAACGTGTCAACGCGTGAGGCGCGTGGGTGCGCGTGGTCCTCACGCGCGGCTGGGCTTGGAGGTGCGTGGGGCGCGTGCTGCGCGTGGTCCTCACGCGTGTTGGAGGAAGAAGAAGCGTGGAACGCGTGACACCGGGTCTTCTGACGCGCCGACTGTTAGGCGGCGCGTGGAGGCGCGGGTGGTGGGTTTTGAGGGTGTTTTCAACGGGAAATGATTCCTTGGTTGATGGGTCATCCGAAACTAGGGGTGGTGTGGTGATTTGATCACTGGAATGGTTCGAAATAGAGTTGCAAGAATCGACTATGTTAAGCTTTAATGGCTCTGATACCACTTTGTTGGGTCCAAACCAAGATCAAACTCAAACACACACACACACAATAGACACCAAATTTATAGTGGTTCCCAAAAAAATTGGGTATGTCCACTTTGAGAGGTTTCACTACCTTCGGTTTGAAGAATAACCGAGAATAGGGAGGAGGATACAATCGCTCTACTCAACCTAACTCTCTCTCTTACAATATCACAGACTCTCTTTGTGGTTTTCTCTCTCAAATATATCACTCTTGTTTTTCATTTATGGCTTATCTTTCACATACCAAGCCCATATATATACACAATGGATATCATATACAGACAAAGACTTCAATAGGCATGGCTTGCATGTGGGCTGCTCTTGACTTCTTCAACCCATGCGTGATCACAAGCTGCCAAGCGTGGCCACCAATCTTGACTTCACTGTAGAAGCATGCGTGATGTTGAGGTTGAGAGGCTTGTTTACATACGGCAGTGACATGCAGTAGAACAGATGGATGCGTCCATATGCAGGTATGAAAACTTACATATCAAATATTATATAAGAGTATAGAAGAGAATTCACGCAACATTCAAGATATTTAATTTCAATTCTTTGACGGTAATGCATCTCGATTGTACTATATTGACCATAATCACAATATAATATATATCTAGACATACTCCTAAACAATTCCTAAAAGCATATTATCATTTAATAGTATATTTCAATTTCATAATAAAATATAGAATAATTTATTTATTACATTTATTTTTTCATTTTATGTATTATTTAGTTTTTTTTATTATGTGTGAATATATATTTATTATTTATTCACTTAATTTTATTTATTATTTATGAATTTTATTTTGTTTTATTCATGCTTGTCTGAGTTCAAAAATATTGTTTTCCACTAACCCATTGTCTATTGCTACAGTTAAAAAACAAATGAAAGTCCCAAATTTAATGACTTTCAAATTTGGCCAAAATGAAAGAAAAACAACCATCACCAAACACATTTTGCTTTTAAAATCATGAAGAAAAAAAAAACTTAAGCAAAACCAAAAGTATCAACCAACTAGCAAAACATTTCATTGTTTACATGCTGTTATGGGTGAAGTGGTGAGTGGTGAGCAAGATTTTTTTTCTCCTTATCCCTTGGAATTAAGCTTTTCCCTTGACATTAATGAATTTAATTACTTTGTTTTATTAGACATTTTTTTTAGGGAAAAAAACATTAATTTTATTAAATACAATTAATTATGCTCTTATCATTTAACTAGTCATGGATATCCCTAATTTAATATGTCATTATCCTTAGACATAAACCTCTATAAATAATGATTATGGAATCAACACCATTGTATCTTGGCATTTTTACAAGTAATAATAGAATTCATGTGAAAAAACAAAATAATATGAAGTCATCAATATTCTTGACCGTATTTGTGTTTCTGGCTCTCTTCTTGAGCTTTCTAGCTCCTATTCAAGGTAACATATTTTAAAACATTCATCTTTATATAATTATATATATGAAATTCCTCTCATGAAAGATCAACAATTTTACACACTTCACTCTTTGTCAGTACAAGGTATAATAATTACAACAGCAAACAACATTTCAAATTTGTAGATAAACATTTATGTAATGTGTAAATGAGTGTTTTAATTATTGTGATAAAAAGGGTTGTTGATTGTCGGTACTATAAAAGTAGATGACATATTTTTATAATTTTTATTTATTCACAATGATGTTGCTAATCAAATTTATTAATTTTTTAAAATTTATTTTCAGGACAACAACCGAAAGAATGTCCAGCTAAATTTAGCTTAGAAGCTCTCTGTAAGACTTATGATCCTAGTACGTGCATCCTCCGAGCATTGGGACAATATGGTGCGAGCAAGATGCCCCACAACTGCAAATGTTCTGATATTAATAATAAAGGCATTTGTTCATGCCTTGTTGTATGTTAATAATAATACTCCACTCGAAAGGTGTACTATTAATTAATAAATGTCATCTAGCTAGTGCTTATGTAATTAGCTATGTAATGCTGCTATAAATAAAGTATTTTGTAATAAATTATGCTGGACTTGTTGATCATTTATTTTGAAGGCATTTGATCTTAAAATTACTGTCATTTTTCAAATTTGTGCACTAATTATTATAATCCTAATAATTGAATCATTTTGCTACGCGGAGTCAGGTCCTCCGCCAATCACTCATTTAAAGCAAAAACCACCTCTTTTTAAGTGTTACACATTTATTTATGGTTGCATGGTTGATAAAAAAAAAATCCATTAAATATAAATGTTGTATTTGTAAGAAAAATGATCAAAAAGTTAAACAATAAAAACAAAAAAAAAAAACATGCATGGTTAAATTCCATTACATCAATGGTAACCTTTTATAATAAATAAAAAAAATTATTTTGGATATGACCATGAATTTATTGTCGATGACACGAAAAAAGTACCATCCTTCGCTCTCTAAAAAACAAAATTAGGAAAATTGCTTGTTCTTTGTGGGAGAACAAATTTTGTTATCCATATTATTATGACCTAATAAAATTTGGATACAAATGAAAAACTTAAAAATTGAGTATAATTAGATGGGTGCCGGGTGCAAAACAAATTTTTTTTTCTTTTCCTATCACGATCATATGAACCCTAATGATGTTGGTGATGCTGATGTTCTACTAAACTCGACTATTGAATTATAGTTGAAATTTAAACTTTTTTTAAAGAACTAATAAAATAAAACTAAATTTTGAATAGACAATAAATTAACATAAAATAAAGGGTAAAGGGAAAGAAACCCTTCAAACTATACTCTCTCTCCCAACTAACCCCCTAATCTTTTAAAGTGGCACAAAATCGCCCCAATCTATCCCCTATTGTGCAGAATTTAAAAAAATAATTTTATTAATTACACTTCCACCCCTTATTACAATATATATATATTACGAAAATTACAATTTGATTTTTTTTTATAAAATTCTAAATAAACCTAAAAAATTCGAAAGAAACATATAAAATTCGAATATATATATATAATTCGTAAAAAATATATAAAATTTGAAAAAAAATATAAAATTCAAAAAATATATAAAATTTGAAACAATATATAAAATTTGAAAGAAATATATAAAAGTAAAAAAAAAGATATAAAATTTGTAAATAATATATAAAATTTGAAAAAACATATAAAATTCTAAATATATATATATAATTCAAATATATATATAAAAAGTGTGACTGAAGTTTAAGTGGACAAACCTTATAATTATTAGCCACGGTAACAGATCCTCTCCAACTCTCTTTCTCTTTCTGCCACTTTTCTCTCTCCATCACTATCACTTTTCCTCTCAATAAATAAATATAAAATAAAAATAAAAATTATATAAATAATATTTTAATCAAAATTATATAAAATCAAAATCAAAATAAAAAATTAATCGATTAACTATATCGATTAAAGGGTCCCTTGGTACCCAAATCTAGGGGTGCACACGCTCTGGTTTGTTTTCGATTTCGACCGAAACCGGAATCGAATAGATACTTTCGGTTCCTTAAAAATGAGAACCGGAACCGAACCGTTAATTTTGATTCAAATATTAATATATTTATGGTGCGGTTCGCTTTCGATTCTGACTGAAACCGGAATCTAACCGATACTTTCAGTTCTTTAAAAATGAGAACCAGAACTGAACCGTTAATTTTGATTCAAATATTAATATATTTAATTTCGATTAAAATATTTTAATAAGTATCGGTTTGATTCCGATTTTGGTCACCATCGTGGGGTATGTGTCGCCATCGTGGCCCTTGAAATAGTTCTGTAGAGAGCTGGAGAGGATCCGTTACATTGACTAATGACTCTGAGGCTTGTCCAATTAAACTTCAGTCACACTTTTTTATATATATATATATATATCTTAATTTTATATATTTTTTAGAATTTTATATGTTTTTCGAATTTTATATATTTTTTACGAAATTTATATATTTGTTTTGAATTTTATATGTTTTTTTTTAAATTTTATATGTTTATTTCAAATTTTATATATTGTTTCAAATTTTATATATATTTTTGAATTTTATATGTTTTTTTAAATTTTATATATATTTTTACGAATTATATATATATTTGAATTTTATATGTTTTTTTGAATTTTATATAAAAAAATGAAATTGTAATTTTCGTAATATATATATTTTGTAATAAAGGGTGAAAATGTAATTAGTAAAATAGAAGGGGATGGAAGTATATTTTTATATATTATAACTAAGGGGTAAAGTGCATGTTTTAAATAGGGGGGGGGGGGGGGGGGGTTTATTTTTAGATTAGGGGGGTTTCTTGCAAAAGCTCGGGGATTTCTTGCCCTTTACCCTAAAATAAAATAAAAACTTAAAAAATATCTGAATGTTTTTTAAAAAAATGTTACATTTCTAATATGGTAGTTGGACAGTTTATATTTTATAATATTTTATTACTAAATAAGCTAAATCTTTTTTCACTTTGTCCTAATAAGTATAATTCAACTATAGTGGCAATCTTGGTAATTTTTGTTAAAAGGAAAAAAAAAACCAAGAATTATGGCAGCCGAAAAGTACTCTCCAGTACTCATAATGAATCAACTTTCCGTATTTTAATAGTTCTAAATACTGATATGGGTAGCAAAATAATACACAACAATTACATATTTTAGATGAATGTAAATCACTCAATAATTATATTTATGTTGACTCTTGTTTTTTAAAATACTGTATTGCTACATACCATATAAATTATGATTTATTTGGGATATTGTATTTAAAAGTAAAAACCTTCATGTTCCCACAATTGTTATATTCCTCGCATTAGTTATCACCTTTTTTATATAATTAAATTGGATAAGGCCTTTTTCGTATTTCTTTACTATTGAACCATACTAATTTGTGGATATCACCTACGCACTTGAAGGTAGCTCCTATAGGTTTAGAGCAATAAGGAATTCATTCTAACAAATAAGATCTATCGACCGAACGCTCTAGAAGCTAAGACAAGCAATTTCCTCCAATTATTATTATTATTATTATTCTATTTTTAGTTTCTTGAATGGTAAATGGGCCGAGGGGTATTAAAATGGGTATTATTATTTTTCCCTCAACAGCCTCCCAGCACACCACCCTCAAATATATATAGTATTAATGTATTAAATATTTTACTTTCAAAATACTGAAGGAGGTTCAATACAATTTATATTTAAGCAAAGAAACAAATCTTAATTTCTAATTATGAAGAAAATCAAAATAGAGGTGAAAATGAGGAAGGTATTAGACAAAAGAGAAAGTTCAGTTCATAGGAAAATCAATCCAATCTTACCATTTGATAAACTCACCTTCTATAGTCTGATTAAGTACCTCGATCACATCACTTTCGATGGGACGGGTGCTACATAGAGTGGTGTTAGAATTTTTTAATATGATTTGGTAAATGATATCAAGTTTGGTAAATTACTTAGTATCGTAATATATTATAAGGTGACTCAAGTTCTCGTACGGGCATAAGTAAGTAACTCGGTGTCTTTTTTACTATACTCTAAAGAACTAAATTATTGCCTAAAGAAAAGTATATATATATAATATATGCATAAAATATAGAATGATGTTGCTGATTTATTGAAATAAACTGTGGTTATACATATATAATTGACCGTCTACACATTTAGCACCCTGTTATATGATACATGTTATTTTTCTGAGGAAAAAAATAATTAAAGAAGTAAAATAGTTATACATATATAATATGTGCATAAAATATAGAATGATGTTGCTGATTTATTGAAATAAACTGTGGTTATACATATATAATTGACCGTCTACACATTTAGCACCCTGTTATATGATACATGTTATTTTTCTGAGGAAAAAAATAATTAAAGAAGTAAAATAGTGAGAGAAAAAAATATGGCACAACCTGAATAGTTAAATTTTACTACATCGATTATTTGTCACCTTTAATAAATTGGATATGTCTAGCTATCAATTCATGTTTTTTTTTTTCCCAAAAAATGTGAATACGCGTTGAGGCCAAAAAATAGAATTTTTTTAAAGGTCCAAAATATATAATTTACCTATTCTTTTTTCACCATTCCATAAAAATTGTCTAAATAAAAAATCAATGCACCGTCTTTTTTTAAATATGGGATGTCCGTGTTTTTTGAAAATGATAGAGGAAAAAATTATATATATATTTTAAAAAAAAAGATTATATAAGAGTACAAAAGAGAATTCAGGCAGCATTCTTGATATTTAATTTCAATTCTTTGACGATAATGCATCTTGATTGTCCTATATTGACCATAATAACGATATAATATTTATCTAGACATACTTCTAAACAATTCCTATAAGCATATTATCATGTAATTGTATATTTCAACTTCATAATAAAATATAGGATAGTTATTATAAGGTGACTCCAAACTCAAACATCAAATTGACAACTTCTCGTATAGGCGTAAGTAAGTAACCCAATGTCTTTGACTACACTCTAAAGAGCTAAATTATTGCCTAAAGAAAAGTATATATATATATGTGTGCATAAAATGTGGAATGATGTTGCTGATTTATTAAAATAAATTGTGGTTATACATATATAATTGACCGTCTACACAGTTAGCACCATGTTATATGATGCATGATTGACTCAGTAAGTCGGTTAAAAATATGCTTAAAAATATACCCTAAATACGACATTGTTTTGTCTATCGCAAGCGTATAAATCAGTTTGTAATATAATATAGCTTGAGAAAGGGTTTATCGATCCCACAAAGATTAAGTCGGTATTCTAAATTCTAATATGCTACTATTCTTGAATTAAGAGTGAAAATGATTTTGATTTGTGGTTATAACTAATTTTAATAATAAATTAAACTAATGAAAATAATTGATAAAATATTTATTGAAATTCAATAATGAAAGAGACTAGGGCGTATCTAGCGTCACCACTAGCTTCGTAGTGCAAACATGTTATTCATTTTATTGTGAAAGGAAGAGACATCTCCTACAAATCAGACTAGTGCCGCTATAAGCGAGTTTTTAGTCCCCATCAAATGTTACAGTTAACCAAGCTCAGTCACAATTCATCTTCGAATGAAACAAGATTTAGATACGCCATTACCCTACACTACACCTACTATGCATTAAATTAAAAACGCATGCATTTCATATTCCTTTAGTATGAATTGTCCAAACTAAAGTTTCATGTTTTAAGCATCATTATGTAGATAACTAACAACCTAACTTTCGGAGTTCAAGCTCGTAGCAATTAGGTGCAACTGTGCAAGAATTAACATGAAATCAGCCTAGGATAGATAAAATAAAAATTCTTATTTAAACATGAAACAAAAATCTCCTATCTACATAACCATTGTAAGATTGCTCTTTAGTTTCCCCTTTCACATTAAAAATAAATAGCAATATAGTACATTACATGGGCTAGGGTTTTGCTAGAAAACCCTAATTACCGTTTAGTTGCCTATGGGTATCGGTGATTGCGTTGTTGTTGATGAACTTGACTCCATGGCTCTCACGATGTTCTCTTATTCCTTCCCTTCCTTCGTCAGTTTCATGGTGTATTCTTTCTACGCACTAATCTTGTTGCAGAGAAAATAGGCAATCTAGAAAGCCCTCAAATCTGATATAAAACTTGTATTTATAAATGTGGAGTCTTGTAAAAGTTGGACTCTTTGATTGGTGTCAAATTCTTGTAAAGAAACTTAAAACTCTTATCACGTTCCAACGTGTGCAATGCGTCAATTAGGGTCCACAACATTAAATTGATTTGTGACGTGGAATCTATCCCATATTCAAGGATTTTATCCCAGAATAAGTTTCGCAAATTCTTGTACATGAGTTTGGGATCTATCCCAAGAATGTGGGATCTATCCCATAATAGATTTCACCAATTCTAGTACATGAGTCTGGGATCTATCCCAGAATAGTAGCTTTCAACGTTCGAGGGTGGGATCGATCCCAAGAATATGGCTCAATCCATAAAACATAAACTGTTTTATTCTTGTTTGCAATTCGCCCCATACATCTCGGTTGCTTCCGCTAGCCTCCAATTCACTTGTTTTGTCTTTTTAACCTTCCTTGTTAAACTATTTTTGTACCTCATTTTACCTCGGTCTTGGTTCTAGAATAGTTATGAGCTAGTACTTCAGTTAATTCACCGGATTTAGCTCGCTTTACATGTACTAAACCTAAAACATGCTTAAACATGCAAATCGCATAAAAATATCAAGGTAGTAAGGTATAGAGATTAACAATACCGAATTAATCACCTAAAATGTATAACATTCGGCTCCTATCAATGCATGTTATTTTTCTAGGGAAAAAAATTAAAGAAGTAAAATAGTGAGAAAAAAAATATGGCACAAACGGAATAGTTAAATTTTACTACATCGATTATTTGTCACCTTCAATAAATTGGATATGTCTAGCTATCAATTCATGTTTTTTTTTTTTTCCAACAAATGCAAATACGCCCAAAAAATAGATATTTTTTTTAAAGGTCCAAAATATAGAATTTACCTATTCTTTTTTTACCATTCCATAAAAATTGTCTAAATAAAAAGTCAATGCACCATCTTTTTTAAATATGGGATGTCCATGTTTTTTGAAAATGATAGAGGAAACGATTATATATATATATATTTTAAAAAAATTATATAAGAAGACAAAAGAGATTTCAGGCAGCATTCTAGATATTTAATTTCAATTCTTTTATGATAATGCATCTCGATTGGCCTATATTGACCATAAACACTATGTAATATATATCTAGACATACTTCTAATCAATTCCTATAAACATATTATCATGTAATTGTATATTTCAACTTCATAATAAAATATAGGATAGTTATTATTTATTATTTATATTTTTTTATGTATTATTTAATTTATTTTGTTTATTATGTGTGAATATATAATTATTATTTATTCACTTTATTTCACTTATTTATTATATTTATTATTTATAAATATTATTTTATTCTATTCATACTTGCCTAGACCCAAAATATTATTTTCCACTAACCGTAGCCCATTGCTATAGTAACAAAACAAATGAAAGTCCTGAATTTGAGACTTTCAAATTTGGCCAAAATAAAAGCAAAACAAACATCACCAAACACGATTTGCAAACACGATTTGCTTAACACGTTTTGCTTTCAAAATAGTAAACAATAACGAAAAAAAAACAGAAGCAAAAACATCAACCAAATAGTCCTGAGCAAAAAATTCATTGTTTACATACCGTTATGTTATGGGTGAGGTTGTGACTGGTGAGCAAGATTTTTTCTTCTTATCCCTTGGAATTAAGCTTTTCCCTTGACATTAATTAATTAAATTACTTTGTTTTATTGGACATTTTTTTTAGGGAAAAAACATTAAAGTTATTAAGGGTCCATTTGGCTCGCCTGTTTTTTGTTTTATTTTTTTACTGTTCACCCATTCCAAAAATAAAAACACGTTTGGCAAACGCGTTTACTGTTCATTTTTTTTCTTCAAGAAAACTGTTTTATGTGAATAGTGGATAAAAGTGGTGAAAACACCAAATACAACTTTTAGTTATTTTTTGAGTTTTTTCACTATGGTACCACCTCCGCCACCGCCCCCATCGCCGCCGCCGGCCCCCACCACTTCCGGTCGCCGTCGGGACCCACCGTCGCCGCCAGTCACCCACCACCACCGCCCCCCTCGGCCGCCGGCGGTCACTGCTGCCTACCAATATCATTTTATTTTTCAATACAAATTTTAATCCAAACGCTTTTTTGTTTTTAGTTTTTTTCTGAAAAAAATAAAGACAAATACAAAAATAATTTTTATATTTGAAGACAGAAAACAAATACAAAAAACAGACTTTCCAAACGCACCCTAAATGTAATTAATTATGCTCTTATCATTTAACTACTAGTCATGGATATCCCTAATTTAATACGTCATTATCCTTAGACATAAACCTCTATAAATAATGACTATGGAATCAACACCATTGTATCTTGTCATTTTTACAAGTAATAATAGAAGTTTGGTGAAAGAACAAAAGAGTATGAAGTCGTCAATATTCTTGACCCTATTTGTGCTTCTGGCTCTCTTCTTGAGCTTTCTAGCTCCCATTCAAGGTAACATATTTTCAAACATGCATCTTTTTGTATTTATTATAAAATTCCTCTCAGGAAAGATCCAGAATTTATCATAGTTCACAGTTCACTCTTTGTTAGCACAATGTATAATCAAATTACCCGTCAAATTTGTAGATAATCGTACATGTGTAAATGTGTGTTTTAATTATTGTCATAAAAAGGGTTGTTGATTGTCCGTGCTATAAAAGTAGATGAATTTTATTCATTCATAATGATGTTGCTAATAAAATTTATTTTAGGACAATAACCGAAAGAATGTCCCGTTAAATTTAGCTTAGAAACTCCTTGTAAGACCTTTGATCCTAGTACGTGCATCCTCCGAGCATTGGGACAATATGGCGCGAGCAAGATGCCCCACAACTGCAAATGTTCTGATGTTAATAATAAAGGTCTTTGCTCATGCCTTGTTGTATGTTAATAATAATACTCCACTCGAAAGGAGTACTATTAATTAATAAATGTCATCTAGCTAGTGCTTATGTAATTAGCTATGTAATGCTGGTATAATTAAAGTTTTTTTTTACTAAATTATGTTGGACTTGTTGATCATCTATTCTGAAGGCATTTGATCCCAAAACTAATGTCTTTTTTCAAATTTGTACACTAATTATTATAATCCTAATAATTGAATCATTCTGTTACGCGAAGAGTCAGGTGCTCCGCTAATCACTCATTTAAAGCTTAAATATAAATATTGTATTTGTAAGAAAAAGGATAAAAAAATTAAACAATAAAAACCAAAAAAATGCCAAAAACAACAACATGCATTGTTAAATTCCATTACATCAATTGTAACCTTTTATAAGCAGATTTTTTCTAGGCCCCTAAGAAAGTGAGAGCAATTCAAGAATGGCCTGAACCTAGATCTATTTCAAAAGTGCGTAGTTTTCATGGATTAGCCACCTTTTGTAGACATTTCATTAAAGACTTTAGTTCCATCATAACTCCCATCACAAACTGCATGAAAAAGAGAGAATTTCGATGGAATACAACTGCTAAAAGAGCTTTCAGCCACATTAAACAAAAATTAACTCAAGCACCTGCTGGGAAGGAGGGGGCTATATTTAAGAAGGTTCCGTTTTGAATCGTACATGTAAAGGTGGTAACTCGCGACAAGGTTGATCCGCAAGGACTTATTTATCTGGGACATGGCCCAAGGATTAAATTATCTGGGATATGGCCCAGGATTGGAAATATTTAGGGAAACCGGCCCAAGTAAAAGATTATTCGGGAGATTGGCCCAAATAATTGATTACTTGGGGAAATAGCCCAAATATAGATTTTACGCGAGAGCTTGCATTATACAGAGGGAGGTATGAGGGGCTGATGTGTTTTATAGCTCGCATCAGAAACTCATAACCCTATATGCTGCTCGCGTAGGGAATACTACTTGGAATCTAAGGGAAATGCTGGGGATGAGTGAATAGTGGGTCGCGACCTTATTTACACAATCCTAAGCAAGAGTACCTTAGAGAGGCCGATAGTATTCAGGGACATGACCAAGACATGCATGATTGGTCATGACCCGGCAAAGCTATAACGGCATCCTTGGCTAAGGATAAATAAGATCCGCGATGAAATAGGCGCGGATCACGGGGCATGGTGCACAGCATGACCCATGCATGAGATTACGCGAATCCGTTTCGCGTAGTCAAATGTGAGATGACACTGTGCCAGGTATTTATGGCGCACTGTATAAATCCGCGCATGGGATTACGCGAATCCGTTTCGCTCAGTCAAGTGCGCGAGATGATATTTTGCAGGGTATTTATATCACGGATTAGTACGCAGGGACCATGTTGCGAGACAGGTGCTGACGTGGCGATATAAATCCGCGAGGATCAATGAGCACTCACGTCTATAAATAGAGGTGCGAGGGCTCACTTGTGGGGGACTTTTTCCCGGGGGGGACCTAGAGAGAGAAATTCTTAGAGAGAGAGAAAGCATTTCTCAATCATCTTTACTTGCTATCTTTTCCTCCATTTCTCTTTCATTTTCTCTGTAAAGAAAATCAAAATCAATAAAAGCATCATTGTCGTTATTCTTTTTTTTCTTACTGACGAACTTGTGCAGAAACTATCTTCGTATCATAACCTGTGAACCCCTACATTAAAGGCGACTTCACTGGGGAAAAGATGTCTTCGGCAGAAGTAGAGCCTCGTCAGACTCGACGGAGAGGTCGTCCACCGACCCGGTGTACTGAACAAGTGGGAGAAGAAGCAGCGGCACCAACTGAAGGAGGTGAACCAGTCCTGCCAGAGCGAAGACAGCGTCGTCGCGCGAATGCTAGTGCGAATCAGGCAGAAACTTCTCCGACGGTAGAGCCGGTACAGAATCCAACAGAATTACCAACAGTTCTACTGCAAACTCTTCTCAACATTCAAGAAACACAAAAGGCCATACTTCACTTCATGGAGGCCTCACGCGTTTCAACACCAAACATTGAATCACCAAGAATGGACAATCAGACACTGCCTGAGGATCCAACACCAGAACTTTTTCGCGAATCAATAAGAACTGAGCCTCTGGAGAAAGAACCATACATCACCAAGGAACAGCTGCGGGCAATCCTGAATGAAAAATCTGAAAAAGAGGAAGTGGAAATTGCCCCGCCATACCAGCCTAGCATTATGGCCTTGCCATATCCAGAAAACTATGGAGCACCGATCTTTCATCAATTTGATGGCAAAAAGGGAAATGCGAAAGAGCACATAGCCAGGTTTGCAGATGCTCTGGGACTTCACAGAAACAATGAATACTTGAAACTTAGAGAGTTCTCCAAGTCTTTAACTGGAACAACATACACTTGGTATACTAGCCTCGCTCCAGCATCAGTGACCAGTTGGACGGACATGGTGCTCAGATTCTATACCAAATTCTTTCAAGCTGATGAGGAGATCTCGATGATTTCACTTACAAGACAAAGACAACGCTTTGGGGAAGAGGCATCAACTTATGTCAGAAGGTTTCGCAAAGCTGCTTTGCAATGTCATGAACCAATTTCTGAATTGCAATTGATCAAAATTTGCATAGAAGGGATGCTGCGGGAATACAGAGTGCATCTAGTGAATCATGAGGTCAAATTTTTTTATGTACTTGTCGATAATGCCCGTAGATTGGGAGAGGTTTTAGCTCCCCCGACACGACCAAATATCAGTACTAGGCGGATACCGATGGTAGCAGCGACGCAAAACGGAAAACAGAGGGAAGAGCGCACTGGGAGAGCTGAATCACCCCCTTTACCTTTCAGTGAAAAAGAGGCAGTTGTTTTGCTAAATCAATGGGTCGCAGATCATATCATAACGCTACCTCCAGTGCAAAGAGTGTCGTCGAGAAAGGAAAGGATGAAGAACAACTACTGTCCCTATCACAGGAGTATTCGGCATTCGTTGATGAACTGCTGGGCGTTTCGCAGTTTAGTACATCGAAAAATAGCATCAAGAGACTTGGAAGTAGCAAATAATGTAGTTCATGAGCCTTTCCCTGCACATGTGGCTGTGGTCACCGCCAGAGACAATACTGAGGATATGGCCGATGCCACCAAGTGTGATTGCCCGCCAGTACGTGAAGCTAGGGAGAATGCTAAGATAAACATTTTCTTCAATGAACTCCCAATACAGGAACACGTGAAGGAATTCTTGAAAGAGCAAACGGTTGCCACACTAAATCATACCATTGTGATTCCGCAGCATGAGAGGGCCTCCAGTAAGATCACATTTTCTGAAGAAGACAGACAAGTACCTTTTCCCCACAATCGGCCTTTGTATGTGCCAACCATTGTAAACGGTCGGGAAATGAAACGAGCTTTCTTGGATGGAGGAGCGTCAGTTAATTTGATCCCACTAACCACTTTGCGAATGATCAATTTTCCCGAAGGCAAAATCGTGAATCATACTATTGCAGTTACTGATTTTAATGGAGATCAGCAGGCTACTATGGGATTCGCGACATTAGATCTCAAAATTGGGAGATCAGGGGGCCCACCAAATTTCATGTCATCAAAGGGGAACCCTCATATCAATTATTGCTAGGCAGACCGTGGTTACATGCATATGGCGTAGTGCCGTTATCCTATCATCAAGTAATGAAGGCCAATTGGGGAGAAGGAGTAATGACTGTAAAGGCATCTAAAAGTCCTTTCTGTGCATCAGAAGCCCATTTTGCAGATGCAATCTACTTCTCAGAATACAGTGAAGAAAATGGGCCCGGCGTTTTTTCTACACCGTTACCAGAATGGAATGAACTGGAAAATGCTAGTTCAGTTAAACGGAAGCTCAAAGAGGTGATCTGGTCACGGGTCAAATGCCCGATGGACGAGTAGTGTATAAATTATGACGGGATTGGGGGTCGGAAGCTGGCACAGTTGGCGCTGACCCCGGGACAAATGAGGCTATACGAAGGAAACTTGACACTGAGCCTAAAGCACTAAAAATGGATCCGCGACCAGAACATGGTCTGTGTGAAGTAGACATAGGCGACGGCACGGATCCGCGGCCTACCTTCATAAGTAACACGCTTCCTGAGGATACTAAGAATGCCCTGGTAGAATTGCTCAAAGAATTTCGAGATGTCTTTCCTTGGGGCTACAATCAAATGCTGGGACTCAATGTTGGATTGGTAAGCCACCATCTTCATGTGAATCCCACAATAGAACCAAAGAAGCAAAAGCAACGAGTATTTCATCCCGATTTAGAAGTACAAATTAAAGCAGAAGTGGAGAAGCTATTGAAAGCAGGATTCATCAAGCCAACCCAACACCCGACCTAGCTCGCGAACATTGTACCTGTGAAGAAGAAGACTGGACAAATCCGCTTATATGTAGATTATCGCGATCTTAATAAGGCCTGCCCAAAAGATGATTTCCCTCTACCCAACATTGATAACATGGTAGATGCAACCTCAGGACATGAGATTTTCTCGTTAATGGATGGATTCAGTGGGTACAATCAGATTAAGATGGTGCCGGAGGATGCTGAGAAAACTATTTTTCGCACCCCAATGGGGAATTTCCACTACACGGTCATGCCGTTTGGGCTTAAAAATACCGGGGCTACATATCAGCGCGCCATGACAGCTATATTCCATGATTTGATGCATAAAACTGTCGAGGACTATGTCGACGATTTGGTAGTAAAGTCCAGGGTTGTGCAAGATCATGTGAGTGATTTGCGAAAGGTACTGCAACAATGTCGCGAGTATAACTTGAAAATGAATCCCCTCAAATGTGCCTTTGGAGTACCAGAAGGAAAGTTCTTGGGATGTGTTGTACATCGGTAGGGCATTGATATGGACCCGACAAAGGCTAAGGCAGTCTTGGAAATGGCTCCACCCGCAACTCGTAAAATGTTGAAAACTTTTATGGGGAAGATATCTTATCTAAGGCGGTTTATCCCGGCACTAGCAGAGTAACTCACCCACTCATGCCTTTGTTAAAAGAGAAATTTGTTTACAGCTGGGGAGAAGAGTAGCAAGAGGCTTTTGAGAAGATCAAAAAGATTTTGGCATCACCAAAAACAATGGTAGCACCCGAGTCAGGAAAACCGTTGATAATGTATCTCACTTCCACCAATAAATCTGTAGGAGCTCTGTTGGCCCAGGAACATAAAGGGGAATAAAAACCCGTTTACTATATCAGTCGGGTACTTAGAGGACCAGAGTCGCAGTACACATCATTGGAAAAACACTGTCTTGCTTTATTGTTCGCAACCCAGAAATTTAGACACTATTTGTTGGCACATCCATTAGAGCTAATCACGAAAAGTGACCCCATACGATATCTGCTCACGAAGCCCATACTTAGTGGAAGAACTGCTCGGTGGTTGTTAGCACTATCTGAATATGAGATCACATGTTCTAGACCAAAAGTAATAAAAAACCAGGCCTTGTCAGATTTACTAGCATTATTTCCGGGAGGAGCTGAGCCCATGGTGGAGGAGATAGGAATGGCAAGCATGGTACAGAGCGCGGAATTCACTTTAGAATTCGATGGTTCATCCACTGAAAAAGAAGGGGGAGCTGGTTTCGTACTGAGGAATGAAGAAACAAATGAGGAATTAGTCATGGCCTACAAGCTTGACTTTCCTTGTACCAACAACATTGCCGAGTATGAATGATTGATGCTGGGATTGATGATGGCTCAACGGTTGGGGGCAAGAATACTTCATGTTAAAGGAGATTCCAAGTTGGTCATTAAGCAAATTAAAGGGGAGTATGCTGTCAAGGAACCTCATCTTGTGTCTTACAGAACCCTTATTCATCAGATGATAGAAGGCTTTGAGACTGTAAGCTTTCAACACGAGTTGCGAGAAGGTGACCGTCGATCCGATGCATTGGCCACATTGGGCTCGCGACTACATTTCCAGGGATCAGGGTCTTTTATGCAAGTAGTGCGAAGAACTGACTATGTAGTCAGTAGCGGGATAAAATCAGAAGTATATGAAGAACATGATTGGAGAGCGCAAATAGTACAGGCTCTGCTAAAAAATGATAACAATGCCTTGAGACGAGAATACCAGATCATAAAAGGCGTGTTATATTACAGAGCAACCGGAGATATTCTAGCCAGATGCGTGGCAATAAATGAGACAAGAGAACTACTACAGAAGGCTCACAAGAAAATATGTGGTCAAGCAAATGTCAATCTATATCGAGTTTTGCAGCGAGAGGGTTTCTTTTGGACAAGTATGAAGGATGATGCAATGAAATTACAAGGAAGCTGTCAGAACTGTAACGCATATCCATCCGCAAGCGAAGGCAATGTAGCAGACATGATAGACTGACGGGACAAATATGTGCACTATCTGAAAGAACGAATTTTGCCTGAAAAAGATCAACCGCGGTTCAGAAAATTGGCCTTGCGATTTGTCTTGTAGGAGGAAAAATTGTTCCTAAAGAGCTTTGAAGGAAAACTGATGAAGTGTGTAAGTGAAGAGGAGGCAGGGGAAGTATTGAAACGGATCCACGTATTTGGTCATCAAGGCCCTAGAAAAATGTTTCAACAGATGTTATCATCCGGGTATTACTGGCCAACAATGGAAAGGGATTACAGTGATTTTGTCAGGAAATGTCATGTATGTCAGGTACATGGGGATCTCATCCACGCTCCAGGAACTGAATTGCACAGTTTAGCTACACCCTGGCCTTTCCATACTTGGGCACTGGACATAGTTGGACCAATCACGCCACAAGCTCAGGGACATGCATGGATTTTAGTGGCAACTGAATTATTCACAAAATGGGTAGAAGCTATCCCGCTGCGACGGACAACAACAGACAATGTGGTTCGATTCATAAAATAAAATATCATTTGTCGATTTGGGATACCAAAGGTGATACTGTCAGATAATGGGACTCCTTTTGTCAATAGAAAAGTCGCGGATTTGTTGGGGAGATACTCGGTCATTCATCACAAGTCTACGCCTTACTATCCAAAAGGAAATGGGCAGGCTGAAGCTTCCAATAAAGCGTTAATTCGAATCTTGTCCAGGATGGTGCATGATAATCAGAAAAAATGGGTGGAAGAGCTCCCAATAACACTGTGGGCACATCGAACTACATACCGGAATGCGACAGGCATGACCCCTTATGCATTAGTCTATGGAGCGGAGGCTGTGTTACCTGCGGAAATAGAGGTGGTTGCTAAAGGATTGGCATGCAAAAGTAGTTTAGAAGACAGGCTATTGGAGATAGAGGGATTGGATGAAACAAGGGCCGAAGCCTTTGCAAATCAAAAAGAGTACAATAAGAAACAGGCAAGGAGCTACAATAAAAGGGTACGGTTCAGATGGTTCAAGGAGGGAGACAGAGTGTTGAAAGTGGTGCTGACAATCATGAGGGGACAAAGGCTAAGAAAATTTGAAGCTAAGTGGGAAGGGCCATATGTGATTATAAGTGAAAGTAGCAGTGGGTATTACAGATTAGAGCATGAAGTCACACGCGAGAGGACTGGACCTCTGAATGTGAAATGGATTAAATTGTATCAAACATGAAGTTTCAAACAAAGACAAGGAAAATCAAACAAAAAATCCCATGTATATAAAAGTATGTCAATATTTCTATCAAAGTACAAGGATATATAACAAAATACAAAGAATATATACAAGTGATGAACTAGAAAAGATCTCGAGTAATGGGATCTGATAACTTGAAACCTTCATGCTCCTCTAAATAAAAACGGGCCTGCTCAAGATGCTTAGCTGAATCCTGAAGTTTATTCTCATCCTCCTCAAGCAGTACTAACTGTCTACGGGTCTCTGCGATCTCCGCCTGTTTTCTTTGAAGAGCCTCGCGTCCCCTCAGCTCGACAAGATGGTGATCATAGAGCCTCTGAATGACAGTCAGACGGGTCTCCCACCAAGAAACATTCATCCCAACCTTTTTCCAGTCCTTTATGCGAGCATGGCATCTCAGAAGAGTATCTGGGACGAGATCCTGAATGGCAGTCTCCGAAAGGGTCCTGAACACATCTGCAACAAGCTGAAGGTGGACCGTCTACAAGAGTGGCTCATGAACTTCCATGTGAGTAAAAGTCTCTGGATGAGCTGCCTCTATCAGATTTAGCACTGGTATGTCGTGAGGATAGCAGAACCACTGATGCCAAGATACTGGCACTAAGGAAGAAGTGTCATAATCAGGAACCTGGGGAAGAGCTCGAGAAGAAGAAGCTTGGTCATGAGAGACTTGTTCGCGAGGATCTGTGGCAATGACGCAAGCAAGATCGCGAGGCTCTGATACAATGTCGCGAGAAGGAGATAGAGGTGCCTCTATATGAGTCTCAATAGGAGAGCCTGGAGGAAACACTGTCTGACCCTCAGAAATCCCCCGAGCATCATGAAGTAGCTCATCAATCATCTCTTGAGCTTCGGAATTTATACCTAAAATAAAAAGGGGGGAAGGAGAAAAGACATGTTAAAATCACATTTTGACATTAAGAAGTCAAATAGAAGAACAAAGGAAAAAGCAAAGTACCTCTCTCAGCTTCTGGGAGAGGGGTGCCAAATATGGATCTCTCAATACTAGGATGATATGCGAAGGTTGCAGCAACCTCGGATGCAAGATCACCACGAAGAGGCTGCAAATGCCTATAATCAAAATCAGGGTCCTCTGCTCTATCATCAACGACCTTTGGGGAAACTGGGATGGAAGGCAACTTGGGCAAGGCCTCGCGAGAAACTGTGGTCTCTTCAACCACGCGACCTGAAGATATTTCGCGATCTACTTCTGGAGTGGAGGTTGCGGATATGACACTGTCGCGAGATGAATAGGGAGTATCATCATCTTCTTCCTCTTCAAGAGTAGGTTTGCCGAATAATGAGTTGATGGTGAGGTGGTCCTCATCATCAGATGATGCTGCGACAGAATGAAAGCCACCACCCGGAGAGGCTGGAGCACACGGAGATAAAGTCTCGCGGGGGCCTAAAACAAGGATAAATGAGAAGTATTAAAAAATAAGGAATCAGAAATTGGAAATAAGTAATTAAAAAAAAAAAAAAAAGAGTTTGAAGCTTACTCTGGGAAAGCGCTGTCCTGGGTAAATCGGAAAGTATACTGGCAACTTCTGTCTCATCTACCTCATCTCCAGCCCTCATCTCCTCGACCACACGAGCAACAGTGTCAAGCAAGGATGAGGTCGCATCAGCCTTCTTTTTGTTCTTTAACTTCTCCAAAGCAAGCTGCCGCTTTTCGGCCTGGGATGCCTCTTATGAGGCAAGGTCGGAAGCACCAAGAGGTGGAATGACAGACGAAGATTTGTGTTTTCGCACCAAAGGGGCCTCCTCTGAGCTAGGAAAATCATCCGCTTCAATAGTTTGCGAAACCTTGACAAGTTTTCTTTTTCTCTGCGCAAGGGGAACATTGTCCAGTACTGCTGCATCGGAAAGATTTTTTAGTCTTATAGATAAGGGAACTTGGTCCAAAGAATCAGTTGAGACGCTGGTAGTACCTGTAGCTTGGGCGTTGGAACGCTGTAAAAAGAGCAAGAAGAGTTAACAGCATATGAAAATACATAACGCATTGAAAAAAAAAAGGAGGGGGAGAATTTAGAAATTTACCAGATGCCTCGCGATAGGCTCCTCGCGGATGACCTTCCCGTGGTGAGGCTCCCCACGATTTGGTGGCACCGCGAGAGGGATCTCCTCGCGATGAGACCGCTTGCGAGTCGCTGTTTTGGGTTTCTGAGGTTGTGAAGGTTGAGCATGATGTTTGGGCGTAGTCCTGGCTCTAGCCTTGCGAAGCTTCAAAGACTGATCTCCAATAAAGATTGAAACTGGAATAGGAACAGGGGGAGTTTCAGCCATGAAACTTTGAAATTGCACAAGTTGCTCCTTCCAAAATTCATGATAGGCTGCAGTCACTCCACCTCTGCGAGTGCCAGGCTGAATAACAATAACGGTAGAAAATATACGGACACTCCTTTCAATTGACTCCCGATAGGCAATGAAGCACCTGTCAAAATTGTCCTCGCGGTATAGAGGAAGTGGAGGGGGAATAGCCTGATCAAAGCCTAATTGTCTTGCTACACGTGATGGGTTATAAGGCGTGATGGTATCAAATGTCTCGCTGAAAACAGGGAGGTGGCACTTGTGGGTAATAGCCGCAAAAATGAGGTGATCATCTACTGCTATATCATATGCTACTATCTCTTCCTGTGGGTAAAAATCAGGAGAGTAGAAACCCTCCAAAGAGGTGGCATATGGATGCCAAGAAAATTCAGAAAGTATATCAATAAATGAGGAAAGGACTTTTGAGGATGAGAGAGAAGTCCAGCGGGTAGCCCGCGACTTCAAAGGAGCTGGGACAATGGTTTCTAAAGAGTGAGGAGAAAGGGAAGAAGGAATTGGAGCATAATTTGGGAAGCGCTCGAAAAGAAAAAGGGTAAGAAATATACCTGAAATATGAGTACTAATTTCATACCTACCCAATGAACGTGCAAAATCATTCGCAAGAGTATCCAGTTGCGAATAAAGGGTGCCAAGGAAAAGTGGGGCCAAGGCAATTCGCACACCTCGCGAAAGCATGCCTGCTAGAAGGAACACCATACGACTGGGACCGTCCTCTGGCTTGCCTTGAAATATGTAACGGTCTAGCCAATATGCAAGAAACCCCGCGAGTTCCAAAAGCCCATTGAATTGAGGTCCGGGGACTGATTCGCGATCATCACCAGGAGCTAGCTTTCGCGGAGAGTACTCGCGAAAGAAGTGGTGGCACCAGGCAACATATGACAACTTTGGGCGACTGGATATGGCTTGTTCAGGAAGAAGTACGCCCTTATCAAACCAGCTTCCCCGCTTGCAGGCATATTTGCCACAATCGCGAAGTTGATTAAGAATCTTCTTGTCTTCATCCTCAACTAGAGGCGCCTTGATAGGGCGTGAATCAAGGACAGGCAGCCGAAATAGAACCACCACATCTTCAATGGTAGGAGTGAACTCCCCCCCAGGAAGCAACGAAGGTGTGGGAAAATGTGCTCCATCGCGAGATCAAAGTAGTCAGTGCATCCACATCACGACGGACATAGAAATCCAAAAACAGCTCTATGGACTCAAGAATGCCAGCCTTGGCCAAGATGGCGCGATGACGGTCTTGAGTAAGAATATGACTGGACCACATCTTCCAGTCACTGATGGGGGCAACATATCCCTCATACTCAATGAAGGAAAAAGGTGTGTCACCCCTCTCCACAAGAAGGCGTGGAATAGAAAGTGGGGGAATAAAAGTAGTTGTCGCTTCATTATCAGGATCAAGGGTAAGAGGTGGGCTCGAAATAGAAGGGGAAGTAAAATCTCTCGCAGAATCCCAGAATGTGTCTTGAGAGTTTAAGAAAGGTGTTTTCTTCCACTCCGAGACATCAGGAATAAAGGGAGCAATCCCGGAAGGAGGTGCAAGAAGTTTTGGTGTAGAAGTTTTTGTCATGGTGGAGTAAACTTGCGAATAAGCTTTGAAAATCAAGGGGGTATGCGCGAAGAAGGATTGGGTTATGAGAAACGGGTGCAAAATGAAAGGCTTGAAAAAATAGTGCTCTGAGGAAACTACAAGTGTGAAAAAAATGACATGACAGAAATATATAAGTGATGGCGCGGAAACCGAAGCGGCGCATTAAATGTGCGAGGAAGGCGAAAGGTCGCCTGGCCAAGCGCTTAAAAAAGAGTCGCGGATTTGAAAATATGGACAGATTGGGAAAAATAGCAAGGATATGGGGAAAAGCGAAATCTGTACATGCATAAGTTTGACCGAAAATCATAAAAAAAGAAGAAGGAAGGGTCGCGGATCGGAAATAATAGTCGCGAGATGCAGAAGGGTCGTGGAAAGGCGGAAAACATGTTTCACCCACAAAAGAAACGGATAATCAGTATGGGGAAAAACAACTTTCAAACAGCGAAATGAAGTACTATCATTCACAAGGCCACAGGTTATTGCGCTTTAATACTTGGCTAAGTATCAAAGCGCAATGGGGAAAAATGTAAAGGTGGTAACTCGCGACAAGGTTGATCCGCAAGGACTTATTTATCTGGGACATGGCCCAAGGATTAAATTATCTGGGATATGGCCCAAGATTGGAAATATTTAGGGAAACCGGCCCAAGTAAAAGATTATTCGGGAGATTGGCCCAAATAATTGATTACTTGGGGAAATAGCCCAAATATAGGTTTTACGCGAGAGCTTGCATTATACAGAGGGAGGTATGAGGGGCTGATGTGTTTTATAGCTCGCATCAGAAACTCATAACCCTAAATGCTGCTCGCGTAGGGAATACTACTTGGAATCTAGGGGAAATGCTAGGGATGAGTGAATAGTGGGTCGCGACCTTATTTACACAATCCTAAGCAAGAGTACCTTAGAGAGGCCGATAGTATTCAGGGACATGACCAAGACATGCATGATTGGTCATGACCGGCAAAGCTATAACGGCATCCTTGGCTAAGGATAAATAAGATCCGCGATGAAATAGGCGCGGATCACGGGGCATGGCGCACAGCATGACCCATGCATGAGATTACGCGAATCCGTTTCGCGTAGTCAAATGTGAGATGACACTGTGCCAGGTATTTATGGCGCACTGTATAAATCCGCGCATGGGATTACGCGAATCCGTTTCGCGCAGTCAAGTGCGCGAGATGATATTTTGCAGGGTATTTATATCGCGGATTAGTACGCAGGGACCATGTTGCGAGACAGGTGCTGACGTGGCGATATAAATCCGCGAGGATCAATGAGCACTCACGTCTATAAATAGAGGTGCGAGGGCTCACTTGTGGGGGACTTTTTCCCGGGGGGGACCTAGAGAGAGAAATTCTTAGAGAGAGAGAAAACATTTCTCAATCATCTTTACTTGCTATCTTTTCCTCCATTTCTCTTTCATTTTCTCTGTAAAGAAAATCAAAATCAATAAAAGCATCATTGTCGTTATTCTTTTTTTTTCTTACTGACGAACTTGTGCAAAAACTATCTTCGCATCATAACCTGCGAACCCCTACAGTACAAAAGGAGCCCCAAGCAATCATTCAGTGGTAGAGTAGCAATAGGTAAACTGGCCGAGGTGTTTTTTATTTTTGGATGTGACAATTAATTCAACGTTAATGACACGGAAAAAAATATTATCTTTCGCTCTAAAGAAAAAAAGAAAAAAGAAAGTAGGATAATTGCTTGTTCTTTGTGGGAGAACAAATTTTGTTATCCATATTATTGTCACCTAATAAAATTTGGACACAAATGAAAAAGTTAAAAACGAGTATAATTAGTCGGGTGCCGGGTGCAAAACAGTTTTTCATTAATTATTTTCCTATCGCAAGAATATGAATCCAAATGATGTTGATGACGCTGATGATCCACTAAACTCGGTTGTCGAGTTATAGTTGAATTGTAAACTTATTTTAAAGAACTAATAAAATAAAAGTAAAATTTGAATAGACAATAAATTACCATAAAATAAAATTAAAAGCAAAAAATATCTCAGATTTTTTTTTATAAAAAAGTTATATTTCTAATATGGTAGTTGGACAGTTTATATTTTCTAATATTTTATTAGTAAATATGTTAAAAAGAAATTCAATTTGTCCTAATAAGTATAATTCAACTATAGTGGCAATCTTGGTATTTTTTGTTTTTTTTTTTTAAAAAAGGCACAAGAATTATGGCAGTCGAAAAGTACTCTCCACTACTCATAAGGAATCAGCTTCCCGTATTTTAATAGTTCTAAATATTGATTTGAATTGCAAAATAATACACAACAATTACATATTTTAGATGAATGTAAATCACTCAATAATTATATTTATGTCGACTCTTGTTTTTGAAAATAATGTATTGCTACCTACCATATGAATTATAATTTATTTGGGATATTGTATTTAAAAGTGAACACCTTCATGCTCCCACAATTGTTATATTCATCGCATTAATTATCACCTTGTTTTTTAATATTTAGATTGGATATAGCCTTTTTCATATTTCTTTACTATTGAACGATACTAATTTGTGGTTATCACTAGGACTGGCAATTCGTGTCAACAAGTCGATCCACCGGTCAACAGGGCAATCTGATACTAGTTGACATAAAAATCAAACATTTTAAATATGATATAATCCAACACGAAAAATAAAAAATAAAAAATAAAAAATAAAAATGAAATTGAAATTGAATTTGACACAATTCAGTAATAGTTTATTAATGTATTTCAATCCATGACCAATTAGAGAATAGAAAAAATCAACAAATAAATATAACAATAAATATAATCGTGTCAAACGAGTCAATTCGTGTCAGAAATTGTCAGCTCTAGTTATCACCTACCCACTTGATTTTTTCAGTGGGTAATTATTATTATTATTTCCTTTATTTTATTTTAATTTTAATTTTTTGAATGGTATGTGGGCCGAGGGGTATTACTATGGCTATTATTATTTTTCCCTCAACAGCCTCCGGGCCCACCACTAGGGCTGCAAACGAGCCGAGCCGAGCCGAACTTTGGAATGTTCAAGCTCGGTTCATTTACTAAACGAGCCTAGAAAATGTGTTTAAGCTCGGCTCATTTGCTTAACGAACGAGCCCGAGCCGAACGCCAGATTTAACGAGCCGAGTTCGAGCTTGCTCACGAATGACTCGTTTCAGTGCAACATATATTACTCTTCTTAATAGTTGTCTGGATTGAGTTGTTGCATGTCTGTTTTAACATATTTCCACTAGTATAATTTTTCATGAATTAATTTTATGTTATGGCTGCCTAATTTCTATAATATTTTCACAATAATCATTATAAGTTGTTCAATTTGAACACTTTCTTTTGTCAAATATGATATAATTTTACTATTTAACTTAGACGAGTCTGTTCACGAGCTTGGCGAGCCGAGCTTAGTAATGTTCAAGCTCGGCTCGTTTACTAAACGAGCCTAAAAATTGTGCCCAAGCTCGGTTCGTTTACTAAACGAACGAGCACTAGCCGAACTCTTAACGAGCCGAACTCGAGCCTGCTCACGAGCGACTCGGTTCATTTTGCAGCCCTACCCACCACCCTCAAATATATATAGTATTAATGCATTAAATATTTTACTTTTAAAATACTATTTTATAAAAATATTTATTTAAATATATACAGTATTCACGAATGGAATTTATATTCATTTATTTTATATCTGTATTTACTCTGGAAATACAATTCAATAGATTATTAATTGTTTTCCCTAATTAGTAGGATATTTATGACGCTCTATATATAATAATAATAATACATAGGATATGTATTAATTTAATTATATACAATATACAGTGTAAAGTGCGAGTGAGGGGCTGGTAGGCCTTGTACCGTGTTTGGGCCACACAACTTTGTGTCTACTTAATTCAAAAGTTCTTGGACTACACCAAACATCATTGCTTATAAATGGCCAATTAATACAAGTTTCATTAATAAATTTTCCGTAATGGTTGAAAGGAATAAATATGTCTCTCTTATTCAATTAATTATATTTTTGAAATTAATTGCAAAAATTATTCTTTTTATTGGTAGTAAATTATTTTGATGTATTTCTTCCTATGTGTCTTATTTGATTATGTTCTTAGTATTTAATTAGTCTTGTATGTTATTAATTTTATATGCTAATTCCGTAAGTACCCTTATACATAAACCCCTATAAATAAGGTTGATTGAATCAATACCATTACACCTCCCTCTTTTTACAAATACTACTAGTTTTGGTGAAAGAACAACTAGACATGAAGAAATCAATATTCTTTACCTTATTTGTGTTTTTGGCGCTCGTGTTCACCTTAATCACTCCCATTCAAGGTAACATATTTTAAAACCTTCATCTTTTTAAAGAAATAATATTTTCATAGAAGTTCCTCTCGTAGACTTGTGCTCATGTAATTGTAGATTCACAAATTGTCATGCTTCAATCTTTGTCAATATAATGATATGCAATCAATCAATGAAGAAGTATATGTGTGTCGATGTGTTGGGGTCATTATTTCTTTGTTCAATGAGATTAGTTTGGTATTATTGAGTGGCCGATTAGTATTTTCTCATACATATTGCTTCCAATGAAACTCGAACTTCATATTTGAGAGTAAGAGTCTGGTACCAGTGAGACATTAGGTCTATTGCTTCTTTTTTTTGTTGCAAGTATATACAAGTTTTTTTTTACCCTATATATATATATATATAAGCATATGACATAAAATAACTAATTTTGTATTTGTTCACCAAAATGGTACTAATTAAATTTATTGAATTTATAATTTATTTTCAGGGCAACAAAAACGATGTCCGGCTCAGTTGAACTTGGACGGTCCCTGTAAGACCTATGTAGCTGATGCTTGCCTGGTTAAAATGGTGGAAAAATATGGACAGAGCAAGATGCCCAACAATTGCAAATGTGTTGATATTCTTGGCTCCATTCGAGGCTATTGCTTTTGCCAAATTCTATGCTAATAATAATAATAATACACCAGCAGAGATTAATATTATTTCTTGATTAATCCAAGCTAGCTTCGTGTCTTTATAGTTTGCTACAAATAAAGTATTTTATTACACAATTGTGAATCTGTGCTCAGTTTGTTAACTAAATATTGTGTATGTATTTGATCACAAGATTAATATTTATTTTCAATTTTGTGGCATATCAAACATAGCATTAAATTACTTTTATTAAGAAAAGAAAAATTCTAAATCTAGTAGTCATATCAAATCACCCTTAATTCTAATCCTTCCCTCCAACCAAACATAACATTAAATTACTTTTTTAATTCACAATTGTTATATTATATTTAAACAATAAAATTATATTATGAAAAGACCAAAATACCATTAGGAGTGAATCCTATAACAATATTATGATAATTGACAGATTTATATATTTGGTGTATAATGATCTCTAGCTCAGTTAAGATTTTTTTTCCCCCAAAAGTATTGAATAATAAATTCATACACACTAAACATATAATTTTTTAAATGTAATTGGAGTAAATAAATTAGTTATAATAAAAAATTTAACAATCACAGCAGTTTATGTGTATCAATTTTCTTGACGAACAAAAAATTATTTTCGTATATATATCATCACTTATCAATAAATATGCCACACTGGAAACACCCATGTCACCAAGTTTTGATGACCCAAATGCTGACATGGATGGGCCCACCGCAACCCCTCTTTGTCGTAGCCTACGTGGTCACGGTGCATAGGAGTGGTGCTTTCAGAGTTTCTATATGAAGAGAGAACTTGTTCTGAATCTATTTGAAGCATGTAACAATGGAAAATATTTCACCCAATTGCATTCTGAAATCATCAAAACCGGTCTCATCACCGACACTTCGATTGGCGCCAAACTCAACGAGCTTTACTGCAAGTACACACCTCCCGGGAATGCACGCAAACTGTTCGATGAAACGCCTCACCGAACTGTATATATTTGGAACTCCATGCTTAAGAGCTATTGTAGAGAAAAACAACATGCAGAAACTATGTTTCTGTTTTCTCAAATGGTACCCGAAGAAAAGCCGGACAATTTCACCATCCCCATTGCTGTCAAGGCGTGTGTTGGTTTAAGAGAGCTCAATTTTGGCAAAATGATTCATGGGTTTGTCAAGAAGAATCACATGTTCGATTCAAACCTTTTTATTGGCTCGGCTCTGATTGAATTATATTCAAAATGTGAACAAATGGATGATGCTTTGCGTGTTTTCGAAGAATTTGAGTTTTGTAAACCGGACATTGTTTTGTGGACCACAATGCTCAGTGGGTATGAGCAGAATGGTGATCCCGAAGCAGCGCTTGCATTTTTCACCAGAATGGTGATGGTTGAACGCATTACTCCCGACGCGGTGACACTTGTTAGTGTTGTTTCCGCTTGCACCCAACTATTGGATGGAAAGGCTGGAAGAAGTGTCCATGGATTTTCAATTAGGAGGGGGTTTGATACTGGATTATCTTTGGTTAATGCTTTGTTAAATTTTTATACAAAGACAGGTTATGTTAATGCTGCTGCTAATTTATTTAAGAAAATGGGAAGAAAAGATGTGATTTCGTGGAGTTCTATGATTGCTTGTTATGCTCATAACGGGGCTGCTACTGAAGCATTAGATGTTTTCAATGAGATGATTGATGTAGGATTTGAACCCAATTCAGTTACAACGATTAACGTGCTACGAGCATGTGAATTGACTTGTAACTTAGAAGAGGGTAAGAAGATCCATGAACTTGCTGCTCAGAAAGGGTTCGAGATGGATATCCTGGTTTCTACGGCATTAATTGAAATGTACATGAAGTGCTCCTCCCCTAATGAAGCCGTTGATCTCTTCAAACGGATGCCCGGGAAAGATGTAGTTTCTTGGATTGCTTTGTTAGGTGGATATGTTGAAAATGGAATGGCATACATGGGAATGGGATTATTCCGGGAAATGCTATCCAATGAAATTCGACCCGACTCTATTGCTATGGCGAAAATTCTCACTGCTTGTTCAGAGTCAGGAATTCTCCAGCAAGCTGTTTGCCTTCATGGTTATGTGATTACGTGTGGCTTCAACAACAATAATGCCTTTATCGGGGCTTCACTTATCGAATTATACTCTAAATGTGGTAGCTTGAGTGATGCTGTCAAGATTTTCGAAGGAACATCTGGTAGAGATATTGTCATTTGGAGCTCAATGATTGCATGCTATGGTATTCATGGGAGAGGAGAGGAAGCACTGAAATTGTTTGATGACATGGTTAAGATTTCGGCAGTTAGGCCTAACAACGTGACATTCCTTTCAGTTTTATCTGCGTGTAGCCATGCAGGTTTGGTTAGTGAAGGGATAAAGTTATTTGATATGATGGTTCATGAATATCAACTGAGTCCTGATTCGAAGCATTACGGGATTATGGTTGATCTTCTTGGCCGCATGGGAGAGCTCGATAAAGCCATGGACATTATCAACCAGATGCCAGTGCCAGCTGGGCCTCATGTTTGGGGAGCCCTGCTTGGTGCATGTAGGATTCACCAGAACGTCAAGATGGGAGAGATGGCGGCCAAGAATCTTTTTCAGTTGCATCCTGATCATGCAGGATATTACATTCTGTTATCAAACATTTATGCTGTTGACGGGAAGTGGAACGATGCAACAAAACTTAGAACTTTGATTAAAGGGAAAGGGTTGAAGAAGAACTTCGGGCAAAGTGTGGTAGAGGTTAGGAGTGAAGTCCATAATTTCGTGGCCGGTGATGAATTGCACCCAGACTCTGAACAAATTTATGGTTTGTTGAGAAATTTGGAGCTGAAAATGAGGGAGGAGGGTTATGTTCCTGATGTGAATATTCTGCTGCACGAAACAGATGCAGCCGTATAGTGATTGGTTGACATATTGCTTGTGAGGTTAAAATCAGTATCTTAAGTTCTTTTCAAACGTGGCATCAATTTAAATCCATGTTCTGAGAAGAAAAAACTCGAAGATCTCGTTACTCCAAAAAGTGGGGAACAGATAACGAACATTTCATCTAATGGTCAAAGTGAACTAAAAGCTAAGCAGTGGTAATTCTAAAGATTGCCCGAGGAAAAAATTGTCATCATCAGATTCTGATCGAAGACGTTTACTGTGAACATGAAGCTTCAAAGGAAGGAAACTCCGGAAAATAGAGAAACATCCCTTGGAGGATTTTGACTATGAAAGTCTAGATGGGCAGGCACCTTTGGGTTCCTCTTGCCTATGGTGTTGTACAAGTGGAGCGGCGACTGATTCTTCTTGGGCAGCGATGTATAATATAAGTGGTTTTCCGGGTACGGGTGCTCCCAACACCGGAGGATTGAGAAGATAGCATACTTACTTCATTGAAGTCGATATGGTCTGCCATTGAATACTATACCAGCTTAGATCAGTACTAGTCACCGCTCGCTAGCTGGTGCTAGTATAAAAAGTTAGCCATGTAATGCTGCTACAAATATGGTTGTTGAATTAGATGATGGACATAGTTAACTATTTTCAGTGATTGCCTTATTTTTCAGTACATAATTAAACTCAAATTGCGGTTTGAAGATTGAATTGTGACACTCATATGGATGCCAAGCTACATCATTTGTAAACTAGCTTCACCAATAGTGAGATTTGTATCTATCATTACAAAGCATGATGGCGCCAAAACACTAATCAGTCACAACTTAAACAAAAGTTAAGCCCAAGGATACCGAAAACTGTGAGACATATATATACACCCCTATACCTGAACATCAATTTAAAACAAGGACAGAGCTATACAAAAAACATTGGCCCCAATAAAGAATCTCAAGCATGTATATGCTGTATGATACAAGCCTATACACACACGGCACTAATCTCTACTAAAATTTATAAGAACTCCGGAAAGCCTAGTACCACAGATATTAGAATAAAAAACCAATTAAAATCTAAAATCCAAAAATCTATTTTCTTCATAACAAAAACTGAAACCCTAAAAAATGATTTCGCGGTACACAGGGCATGATTTTGGGATGAATTCAGCTTTACATCCCCTCATGTTTCAATAATTTCAGTTATATCCCTGTAATTTTGGGTTCAATTTTTTTTCCCTCTGCCACCTCATAATAAGGTTTAATTATCCACCTAATCATAAAATCGCATAAATTTATTAATAAATCTTATTGCCTTTACTTTTCACCTGAAATTGTTTAAATATAAGATGTTTTAACTAAAATTTTGCTAAATTGGACCAGGTGTAAGTGAAATTAATTTTATTTTAAGTTGTAATTATATCAATTATCTCAGCATCTCAATCCCCAATCCTAACATTACATAGTCACAAGTCTAGCCACTAAAGAACAATGCTCTGAATTAGTTCGAATAAATACAATATAATCTCCAAACAACATTTACGAATTACTAGGAAAAAACAACCTGCAATAATTGACAAAGGCTCCACTAAAATAATAAGTTAAGAAATCATGTTATTGTTGTATTTTAAGATTATCAAACAAATTCCTCATCCAAGTAATTTTTAGAGATAAAAGAAATATAAAATATAGATGTGTAATATTAATTTTTAGACCTAAAAAAGAGAGATCTAAATTATAGACGTGTAATTTGGAAGGAGAAAATATCTCTGCCTAACCGGAATTTCTCTACAAAGTTATTTCAGAACTTCAGGTATAAACTATCTGAATAGTGACCTCCCAGAATGATTACAGATTTGCAAATTCATCTCTTTATTTTGAAACATCTAGTGTTTTCTCAGAGGAACTTTTCAATTAATTACAGTAGTGTATATCTATATATATATATAACATTTTCAGGTAGGGAGGAAAGTTCTTTCTTTTAGTAAGGATTGCATTTTTAAGTCATATACTAAATAATTAACACCACTTTTATGAACAATATATCTATTTAAAAATACCACAATATAAATATAGATTTGAAGTGATAATAAATAAAAACATTAACATTATACAGATTTTTGTTCAATTATATAAATATAAATGGGCAGAGTTGATGAAGAGAAGGGTGAAGGCGCTGACATCATATAGATTTTTGGTCAATATAATATGTGCTGTATAATACTCCCTCCGTCCAAATTTAAGGGTTCACGTTCACTATTTAACTCATTCCAAAATAAGAAAAGTCAATACCACTTTATTTGATTAATTTATTAATTTACCCTTCAATTATTCAAATTATAAAATATCTAAACTACAAATATCACATCACTTGGTGGAACCAAAAATAAAATTGGTTTTTTATTTATTATTACATCGATAAAAATTATTATCTCAAAAATATTAGATTCCCTAAAATGGACATGGGACGGAGGGAGAAGTTGAAAAGAGATTTTGCGCCGTATAATGGCTGAAAATGATATTTTGCTCATACTTCCCCTCTGTTCTGATATCGCTTTATCCAACTGGTCAACAAAAGACATACATCACCCAGTTCTGATGTCTGTTACCCAACTGGAGAACAAAAAATATCTTAATTATATAGGGAAGAGAAACAAAGATATTCAGGTTAATTGTATGCTGTAGAGGGACAGAGATACTCAGGTTG
Source organism: Cornus suecica (assembly GCA_963922005.1). Classification (NCBI taxonomy): domain Eukaryota; kingdom Viridiplantae; phylum Streptophyta; class Magnoliopsida; order Cornales; family Cornaceae; genus Cornus; species Cornus suecica. The sequence continues at coordinate 1,580,578 of OY998238.1, forward strand.
AACAGAAACAAAGATATTTATCTATTGTTTGATCTCATTTTTTTATTTTGTTACATTGAATGTAGGTACCTCTCTTATATAATCACTCACTAATTATGAATGATTTATCCCCAATTTAGTCACTGGATTATAGACATTATGCATAATGGAAAAGCATCTCTATTCACATAAGACTAGTATAATAAGCTAACTTATTTTCATTCCCTTTACCTTAGGCATCATTTTAGAAACTTGTATTGTTTGACTACCAAACCAACCACTTCATATTGATTAACTATAAACTGCTTATTTAGATTATTGTTATCGCTTGAACAAACAAATCTTATACAAGGTCAATCACTATATAAGCAAATCAATTACACATAATGACACCCTTGTTATATTTAAAACTGGTGGGATATATAGTATATATATACATATATTTGGATATGAGTATGATGTATCCTAGGATGTCCTCATGTGTGAGGTTAGTATATAGTTGCGGCTGTTTCTTCCAAAAAAGGAAAGCAGAAGATTCAGTATTTCCAACAGGGATGTTGTTAAGTATTGCTATATAAAGCCCAGAGAATAGTAAGTTGCTTCTCACTCAAACAATGAAGGCCCCTAAAAGCCCAAATCTGAGCACACCTCTCTGTATATGTATATGTATATGTATATGTATATATAGATAGAGAGGAATATATGGAGATAGTGGGAAAGAGGGCTTCCATGGACGAACTTGTGGCAGCTCTTTTTTTTGGTGAGGGAGAAGCAAAGGTTGCCGCTGCCAGACGACTGGGTAAACTAACAAGTAGGCAGCAGAGACAGCACTTTGCTGAAAGAGGAGTCATAGCGCCGTTGGTTTCGATGCTCCATTCACAAGATTATGAAGCCATTGAAGCTGCTCTGTTTGCTCTGCTCAGTCTATCCTTTGGCAGTGAAAGGTTCGTCTATGCATCAATCAATCCTTGTTTTCCTCATTTATTTACTTATTTTCTATCACAAAACAAAATAATGATATTAACTTTTGGTTAATGAATCTAATTTTACAGAAACAAGATCAGTATAGCGAAATCTGGAGCTATACCAGTTCTGTTGAAGCTTCTTCAATGCCAAAACGAGGCAATCATCGACATGGCAATAGCAGCCCTCTTCGTACTCTCCTCCACCACGGCCAACAAGCTGCCAACTGCGACTTCCGGGGCTGTGGAAGTCCTAGTTGATTTACTCAATAGCAGCTTCAATGATGAGTATAACAACATAAGCTTGCAAGCCAAGCTTGACACTATAGCCACACTTGGCAACCTCTCTACTTGCCATCGGATCATGCCATTACTCATTATGTCACGCGCTGCGTTCCCTTTGTTTCAACTAATCCACGGCGATGACAAATCGTCTGAGTTGGTTGAGAAGGCACTGGCACTGCTTGAGAAGATTGTTTCTTCGTCGGAGAGTGCTCTAAGAGACACTGCTAGTGCAAGTGGTGCACTGCAGGCGTTTGTTGAGGCTGTTGAAGACGGATCGCGACAATGCAAAGAGCATGCTGTGGGGATTTTGCTTCTCATATGCCAAAGAAACACAGATAGATACAGAGGGCTGATTCTGAGGGAAGGAGCTATGCCAGGGCTGCTTCAGCTGAGCGTGTACGGGACAAGGAGGGCTAAGGAAATGGCCCGAGCTCTGCTACAGCTGCTAAGAGACTGCCCTACTCGCATTTCGAATGGTAGACAGTCAAAGAATGTGATCATGGAGCAGGTCATGAAACAAATTGATGCTGACAAGCGATTTGGCACGGAGCTTACCGTGGAGGAGATGATTGCAAAGTTCAACATATGATGTTTGTTTTCCAAACTATGCAGGTTCCAGTCTAGACTGCTATAGTGGATGTTAGAGCACAAGGGAAGTGGATGTTGTGTGTATATAGGTTGGCTGGTTAGTTTGTTGTTGTTGTTGTCCTCCTCCTGGTAAAATTTTGAATGAATGGATGCTTGATATCCAGCACTTTAATGAGGTCTATATCAACCACTATCCTCTCCATCTTCTTTTATCACTAGACCAGTTCCCGTGCGAGATCTAAAGGTCCATATCTGGCCATTTGGACGATCAGGTCCCGCTATATCAGAAGCTTTTAGTACAAGATCACAAATTAGAGCATCAGATACCTGATGTGTTCCCTCTTCTAAGGGGAAATACAAAAAGGCAACAGTCCAGCACACTCGAACAGCTTTCTATATATATATATATATATATATATGTGGAAACAGGACATCTTATTCCATACCCACATGATTCAAAGTCAAGGGCATAGGTTTTACACCACCGAGGCTGCTACCAACTCAATCCAAACAAGCCTTTGCAGTCTAATTCGAGGTGGAAAGTCAGTTTCATCTATCTTCCACCCATAGCTTTAGTGCTTTACAGAACACATCAAGATCATTCTTTTTCCCTTTTGTTTAGCGTTGTCTTGTATTTTCTTCTACTGGCAATCCATCAGAGATTCCATGCTTCGGCCCTACAGGCGACTAAGCAGAATGTTTCATCATAAATAGAACACCGCAGCTGCTAAAAGTTACACAACACCAGCTATATCAACCCCATGCAGCTTGTGATAAGGAAATGACGTGCTTCATCTTTTAAAAATCCTATGGCAGACCAAGAATGAAATCTTATTCATGCACACCAATGAAAAACTACAAGGTTTGAATCAGTGAAAACACTAGAACACATCATTCAGATTTATGAGAGCGCAGGACCAAAACAAGGCCTTTTACATTTGTGAGAATATGACACAAGAGACCATTTTGTCTAGTGCTCCAGAACTTTTGGAATATAGATAAAAAGACCGAGGATTGCTTGTTACTATAAGCTCTCTATTTAGTCAATCCACTTCCAGGACGAATTTGTGCCCTGCACAATTCCAGTATGATGGAAAACGATCCTTACATAAACCGTCAATTCCAGTATGATGGAATTGCCCTTTTTCTCTCTCCAAGGGCGATTTGGGCGATTTGAGAATTTCTGAGTGTTTTATTCTTCAACGATCTTTCTCTTGATGATTTCTTGTGGATACTCACACAATACACGACTTGAAGCAAAAGGATTTTACTTTGAAGTCAAATTTCACGAGTTTGGAGAGCAATCTACTTTCCTTCAGTGTAAGGTATCAAAGTGAAGCTCCTTCAACTTTGGTGTGGCAATAGCTTAAGTAGGCCAAATGAGTGTCGTTGGGGTAGAAGTCTCTGGTGAAGAGGACGAAGATTTGTTGACCCTACAAGTGATGTTGCGGAAAATTTTAGAGAAAAACAAAGCGGGGAAATATGAAGGGGACTCCTCTTCGATGGGCTCTGATCTACAGATAATTGAGAAGGGAGATGGGTGTAATGATGGAGTGAGTTCTGTGGCTGAAATGGTTGCTATGGGTAAAGGTTCAGTGGGGATGTCTGCTGAGAAGAACAATACAAAGGGGAAAATTGCTGATTCTGAGCACCAGCTGTTTGTAAAAATGCCTGAACCAACTCTGAATGCTGTAAACCTTGTTAATTCCTCTTCTAGAGCTTCTTCTCCAAAGGTTTTGGTTGCAGGTGGAGGTTCACATGGTCCTTCATCTAGAAATCTCTTGGGTGAACATGTCTCGTCTTCATCTTCTCCTGTGACTCAAACATGGGCTCAAAGATTGAGCAAAAGTGTGGAGGCGGGAAAAATGCAGTTACGTTATGTTGTTTCATGCACAACTACCCCAGGTGTGGTTAATATGTCACATGAGGCTGCTCAGTGTGATGGTTGGGATAAATGTCTAGTCGGCTATTTCATTGACAAGAGATTGCCTTTTTTAACAGTTGAATCCATTGCAAAAAAGCTTTGGCTTAAAGAAGGTTTGAAAGGTGTGCATAGCTTGGATTCTAATTTTTTCCTTTTCAAGTTTGATTCTTCTGAGCAGAGGGATGCAATTATTGAAGGAAATGTTTGGCATTTTGCCAATCATTTACTTATTTTACAAAAATGGAGACCAGGTATGTCACTTCAGAAAGATGTTATTACAAGTGTCCCAGTTTGGGTTAAGCTTTATGGAGTTCCCATGGAATATTGGAATGGTAATGCTTTTAGTGAGATAGTTAGCAACCTTGGCACTCCATTATATGTTGATGCTATGACAGCATCAAAACAAAGATTAGGGTTTGCTAGAGTTTGTGTTGAAATGGGTTTTAATTCTGATTTTCGAAAGGAAATTCTTCTTATTCTTCCTGACGGTTCCAAGGCTGTTGTTAAAGTGGAATATCAATGGCTGCCGCAAAAGTGTACGCAATGTCATGTGTTTGGACATACAACTAGTAAGTGTCCGAAAGCTCCTAAAGTCACTCCCATTGCTACTCAGTCTAAGCCTAAGGAACAGGAATGGAGGGTTGTAGGGAGAGGCAGTAAGGCTACAAAAGTGCTGACTATTGGTTCAGGAAAAAATGATTCTGTGCCGGAGAATCCTAATGCAGCAGTTAAAGAGGTGGTGGCCCCAGATGTGAATGTCTCTAGTTCTGCTATGCAAGCTAAGGTAAATGTGCTAGCTACTGCAGTAGATAATGAGGTGGAGGTCGCAAATCTTCTACACAACAAAACTAATAGCCCTATGGTGCCGGTTGAAGAGCTTTCTCCCATTACAAGTGTTCCAGTTTTAAACAAGATGAATGAGTTAGTTTGCACCAACAATTTTAATACCTTCACAGAAGCATCTCTAGAAACTCTAGAAGAGTTTATTGCCACTATCAGTGATAAGCCTTCACAGGATCCTTTAGTCATTGCTGAGGCCACTCAAAATGTTGTTGTTACTAAAGGGAAAGACAAGGTTGCTATAGCTTCCAGGCCAAGAAGAGTTAAAGGGAATCCTATCTCAAGCAAAGGCAACTCAAGTGGGAAGGGGAGATCTCACATTCCTTCTTTTGCTCAATGATTTGTTCTATTTGGAATATTAGAGGGCTTAATAGTACCTCTAGGCAAAATGAAGTCAAATATATGATTAAGAGTTTACAAGTCCCTTTGTTCTGTTTAGTTGAGACTAAAATTAAAAAAGATAATGCTGAGAAAGTGCTGAGAAATATTTGCCCTGGATGGAAATGCTTAGCTAATTATGATTATGCTGTTTTGGGGAGGGTTTGGATCTGTTGGGATGTGAGTAGAGTGATCGTCCATCACCTTTCTAGCTCCGCTCAGTTTATCCACTGCAGAGTGGCTGATTTAAACTCCTCTTTTTTCTGCTTTGCAACTTTTGTTTATGCTAGTAATCATGCTACTGAAAGAAGACATCTTTGGCAAAGCCTTTCTGATATATCTAACCATTTGCAGACTAATCCATGGTTTGCTGCGGGTGACTTTAATGCCATTAGATATAGGCATGAGAGAATTGGTGGAGCTGAGACTTGGAATGCTGGTATGAAAGAATGTGGGGAAGGCCTTGAGGCTGCTGGTTTACATGATCTAAATTTCTCTGGTATCAAATTTTCTTGGAGTAACGGGCATTGTTTTAAGAAGCTGGATAGATGCATGGTTAATGACATTTGGATGGATGTCTACCCAAATGCTGAGGTGTTTTTCTCTCCCCCTTGTGTCTCAGATCATGCTTGTATTGTGTTTAAAATACAGATGGAAAGGAGGAAAGTTAGAAGCCCTTTCAGATTTAACAATCACCTGGCCAAGCATGAAGGTTTTATCCCCCTTATCAAAAAGGTGTGGGATTATCATATTGAAGGATCTAGGATGTTTTCCCTGGTCCAAAAGTTTAAATTGATCAAGCAAGGTTTAAAGGTTCTCAACAAATGTCACTTCTCTGATCTTTCCCAGCAAGTTAATTTAGCTAGAAAAAAGCTTATGGATGTTCAACAACTTATTGATGATGATCCTGGTAATTCTATGCTTCACGCTCTAGAGAAGAAATTCATCCACAATTTCTTTTATGTGGCCCATGCGGAAGAGAATCTGGCTAAGCAAAAGTCCAGGATTCAGTGGCTGAACCTTGGTGATCAAAATACGGCCTTTTTCCATAAGGTTGCAAACCAAAGGAAGATGATTAATAGAATTGTTTGTTTAGAAAAAGATGATGGTTCTCTAGTGGATGATCCCCAAATGGTCAAACATGAGATTGTCGACTATTTCAAGAAACTTTTTTCCAATTCTGGTGAAGACATTGAGTTTGGGAACACTGATCAATTCATCAAAAGACCTATTAATGCTGACCAAGGCTCTTTGATGGTGAGAAGGGTTACTGAGGAGGAAGTAAGAACCACCATTTTCAATATGAAGGAAGATAGATCTCCAGGCCCTGATGGCCTAAATGCCACTTTTTTCAAAGCTGCTTGGCCTGTGGTGGGAAATGATGTCATTAGAGCAGTTCAAAATTTTTTTGAGACTGGTAGATTATTGCATGAGATAAATAACACTGTTATCACTTTGGTCCCTAAATGCTCTAACCCTAAAAAAGTCTCCGATTTTAGGCCAATTTCTGTTTGCAATGTCCTTTACAAGTGCATCGCTAAGATTATTGCTAATAGAATTAAGCCTATCCTCCCTTCTTGCATTAGTGACAACCAATCAGGTTTTATCAAAGGGAGGAATATAGGGGACAACATCTTGCTAGCTCAAGAAATCCTTCTTCATTATCACAAGGACAAAAGGCCTCCTCGAGTTGCTATGAAAATTGATTTGAGGAAAGCTTATGACAGTTTGTCCTGGCCTTTTCTCAATGCTGTCCTGTATAGTTTTGGTATTCCTGAGGTATGAGAAAGTGGATTATGACTTGTGTCTCTACCCCCAAATTTTCTATCAATATCAATGGCGAATTGGAGGGTTTTTTCAAGAGTGAAAGAGGTCTTAGACAAGGGGATCCTATGTCTTCCTATCTTTTTGTTATGGCTATGGAAGTTTTGTCCGGTATGCTGAATAACATCAACCCTTCTGCTCAATTCAAATTCCATTGGAGATGTAAGAAACAAAGGATCAACCATTTAATGTTTGCTGATGACTTGCTTCTTTTTTGCAAAGGGGAGCTTAACTCTATCACTACTCTTATGGAGGCTTTAAACTACTTCAGTCACCTCTCTGGGTTAATGGCCAATCCTTCTAAAAGTCTCTTTTTCAGCTCTGGGGTGGAGTCTCATGTTTTGGGAGCTATGCTTAACCTCACTGGTTTTGATCTTGGAGTTCTTCCAGTTAAATACCTGGGAATTCCTCTTTTCTCTTCTAATCTGAAAGCGGATTATTGTTATGACATCGTGGATAGGATCACTAAAAGAGTGATGGCTTGGAATAACAGATTCTTGTCTTTTGCAGGTAGACTTCAATTGATAAAGTCAGTTATTTTTTCTACCCAAGTGTATTGGTCTACTACCTTCATCATGCCCAAGTCTATAATGAAGCAGATAAACAATATTATGAGATGTTACTTGTGGAAAGGCAAGAGTAATATCAAAGGGGGGGAGAAGATTTCTTGGGATATTGTGTGCCTTCCTAAGGAAGAAGGAGGCCTTGGTATTAAAGACCTCACTGTCTGGAATTCAACGGCTATTGGTAAGCAGCTTTGGTTGATCTTGCAGCCTTCTACTTCTAACCTATGGGCTAAATGGGTCAAGTCTGACCTCATAAAAGGTAGGAATTTCTGGTCCCTAAATGTCCCTTCTAAAAGCTCTTGGATATGGAAGAAAATTCTGGGGCTTAGAGACAAATTCCAAGATCTCTTCCAACTTGAAGTGGGCTCTGGTCAGGATATTCTTTTGTGGCACGATCCTTGGCTTTATGAGACTTCTATTGTTGAGGTGGTTGATGCTTCCATTATCTCATCTTCTGGGCTAGGTTGGAATGCAAAAGTATCTGACATTATTCACAACAATTCTTGGCATTGGGAGGCTGGCACTTTTGAACCTTTTTCTCAGCTTGAATCGGATATCCTTCAGACGAGACTTTCTGGTAATCAGAGCAAGGATAATCTGTTATGGGCTCCTTCTAAAGGAAGCTACTCTGTCAAGTCTGCCTGGGATTACTTCCGAAACAGAAGAACAGTAGTCAATTGGCATAACTCCATTTGGTTCCATGGCCACATTCCCAAGCATGCTTTTACTCTTTGGCTTGCTAATCATAACAGACTTCTCACCCAGAATAGGATGATTTCCATGGGCTTGATTTCTCAGGCTAAATGTGTGTTATGCTATATTCCTGAAGAGTCTAGGAACCATCTCTTTTTTGAGTGTAGGTTTTCTTCAAAAGTGTGGCACCAGGTTTCTTGCTCGGGTAGATTGGAATGGACCTTGGCTCCATGGCCTAATTTAATCCACTGGTGCAATACTAATCTAGCAGGGAATTCTTTGAGAGCTCTAATCCACAAATGGTGCTTTGCTACCATGGTTTACATTCTCTGGAATGAGAGAAACCATAGATTGTTCGCCAACACTGCTAGACCTCCTAGTCAAATTCAAAAAGAGGTCATTGATACCGTGAAGTACAAATTGTGTTCCCTGTTGAAGGTCAAAAGAACAAGATCTAATGTTCACTTTGCTCAGGTTTGGGATGCTCCTGATTCGGTTTTCAATGAATGAGGTCTTTTTGATATGCTGGTGGTGGTTGATGCGTCACAATGGGAATGAAGGGATGCTTATGATCAAGATGTCTTTCTGCATGATTGTTTTTATGTTTCCTTCTTCAGTTTGTTCTTGTTGTATGGTTAGCTGGTGGCTCTTAGAGCTTTGGTGGTTATGGGGTTATCTCATACACCTCTTTGTAGGGTATCTTACCCTGGGATATGTTTGTAGTTGGTTCTAGCCTTTTGGCGTTTCTATAAAGCTTAATTTTCAAAAAAAAAAAAAAAAAAAAAAGACAATCCTAATGCAGCAAATAAACAAAATAAATCATAGGGCAGTATTAGTTTCACAGTTCCTAACTGTGAATGCAGACATGAAGATCTTCATCAATTGAGCCTTTCGCATCTCATCACTTCCAGAACCAGTAACAGATAAAGAGTATTAATGCCTGATACATGCATAGACTCTGGAGGATCCATAATAACCAGATAGTAAATACCATACAACTTCAATAAATAAAAAAATTGGATATGCCAAAGACATCAATCAGATATTAGTATTGACCCCATCCTGAAACATTTTGGCATTTGTCAATAGGAAAAATCGTCCTCGTGTATCTTCATCACTGTCATCTATTAAGATAAACAGCTGAACAAATCGTGAGAATATCAAATCTAATAAACTAATAACAACTGCCATCAGAAGACAAATTTCAATATCAATACAAACCATTCACCAACGTGTATTGAGAAAGCATCCCTTGATATGCAGAAAATTCACCCCCAAAAAGTTTTCCCTCCCAAAACTCACTGAATCTCAACGTGTTCGTCATCATACTGCTAACATGAATATACCTACTACTCCAATAAAGAAGTGCATGGTTCTATCAATTATTTAATTCATCTTACTTGACCTCTCTATAAAACAGGGGTGTACATGTCAACACGTGAACAAATTCAAGTGATTACAGGGCCCTTATCACCCTGACCTTCTATAAAGGCTATACGCCACAGCAATAGTTGCCACTGCTCCAACCACGGCAGCAGCTGAAAGAACATCACTTTGCTCCCACTTCCCCATCCAGGTAGGCAGTCCGCCCAGCCCCTTCTTCCCTTGCGTTTCTATGGTCACTTCATCCTTACTTCCATCTCTGCAGCATGAAAACCCATTAGCACCCTGGCAACAGCTTGCCGAATTTTCCTTCTTGTCTTCACCGTTGCTTTCTAAAGGCTCTTTTATCTTCTCTTTCTTCTCTTTCTTCTCTTTTCCATTTGGCAGCTTCTTTTCATCATCTTTTTCAGCTTTCTCAACATACAGGCCCATTTGACCCCTGAAAGTGATTATGGCTAATTAAATGTTGTTGTTCAGCAGAACACTGAAGAAACGAAAATAATGACTATCCAATTGTAATAGCACATGAAAAACCTCGTATCCTTCTTATCAAGACCAATTTTCTTTTGAATAATAATACTTTAATTTTCTTGTAACATTTGATAAACTACATCATCATCAGCAGGATGACTTTCCAACGAAGTACTAAAAAGGAAGTTATCAAAGTGTTGACCAAGTTTATGTGGTTCGGATACAGCAATATGCAAAAGAACAGTACAATCTGCAAAGTATGACGTGTTTCAATAATTCGAGGCTAGAGTTGAAACAAATTCTACTATGTTATCTCAATCAAAAGTTATAATCTTTTCCTGAGAATAGATCCAAAACAGATTGGGTTAGTTACACACATGCAAAAAAGAACAACAATCCTCCATGTAAATCCACACAAAAATAACCATAATACCAGTGAAATTGGGTCATATTCTAAAGCTACATGGAACAATACATTTTACAAATTTGAATGCTATTAAACAAAACAAAGTAGTGTGCCACTCTTTGCACAATCTTGCGATGTAGCTACTAAAGCCAGGTGTACCAGTATGTTAAGATACTGAATCAGATAATAACAAAATGACTAGCTCCTAATAAAAAGAATCACAAGCGACAAAACACACCATCTAACAATATGACCGTTACAGTCTACTGCAAATAAGTTGCAATCCTTACATACATATCCAAAAACAGTCGCTACTATAACTCTGTCATCAGAATCCAATTATTGATGAATCTAGCTACATTAAGAAGTATTCAACCCGAAAAAACCCATCAATAGTCTTAGCCATGTTTCATACAGTTTAAACATCTGGTGTGCCTCAATTTCCTACTATTTAATTGTTAATATACATATTGATGGTACATTCAAACAAACAATTCCTGCACTAATGGAAACCCAAGAGCTTAGAAACACAAACCTCCAAAGACGATCAATGATTACCCCCTTTGCAACATGCTGATCAAGCAATTCAGGAACATCTTCGGGAGTGACATAACCATACCTGCAAAACAAGTGCAAGAACAAGTTGTTAACATCACACGAATTTAATCATTGTCCCTTCAATATCCAAAGAATCAGGTTAAGAAACAACAATAACATATCGACTTACCAGTGACCAACAATTTTTCCCTCCGAATCCGCACTGAAAATGATCAAATTCCCAGCATATTTGTGACCACCAATGTGTGAGCAAGCACTCACAAAGATCTGGTCCTTGGAATTCCTAGCACCAATCTCCACCTCGAGCTTCTCAATCAGAGCTGGTCCACATACACCACACCTCCTATCTCGCTTATTGTGAGCACACACAAATATGTGTGAACCAGTCAACGCCTCCTGCTCTCCAGAATCCCAAGTTTTGCCGTTCACAAGCACATCCTCAACAAAACTATCCACATCTGACTCCTTCAAACCCCTTCAACAAAAAAGAAGGAAAGGACAAGAACAATCAGGTAAAACCCTAATCGATTCTCATAATATACTTCGAACTAGAACAATCACATAATTCCAAAAATAAAACAACCCATGAAGCAAAACCCTAGCTCATACTCGAATTGCAAAAATTCAGAAGCCAAACTTATCACTGTAATTCATATTTTTTGTATGTAGAATTATAATTGAATTTCCTAAAACAGTAAACACAAACACGATATAGAAAGAAGCAGAAACCCTAGCTAATGAAGGTAACTTACTTGTATTTGATCATATCCGGGAAAATCAAAACATCTCCATCGGATAAGCCAGTCCCTTCACGTCCCTCGCATATAGTCAACCGAGTCTGCCATATTGATCACCGAGTCAAAACTCATCAGATCCAGACATCCAGGAAGAACTAGATATATATATATTAAAATATGTATCGTATAAATCGAGCTGTCTGCAGATCATAGAGCACGGAGATGAGGAAACTAACCTTGAGGGGCATGTCGTTCTTGCGAGCTTTGAGAGCTCCGGAGAGGAGTTTGGGAAGCGGATCGGCCTCGGAGTCTTCGACACGAGAAGGCCAGGACTCGTAGCTGCCGTAGCAGAGGAACACGTGGCGGTCGAACGGTGGATCGACGGTGCCGACGAGGTTGGCCTTGTACATCTCCGGCCGCTTGAACCCAAACTTTACGTCGTCGGAGACGGAGACGGAGACGGCGACGGCGACAGAATCGGACGACAAGGTCTCTGCAGCTCCGGCCATGGCGGGAACTAGGGTTTTGAGGCGGTGAGGGTTCGCGGGAGCGTGGAAGAAACGGAGTGATGAGAGAGAAAGAAGTTTCAGAGAAGAGATGAGCGAGCTTTTGGGGTGCGCAATGCGCATTGGCTTTTTTATATCTGTTGTTGTTGGTGTTGAGAGGTGAATGGGAGGTCGAGCCTGGCTTGGGCAGAAAGAAAATAGGGCTAGGTTTACTGAACCCATGGTTGTATGGAAATTCAGTGTACACCACTTTCTTTGTTTGACATGTGTAATTTATTGATTTCGAAATGGCCATTCAGTTACCAAACTTTCAACAACAAATGCACGACCCTTACCTTACTTTCCATTTATATATTTAAGCAATATCTCAAATGATTTTAGCTATGATATGCTCATATTTTACTTACAAATAAAAAACACGAATATTTTGTCTTTTTGTTTTTTATCCTTTTTAAAGACAACATTAACCAATTTGGAAAGAATTGTAGAGGATGCGACACATCTTAATGTTTGAATAATGTTTTTCTTGATTTTTAATGATTTTGGAAAGTGTAGTTGCAGATATTATTATGGGTTAATTTCAAGAAACTCCATATACTATCCATTTCAATTTCATCATTATGCCACATCAAATTATATTTTGAATCAAAATATCTAAACTACCATAAATAGTATAAGGGAGTTTAGTTAAATCAACCATTTAAAAAAAATATTTTTCTAAAATAAATTTATTTTTTGGACGGAGTATATTATTTTCCAAAATATGAATTATTTCGGAAAAAATAATATATAATTTTTACAAAAAAAATATTTTTCGAAAAAAAATCATATTTTGGAAGATAATATATATTTTTCGGAAAAGATCATATTTTGGAACATAATATATATTTTTCACAAAAATAAGTATTTTTCGAAAAAAAATTCATATTTTGGAACATAATAAATACTTTTTGGCAAAAAAAAAAATCATATTTTGGAACATAATATATATTTTTCGAAAACATTTATTTTTCGAAAAAAAAAATCATATTTTGGAACATAATATGTATTTTTTGAAAAAAATTCATATTTTGGAACATAATATATACTTTTTCGCAAAAAATTCATATTTTGGAACATAATATACACTTTTTCGCAAAAAAAAATCATATTTTGGAACATAATATATATTTTTCACAAAAAAAATATTTTCGTAAAAAAATCATATTTTGGAACATAATATATATTTTTCGCAAAAAAAAATATTTTTCAAAAAAAATTCATATTCTGGAACATAATATATATTTTTTCGCAAAAAAATTAATTTTTCGAAAAATAAAATCATATTTTGGAACATAATATATATTTTTCACAGAAAAATATTTTTCATAAAAAAATCATATTTTTGAACATAATATATATTTTTTGGAAAAAATCATTTTTCCCGAAATATATATATGAATTTTGAAATTTATAGTTTTTACGAAAAATATAATTTATTTTTGAAAAATATTTTTTTTAAAGGGTTGATTTCACTAAATCCCCTTATACTATTGAGGGAGAGTAGTTTAGACATTTTGACTCAAAATGTGAGAAGGATGGAACATAGGTGATGAAATTTGATAGTATAGAGGGCAAAGTGAACACTTAGTTAATTAAATTGAGTACTATAGGAGAGTTTCTTGAAATAAACCATATTATTATTTAGTATTTATATTCATTTTAAAAATAAATATTATCCAAATTTATTTCATCATTACATGAATCATGACCAAAACTAATATCGCCCCGAAAACGAATAGTGAAGCATATGGAATTGGCTTTTGCACCTTGATATAAAATGATCAAAATATTTTATCCCACAAGTCAAAGTAGCATACATGATACAACTCCTAATATGAATTGTAAAGGATACGCAGATCATATTTACAAGCATATTAGGGAATTCAAGTTCAATTTGAGATTACGAAGATTGAGGACAAGACAATTTAAGCATGGCTCGTAATAAAATTCTAAAGCATTCCATAAGCTTGGTCAACGCAATGATATAATTTATATCCTATTTACACACGTTTTATCACATATTTTAATGGATTAATCTGATGTATAACGTTTTCATATTACTATTAGCCTAATGGGGGACAAAGAGAGAGAGGAAAAGAAAACAACAACAATTCAAGCTCTAATTAAATACAATGATCCCCCACAATTTTTGGATTCAATATCAACAAAATTTATTCCTGCTACAGACATTTGATTCCAAACTTTAACACAAATCATTAAAGTGTGGGTCCTGAGTGAGAGAGATCCACTTGGTGAATGACAATGAGAGAGTGTGGCGTGCACACTATGCCCTTGTATTTTTTTAAAGGAAATCAAAAAATTATTTTCCTCACTTTTATTAGATAAGACATAACGATTCTTGTAAGAACCAAATATAATCTTTACCAGAAGCAATATAGTTGGTAATGGTATTCTGAATCCCAGCACTTCCGAATTTAGAAATTTAATACCAATCATTAAATCCATGGAAAAATGATGATAAAAATCAAATAAAGTTATTCTTTTTAACTTACCATTGCCTAGTGTGTCCTAATTTTTAAAATTTGGTTTCATTTTTTAAGCAATGTTTGGTATAATTTTTGGTTCTGCTTTTACGGAGAAGAAAAAGAGAAATAGAAGTCGTTTTGAGAAACTGGTACCTCCAATTTTTTCAAAACGCTCTTTCAGAATTCTAAAAATTTTCTAAATTTTTTGCCAAAACACTGTTTAAAATAATTTTTCCTACCAAAAAATCAAAAACAACTTACGAAAAACCAATTCCAACATCGCCTTAGTGTAATTAATTTAACTGATCTTATGAATCCTATAACTTTTACTTTGGGTCCGTTTGGGAACCAGTGTTTTCGTTTTTGTTTTTGTCCTCTTGATAATAAAAAAAATTCTTGTTCTTGTCCTAAAGGTATCTCGGAAACAAAAACATGTTTGGTTGGGAATTTTGTCTCAAAATTTTTCAAGAACAAAAACAAAAAAACACATTTGGCAAACCTTGTTTTTTTAGAAAATTTGAGAACAGAAACAGAAAAACATGTTTGGCGAGTTGAATTATTTTTTAGAAGATTTTACTAAAAATTTGCTTAAGTGTTGGAATTGAGAAAATTCTGACAGCACCTTCCCCTAAAAAGGACTAGTAATTTTCTTTCCTTTATAAGTAGCAATAAATATACCAAATGGCAAAAAAAAAAAAGAACTTGAGAAATGACCCAATAGTTATTATATACGTAACATTTTCTCAACCTCCAAGCTAGTTCTACTCCAACCTTTCTGCAACCCGAAAATAAAAAATAGCTGAAATGATATATTTGTGCAACAAGTCGGATCATCAACTGTTCTCACTTACTAAAATTTAAAGCCAATGTCGACTTGGTATATAATGCAGTCAGGAACATAGCATTGGAAATTTCCCCGAGATATTGAGAAATGCAGTAATCAAAATTGCTATTAGAAGGTTAAACCTTGAACATCAAAACTGTTATTAGAAGAAAAAACCTTCAGCATCTTACATCAATTCTATTGATTTTTCGAGAGAACGTTATACAAAAGAAATAAAGCCTACTCTATATCTAATCAGGAACCAAGAACTAGTACATGATGTTCTGCTTAGAAACAAAATTTGCCTTGTGAATGGGGCACGGTTGACTGTCCATTCTCAGAAACACGACTGAAATAGGTTTCAATACATGGAATAAAGTTTAAAATGGGGTAAAAAAATATCTGAGAAGATGACATCCTTCAGTAATGAATATGGCACTCTCATCCTTCAGTAATGTTCTGTTGTTGTTGTATCAATGAATACTTGCGCTCTCATCCACCAGTCATGCACGACTATCACACCTTGCAAACAATTTCAATATGCAATATGATGGTCCATTGTAGCAGTTCCTAATGGAATCATACTGAAGATTTAAAGGAAGATGTACACAACTGCAACAGAACACCTGCACAACATGAAGAGAAAAATATCAATTTTCATTCCAATTGAGGTCACATATAGAACTTTTAAGGCATCAACAAGCCAAATAATTAGAGAGTTATGAACTTACTAATGAACTACACAAAAGGTCAATAACTATGAAGAGCAGAGTAAGACATGTAGGCACAAAATGTCTTTCCAAACCACTGGAAAACACTATAAAAAAACTAAAATAAATGGTTAACAGAAAGTATATACTTTAGAGGACTAAATGCACCAACAGTTAACAACCCAGTATTAGATAACAAGGACAACAAATATTGTATTAAAAATAAGTGATGGAAAATATTAAATAGCCAATTTATTATAGTGAAAATAAAAATAAAACATTCAACAATTATTAAACCAAATTTCAAATCCAGCTGGTGTGAGAATTTTAGATCAAGTAACTCCTTTTGTACCTTCTTACTATTAGCTAAGCAACTAATACTTGAGAGAGCCTAGTCCACCTTATACAAGTACCAGTGTTTCTCGTCTTGGCTTCTTCAACTATTCTTTCCGCAAGCCCTGTGTTGTAAGGGATGGAAAGTGCAATCGCCACTATCTCTTATACAATAGTCAGTGGAACGGATCTATGTAAACGATTTTATGAAGTAAATGAATAAAAAAGAGAACCACTAGCAAGAAAGGGATAGACATAAAAGAATAGATTGGATTGGGTAGAGTGTTCAGATCTATTATGACATAACTACCTACAAATATATAGACATGAAAAAAAGAGCTAGAGAGCATCCATGTATAACAGCTAGAGAACAAATGTATAGCCGTTGCACATTGTGGGTAAAGAAATCCCAATAAAAACTGAAAAAGAGAGCTAAAGAGCATCCATGAAAAGGAGAGGGTAAAGACAATGACAAAAGCATATATCTTAATAATAAAAGGGAATAATCATGGGACCAGAAATACTGGGGTTCAAAATTGGGATTTCATGTCCTCAGTTTCAAAATATATATAAAATTAGGAGGTGTTTTATACGAGTAGGAATAAAATTTGATAGATAGAAGATGACTAACAAATTGGTAATACAAAAAAACAGAATTCTAATCAGGGTAAGGACCCTAAGGAGATCAATTATAATTTTCAATCTCCACACCAAGCAGTCATAGTTTAGCTTTATATCAGTATAAAATAGAATTATTGAACCATACAAAAAAACTTTTCTAATCTCTGATAAAATCATACCATACCACATACCCATTTCATTGAAAAAATCAAACTATAAAACCTAACACATTTCTATAAACAACATTCCTATTCCATCCAAGTTATTGTACAAAGTAGTTTTGCGAGCCTACTTCGATTATTATCAGTCTCTCTCTTGTACTAATCGGCTCAAGGGAAAAGCTGAATATTGAGATTATCACTAGTCCACAGCCGTTTGTAAGTTGTAACAAATCAAAATACAAGGAGCAAATTGAAGAGAAGTTTAAGAAATCGCCAAAAGTAATAAATTCGACTCTCTCATTGTCAAACCCTAGCTTCAAAACAGTCGATTCATCATGCTTTTATAGATTAGAGAAGAGATTTGAAGAGAAGATTGAAATCGAAAAAACAATGAGAATCAAAAGGATTAAAAGACCAATTTACTCACACATTAGTGAAATCACGAGCATGTATCATGTCAGTTCCAAGAAATGAAGTACAAACTGCAAGACCCAAAAAACTTTTAATAAATAAATCGAATCAAATCAAATATAATCCTAACAATCCCAAGTAAACAAATCGGTTTCGTATTAAAAAAAAAAAAGCTATCAAATTCATACCTTGCAACTAACCACCAAATCCAAACATAGTTCTTCACATCACCAAATTAAAAAATTAAAACACAAATTCAGGAACAAAAAACCCTAATTCCCAACTAAAAACATAGTTCTTTACATCACCAAATTTAAACATTAGAAAACAAATTTAGGAACAAAAAACCCTAATTCCCAACTAACCTGGGAGTCGGGACTTGCCGAAGAAATTGGTGACCCAGAAAAGGTCCTCGCCGCTGATGAGGGCTATGGCGGTGTACCGGTCACCTGATAGGCTGTCGGAGATAGGTCAGACGCCTGAGAGTTGAAGGAAACGGAGGCAGAGATGCCGATGATTTCTTTGGAGACGGCGAGGTCGTTGTGACAGGGTCTTCAGGCGATAGAGGCTGTGAAATTAGAGCTCCGGCGATGTTGTTCCGCGCGAATTGAATGGATTGGAGACACATCGACGGAGAATCGGGGTCGATAAGGACGGCGACGAAACGTTCCAGGGACTGGCAAGCTTGGTGAAACCGCGAAATAGGTTTGCGCCGCCGTTGGCGATGGAGGAAGGGGGTGATTGGAGGTAGGGTTGGAGAGACGACGACGAGGGTGATCGTCTCTTCATGGAACCGCACATGGAGCATTTCTGAAAAAGCCTCCCAAAATATCTCTGGTTTATTTCTCAAAGTGGAGAATATGTACAGTGACAAAAGCAAAAGAATATCATTTTGATGTTCTCAATATAGATTCTTTTTTGCTCCGTGTTTTTTTACTGTATTAGGAGATGGCGTGGGCCAAAAACTCAACCAAACACATTCTTATTCTCATATTGGGGGCAAAAAACAAAAACAAGAACAAAACCTACCTATCCAAACATGCCCTTTGCAAATGAAATTGGGCTGTCATGAGATATTGTCATGTATAATGTGAACTTACGTATGAGTAATTGTTAAAGGCTCTTAGGCATGTTTCTTGCTGTTTGATGTTGATTGGGAATAAAACAGCCTTTTATGTGAATCTCCATCAAAATCTGTGCAACTACTGTTTTGTAATTGTTTATCTTCAACATGTTGGGATGACCATGGTTAGCAATTTTTTTGATTTTACAAATGAGCCAGGAGGTGCTATTTCAAATTTAGAAAGGCTACAATAGGAAAAATGTGTGAACTTAAACATCCATTACTCTTGATTATTTATATTAGTAAACAAACATAATGGCTTTAAATTATTGTTGTTGAAATTTTCTTTAGTTGGAATGGAGAAAAATGTCAAGATCCTTTTAATTAATTTCATCTTTAGAACCTGTTTTAAATCAACTAAGCATTTTTACAACTAGGAAGGCCTTTCGTATAAATTATGCTAAATTTTGGAACCTGTTATGGATTTGAGGGTGCCATTTGACACCTTAAATTGGGAAGAGAAGAAATTTAGTTACAGAATTAAATTTTCTCTAATTTTAACTCATTTGCAATACCTGTCTTTCATGCTAATATAATATATGTCATTTATGACTATATATTAAGCATATACTAAAAATTAAAACAAAACATTAGTAAACAATCTGTTTGTGGACAAGGCCACACACCTATCAAGCCCAACAGGCCCGGATCTAATTAATTTTGAAGTGGGTTGGGTTTTGCAGGAGGAGTTAATATCGACAGCCCAGTACATCCATACCCAATTAATTAGTTAAAACTTGGGCCCAGACCCAAATGTCTAACCACTTCAAAGAAATATTTAGTATTTGAATTATAAAAATATATTTTTCGAAAAGAAACTTCATTTTAGTGTTTTGTGAAACAAATTGTAAAATTTAATGAAAATTTTCTAGAGTTTTTGAATTTGTATTCCCAACAAAACACAAAACAGAACACTATGATGTTTCTTTTTAGGGTTAATTTTAGTAAATCCCACTTGGTTTAAAAAAAAAATCATTTTGCCTCCTTTCTATACAGAAAATTATCTGCACTTATCAAATTGTATTAGATTGTTCCATTCCCTATAATTTTGGACCAAAATTTTCCTGAGATTTAATAAAAAATGATTTAAAATTCAAAAAATATATATAAAATTCGAAAAAATATAAATTTGAAAAAAACATATAAAACTCGAAATAAAAATATAAAATTCGAAAAAAACATATAAGATTCGAAAAAAACATAAAATTCCAAAAACATATAAAATTCCAAAAAAACATATAAAATTCGAAATATATATATAATTCATAAAAATATATATATAATTCGTAAAAATATATAAATTCATTAAACAATATATAAAATTCGAAAAAACATATAAAATTTGAAAAAACAAGTAAAATGATGTAAAAATAAGAGAATATATTAAGGTTACAAGAGAATACAAGTAAGAGTATATAAATTTCGAATTTTATATATTTTTATGAATTTTATATATTTGTTTATGAATTATACATATATTTTTATGAATTTTATATATTTGTTTTTAATTATATATGTTTTTTTCGAATTTTATTTGTTTTTTTAATTTTATATATATATTTCAAATTATATATGTTTTTTTGAATTTTATATGTTTTTTTTAAATTTTATATATTTTTTCAAATTTTTTTATTTTTTTGAATTTTATATATTTTTTACGAATTTTATATATAGTTTTTGAATTTTATATGTTTTTTTGAATTTTAAATTATTTTTTATTAAATTTCAAGTGATTTTGATTCAAAATTATAAAAAAATGAGATAAACTGATACAATTTTATAAATACTATATAGGAGGAGGACAAAGTAATTTTTTTTAAATTCACATGATTTACTAAAATTAACGCTTCTTTTTATCCACAGAGACCCCACAAACTACCACGTCACACTCTGATAATTTTAATGTTCCACGTGTTGAGCTATTAACTTTTCTTTTAAATGTTGTGTAGTGCCATTTGGCCACCTGGCAACCCACTAAAATAACACAAGAAAAACATAGGATATATAGGAGTTAGCGGTGGCAATTTGTATATGTGATTGAGCTCGTGTCGGTTGAAATAAGTTGGGTGGAAAAAGATTTAAATAATTTGTATCAAATATGCTTAAATTTAATTTAATATATTAATTAAACATGTAATCTGATCCAATTCATATAACTCATTTAGTTTATTTATTATAAATATTAAATTGAATTTAACACGACTTAACATGAAACGAATTCTTTAACTTGTTTATCAGTTAAATCAAATTAAATTTAATACAAATCAATTACAATTTTTTTTTTATATTTTAATTCATAACCAATTAGAGAAGAGAAAAGAAATTAATAATAAAAATAAATATAAATATGATCGTATCAAATAAATTGTTCAGGTAATTCGAGTTTGACCCTAACCCGGTACTAATATTTTCTTGTTATGATCGGATCAACCCTCATATAGCTTGAGCCTATTTATAATAAACTTTAATAATTTTAAATCATGCTATATTCGCATCGTATTACCATATCGTGTCTCATTTTGCTAGTTCTAATATATCTATATAAAATGTAAATATAACAAGAGTGTATATTATCCTTGTGATCCTGCATTGTTAGTTAATGGACAGCCAGAAGAGTGGTAAATGGGGTGAATCCTACGGGCAGATGGCAAGCCACGCAAGGAAGTGAAAGGTGTAATCAATGATGATGAGGAAAGGGAAAAAAATGGAGCAGAGCACTATAATAAGTGATGAGGAAAGGGAAAAAAATGGAGAAGCAGAAGATGATGAAAGAAGGAGAGAGACCCAAAGGACTTCCTCAACCCTCCGATTTCTCCTCCGAGGCCTTAGAGCACATCTGATTTACTCCTCCTAGTCCTATCCTAAATATTACTACTCTTTCATCATGTGAACTTTGTAATCCTATGTGCCGTTACTTCTTTTTTCTTTTCTGGTGCTATGTTTTTCTTTCGTTTTTCATATGAATGGTAAACATGGTTCATGATCACGGTTTACATCGCGGTAATGGTAACTAGTGACGGATAGAGTTTAGTGGGTGGAATAACAATATTCAAAATTTAAGAGTAAGTAAAGCAAGAAAAACAAAATTTTGTGGGGGCTTTAAGAATTTTTTAAAAGAAATTCAGTGGGGGTATAAGGGCAAATAACTGAAATTGAAGAGTAAATAAGGAATAAAAAAAAAGTTCAATGGGGTCACCCGCCCTGTAGATCCATGCCTGATGATAACAGACTAAGACAATATCCGTATTGAAAGTGTGTATTAATGAATAAATATTGGTATTAAAAGTAAGTATTTTTAATGTTTAAGGGTATCAATAATATGAATAAATATTAGTATTAAAAGTAAGTATTTTTAATGTTTAAGGGTATCAACAATGGTGAACCAGACAATCCATAGTATTGTTATACCTTCTAAAAGCATGGGATGAATCCCGGATGATGCGTAACCAACGATACAATGACAATGACCCATGATCATTGTAATATTGAAATCAGTTTTAGACTATAGACTATATTACTTACAGACTCGCATCATAATAAATGGAGACCATTGTTATGATTCAAAGGCTCATATCTTGAAAATTGATTTTAGAGCAAGTATGCACTTCCAAGGAGATAGTAGGATCTACCATGCTGTCAAAAGTGTCATTTGTAGTCATTTAAGGGGAAAAAAAAATCCGAAGACGTATTTTGCACTATATTGAAATATTCTAAAAATATAGATTACAAGAAAATGGGTCTTTAGTCACAGTCTTTAGTGACACTCCAAAGAACCATTACTAAAAAAAGCCAGATTTTCACTGACAGAAATTTCAAACCGTGCCTAAAGCCAGAAAATTTGAATGTAGGGCTTGTTTGGCCAAAAAGAAAAAAGTGACAAAAAAAAAAATTTGCGCCAAAGCCAAAAAAACAAGAAAAAACCCACTTCTAAATTATATGGACCACTCTAACCTATTTATCCCTCAAAATCTAAAATTCCTAATTTTCATTAAGAACACTCCACGATCACCGCTCAAGGCTTACCTAAAAATCTAACACCCTCACCGCTCACGACTATCAACACATCACCGGCCAAGTCACTTGCAGCTCCGACGAAGGTCTATCCATCAATATAACAAGCAAACATTGCGGCAGCTCTGGTCATTGTTTTATCTCTTTGTTCTTCTTCTTGTTTTTTCTTCTTCCTTCATCGACACATCACATCTCACCCCTAAAATCGTCATGAGAGAGACAATTCCATATAGTCGATCAAACAATCCACCACATCTTTAAGCCCTAAATAATTTCCCCCACCAAAGGTCTTGTAGCCTGATGATATCACATTTCCTCCACAAAGAAAATGTTAGGGGTTCGGACTCATGTGTGGGTGTGTGCATTTCTTACTATTCAAAATAATAATAATAAAAATAAAATAAAATAATAATAATAATAATCTCTCCCCGAATTATCATTACGTGCATAGACAAATCCATGTAATAACTGATTTCTTTGTGAAGAAGAATAGAAAGAAAATAGAAATTGTTTCTCTCTCTAGATTTGCAGAAACCCTAACTATTTGTGCATTTATCTCTCAGCTTCTAGGTTCATCGAAGTCTCAATTTCTGCAAAAATTTTCTCTGCATTTCTTTGATACCTCTTTTCTTGATTGGTGTATCTATGAAACATAATGTGTGACTTACTTATTGTGTGCTTCTCTCCATTGGTTTTGTACCATATGATTTGAATATAATCATTTTCTTCCTATATTATATTGATTATCCCTTATGCTTGCAATTTAGTTGTTTTTGTATGCATAAAAATTGTATTGACAGAGACAACACTATATATAATTTTGGGTTAAGTACTCAAAACCCCCTGCAGTTTCATACTAGGTGCGAAAAATCCTCGCTAAAATGAAAATGTGTGTATTGACATACACAAGTTTCAAAAACGTGTGAATACCCCCTTTCTAACCTCTTAAATACCCATTTTACCCTTTTGCAAAGATTATTATACCCTTAATTAAATTAGCATTATACCCTTATGATTAAAAGTATATAAAATTCGAATAAATTTTGAAAATAATATATAAAATTCAAAAGAAATATATAAAATTTGAAAACAATATTTAAAATTCGTAAAAAAACATATATAAAATTTGAAAAAAATATATAAATATTGAAAAATATATATAAAATTCGAAATAAATATATAAAATTCGAAACAAAATATATAAAATTTGAATTATATATATATATATTGTTTCGAATTTATATATATTTTTTTGAATTTTATATATGTTTTCAAATTTTATATATATTTTTTGAATTTTATATATGTTTTCGAATTTTATATATTTTTTCAAATTTTATATATGTTTTCGAATTTTATATATATATTTCAAATTTTATATATTTTTTCAAAATTTATATATATTTTCAAATTTTATATATGTTTTCAAATTTTATATATTTTTTCAAATTATATATATATATTTCAAAATTTATATATGTTTTCAAATTTTATATATATATATTCAAAATTTATATATATTTTTCGAATTATATATATATATTTCAAAATTTATAGATTTTTTAAAATTATATATATTTTTAGAATTTTATATGTTTTTTTTAAAATTTATATATATATTTCGAATTTTATAAGTTTTTTTTAGAAATTTATATTTTTTTACATATTTTCCATTTTTTTGAAATTTATATACTAAAGACATATATGTTATTTTACACGAAATGGGGTCACACAAATGAAATGTTTAGGGTGAAATCAAACTAGAGGGTGTTATACGCACCATATGTATAGTATAAGGATGTTAATGGCTCGTGACCCTATAATTTTTTATGTTTTTTTTTTAGGGTTTTCTCAACTTATAATAGAATGCAAGTTGAGAATATGTCTTTTCTAACAAAAAAAAGAAAAAAGAAAAGGGTTTAGAATTGTGATTGTATTAAATGAGCCATAGGGTTTTTATGTTACCATCAAATTTCAATGAACTTATTCTACGAAGCATCAAGATTCTTCAATTGTTGTACGGTGAACTACATAAAAATATGATCCACCAATCCTTTTCCACGTGCTGCTACATTCAACACCTTCATGGATTCAGAATGAAAGAGAAAAAAAAAACATAAGAAAAGAAAAAGAAAAAAAAAACAAAGAAAAAAAGAATAACATTAAGCAAAACACTTCATTTCGGTTTAAAAACTTCACAAACTGCAAAAACGAAAAAGAAAAACAGCAAAATTGGAAGGATAAAAATATAGGGATATAGTGATTCATGACGTGGAAGCCTCTTAATGGTTTTGATTTATGAGGTGCTGGCATATCAAATTTGTGTGTGTGTTTGTTTTCTGGGTAGTGAACCATCATAGGCAGTGAACTCTGTATATAGGGAGTCACTTTTGTAGGCCTAAGTGGGTGTTTAATTATGTTTTCTCTTTGGATTTTTATTGCCCTTGAATGTGTTTGTTGCAGTCGTGTGTGTCTTTGATGTTAATTAGGCAATAGCTCTCCTGTATCTAGCCTTCTTACCCTTTATTGTACTGACAATGTATAATCTTATATAATGAGGTGGATGCAATGAATAATAAAAAAATATAAATAAAAAGAGAAAAGAAAATGAAAGGAGTCCAAACAAGGCGATAACTGACGAATCCGGGAACTTGTTTGGAGTTTCAACTCCCTGAGCAGTCTTCCATCCATGATTTTTTTTTTTCTCTAATTTTGCATAAGGTTTCCAGATTTGGTGATTGTGTTTCATTCAGCAGGTGAGACTCTTTTTCTTTCATCTCATCTTAAAGATTAATTTTCTATATCTGGTTAACACTAGTTATATTAATTGTATTCATGTTTTGATTTTGTGCAAACAGTCCTTAGTGTTTTGGTTAAATATAACTTATTGTAGTAATGATTTAGTGGTAGTTTGGTTTCGAAGTTGCGTGAGTACTTTCCATGTCATTAGCCAATTGCTATATTTTAGAACATAAAACATGGCAGTTCCATGTAATTGGTAAATCACATTTTGACTGCTCTCTCAACAGTTTAGTGAATAAGTTTTTCAGAACTAATGATATCTTTTACTCAGGCCCGGCCTTGAGGGTAGGTGACCTAGGCGGTCGCCTAGGGCCTCCGGGCTTGGGGGGCTCATTTTTATTTTTATTTTGTATTGTATTTTAAATTTATTTTTTTTATACTTTTATAAAAATATAAATAGTTTTTTAGTCTAATTCAAGGGCCTTATTTTTTCAAAATAAAAATTATTTTATTATAAATAAATAAAAAAAATTTGTTTAACACCTTAATTCGTACTAAATTGAAATCTAATATAACATTTTTGGGCCCCAAAATTTTATACTTTAGTTACTATTACTATAGAATAAGAAAAAAAACAATCTCATTTTTTTTCGGTGAATAAGGTAATCAAATACGTACATACTACATATATCTGCATTGTGTGTGCTAGGAAGTTTGGGCTCATGGTTATTTTTATAGACTCTAATACACAATCTCATTTTTTTAAAACTTAATAAAACTAAAGTTTAATACAAATCAAACCATTTTTCTTATTAGAGTTAGACGATTCTTTTTCGCACTCGCACAATGTTTGACACTTACACTTAAGGCTTTCGTGACTGCCGCACTGGCACAACGGTAATAATTTTTCACTCGACTACACTTATATAGAGGTTTTTTTCCTCACTCACTCAACAACAACAATTTTTCACGACAATACTAAGATGGAGATTGTTTATAATTTTTTGAATATTAATAAATTTAATGTGTTTTTACTTTTTTACAAAAAAAAAAATTACTTTTATAATTTTTTAAGCGCGTGAAGCCTTGCGTATAAAGGGTCTCACATTTATTCTCGCCTATGACCACTATTTATTTTCGGAATTTCAGGGCCGGCCCTGCTTTTACTCTACTTTTATTTTCAGAAAAATTGTAGTTGAGATTTGAAACCAAGTCACAATGACGTAATTACTCCCCAAATCTTCATCACATAAAGAGACAAATCCATGTAGTAACTGATTTCTTTGTGAAGAAGAATTAGAAAGAAAATAGAAATTGTTTCTCTCTCTAAATTTGCAGAAACCCTAATTTTTTGTGCATTTATCTCTCATCTTGTCTATGTTCTTCGATCTCTCAGTTTCTGCAAATTTTTTCTCCATATTTCTTTGATACCTCTTTTCTTGATTTGTGTATGTATGAAACATAATGTGTGACTTGCCTATTGTGTGCTTATCTCCATGTTGGTTTTGTACCATATGATTTGAATATAACCATTCTCCTCCTAGGCAATGTTTGGTAAGCGGTCTTTCTGGTCCGGTCTGGTCTGATTTGGTCCGGTCTGGTCTAATCTGATCTGAAAAAGTTTGTTTAATAAGCGGTTTGGTCTTACTATTTATTTATTATTTATTATAATATTTATTTATGTATTATTTATTTCTTTATTTATTATTTCTTCACTTTATAATATATTTTATTATTTATATTATTATTTATTAATTTATATATTAATTTATAAATATATTCTATTTATTTATTATTATTTCATTATTTAATTCATTTAATTTATAAATTATTTATTAATTTTTAATTATTTAAAAATATATTTTATTAATTTAATATTAATTTATTATTATTATGAAGTATTTATTCATTATTATATTTACTTATTATATTTATTTATTATTATATCTATTTATTATTTTTTATTATTATTATTTATTTCATTTTTTTTATTATTTATTATTTTTATTATATTTTTAAATATGTTTTATGTAATTTATTATTATTATTTATTATTTAGTCCATTTTTTTTTATTATTATATTTATTTATTATTATTGTATTCATTTTTTATTATTATTATGTTTTATTTAATTTATTATTTATATTATTAATTATTCATTTTTAATTATTTATAAATATATTTTATTATTTATTCATTTATTTATTATTATATTCATTTTTATTATTATTAGGTATTATTTATTTCATTTTGTTTATTATTTATTATTTATATTTTATTTTTAAAATATGTTTAATTTAATTTATTATTATTATTTATTCATTTTTAATTATTTATAAATATATTTTATTAATAAGACCAGACCGGACCACCAGGAACCACCTTTTTTTTTTGGTCTGAAATGAGGTCATTTTGGTCTGATTTGGTCTTACTTGGTCTAACCAAAAATTTGGGACCAATGCTACCAAATACGGTCTGGTTCCATAAAACGCAAGACCAGACCACCTACCAAACAGGGCCATATATTATATTGGTTATCCCTTACGCTTGCAATTTCGTTGTTTTTGTACGCATAAGATTTGTATTGACAGAGATAACACTGTATATAATTTTTCAAGCTTTTTTTCAAAAAAAGTTTTTCTCAACTTATATTAGAATGCAAGTTCAGAATGTCTTTCCAAAAAAAAAAAAAAAGGGTTCAGAATTGTGATTGTATTAAATGAAGCATGGGGTTTTGATGTTACCCTCAAATTTCATTGACTTCATTCTACAAAGCACCAAATTTCTTTTCCATGTGCTGCTACATTCAACACCTTCATGGATACAAAATGGGGGTTTATTTATGTTTTCTCTTTGGATTTTTATTGCCCTTGAATGTGTTTGTTGCAGTCGTGTGTGTCTTTGTTGTTAATTAGGCAATAGCTCTCCTGTATATGGCCTTCTTACCCTTTATTATACTGACAATATATAATCTTATCTAATGAGGTGGATGCAATGAATAATAAATAAAAAAAATGAAAGGAGTCCAAACAAGGTAATAAAAAACAAATCCGGGAACTTGCTTGGAGTTTCAACTCCCTGAGCAGAGTTGTATGATATCACTATTTATCAGGAATGGAGTGAACCAAAAGAATATGCCTAGGGGAATAAAATTTACCAATCAAGATAGTTCTCGACTAAACAAAAGCTGAGTTGAAGAGGGAAAAAGTAACAAATTTAGGTGAATTAGCAAAATAACACACACACACACATATATATATATATATACATAGATAATTGAGAAAGAAGGAGAGGTACCTGGCTATGACGAACTTGTGAAATGTATTGGCGCATCAATTCAACATCGATTTTAGTATCATCCTCTGAATGACTCTCTCATCACTATTTGAGCCTTGAGCCAACAATTGATCGAATCTCTCATTAGTACGAATACGATCTAAATAGGGTGTGGGTGGGCGTAACAACCTAAGA
Source organism: Cornus suecica (assembly GCA_963922005.1). Taxonomy (NCBI): domain Eukaryota; kingdom Viridiplantae; phylum Streptophyta; class Magnoliopsida; order Cornales; family Cornaceae; genus Cornus; species Cornus suecica. The sequence goes on from OY998238.1 coordinate 1,609,612, forward strand.
CGGCGCATCTCGACCAAGTCCCCTCTCACATGTGCTTGAAATATAGGATCATGAAGCACATAGCAGTGCCTGGTCGCAATATCCTCATCCTCCGATTCAGATTCAACAACAGATTCTTCATAGCGACTGTTTATTAAATGTAAACATTTCATGTTTTCTATTTCTAAATTATGAAATGAAGAAGTAAAAGTAAAATTTTGTTTCCCAATTTATTTTTATTTTTGTCCTTAAAGAAATTTTTTCTCTAATTGTAAAGAAAATAGGAAACAAAAAATAAGTACTTTCTCTTTTTGTTTCCTCTCACCTTCAAAATAATCAAATTTTAAAACTATAAAATTGGGACTTTCATGTCTTTTGCATTAATAAATTTAAATATTATATACAAATAATAATAATAAATAAATTAAATAAAAACTAAATAAATAATAAAAAACAGATTAAATAATACATAAAAATAATAAATACTAAAAATAAAAAAAAATAAAAAAATAATAAATAAATTAAATATTTTTATAAATTAAATAAAAATAATGAATGAATAATAATATAAATAATAAATAAAATATATTTGTAAATAAAATAATAATAAATAAATAAAACTTATGATAAATAATAAATAAAAAATAATAAGAAATACATATAATAAATAAATAAAATATATTTATTTTTCTTACTACAAAAATATCAGTACCAACCAGGCTTCCAATTCATACTAAAAGAATGTTATTATTTATGTAATATTTACAAGATAATTGATTTCATTAGAAAAATAAAAAGTAAGAACAAATTTTTTTTAGTAAACATACTTTCTGTTTATGAAAAAAATCAAAATTTAATAAATAAAAATTTTACTTTTTGTTTCTCTTAGATAAATCAAAATCATGATTCTATTTCTTCAGAAAACAAAAACAAAAAATGTTTCATGTTAGTAAACAGATCCCTGTTTATGTTTCTGTTTCTTCTAACCCGAGGATGAGGATTCCTCCTCTTGTTTCCTCTCAACCAATAGCTTTTGAATCTTCTCAACCAACGATTTATTTTATTTCTTCTCAACCGATTCCGATTTCTCCTCTGATAGATCACAAGGAACCATAGCCATATCCTTTGATAGATCATAAGGAACCATAACCCTAGCCATATGCAGTGTTTACGCACAATAAAGCCCTAGCCCTCTAACCCCCGTTCATGGGTATAAAAATATTTCGGTATAATTTTTAGTTTGGTAAAATAAAATAAAATTGTAAAATATAAGAAAATTAAGTCCAAAACATTAAAAAATATTTTGAACTACCAATTAAATTTTTTTTCGGTTTTTAAATATTTTACTATAAAAGAATTTGTTTCTAGATTTATGCCAAAATAAAAACTTAATGCAAAAATATTTTTCCAAACTATCAATTATTGTAAAATATAAAAACAATTACCAATTATATATTTTTTTCGATTTTTAAATATTTTACTATAAACGAATTTGTTTTTTTTATTTATGCCAAATAAAAAATTAATACATTATTTGGATAATAAAATATGAGGGTAATAAATCTTGTTTCCAAACACCACTTATCTCAACATTGAGGATAATTTCGGTATAAGAATGTAAATGATATTAATTTTAAAAAATAAGAGGTGTAAATAAAAATTCTTAAATTTAAAGGAGTCTAATTAAAATAAAAACAAACATATGAAGTTAACCCTAAACAATATGATAAATAAGCAGCAGTCTGCTTTTCCAGTCTCCATCTTTCTCTTATCGTTAGGCGCCAAAAATACGAAAAATATTTGCTATCAATTCGCGCCAAAAGTTCCGGGCAGTTCGGGCACCCAAAATTTTTAGGGTCTGGGGCTACCTCGGGCTGGGCATCGCCAGGGGCTTAAACCGCGTAAAACCTAAAAGAGACCGCCCTAATTAGTGGGCCAATTTTTTGAGAGCTGGGCCGGCTGAAACAAAATTCTCTCTTATAGTTCTTTCTATATTGTGAATTTTCTTCCAATGCTATCCCAAAACAAAACAAAACAATGTATTCGAGGCTTAATAAAATATTTTATGACAATTAGAGGCCTTTCAATTATGTTTTACGTAGTACTGAATTAAGTAATAGAAAATAAAATATAACAATATCCGAATGAATTGATCCAGTTAAAAAATATTTAAAAAATGACTATCTATCTCAAGAAGTATCAAATCTTATATTTGTAAACAAAATTCGAATCTTACATCATCTTGTATATTTCACTGGATTTGCACTAAATTTGTGAAGACACACCGATTATATAATTATATAATAATAATAATAAAGCATAACAATAAACCGCGTAAAACCTAAAAGACCCCACATATAGTTGTAGTTGGTGGCCTTTGTTTTTGAAAAGGGGAAGTAAAAGGAGTACTGTCCATGCAATGGAAGAGCTAATTAAAAGAGTTCTTACATCAGGACTCAAGAGTTAGAATCTTCTTCTTAGGATTCCTTATAACACCATGTGCATGTATTTTTTATTTTTATTTTTTTTCCCTCCTCTCTCTAACTAAGATACATAGGATTCCTCATATTGCTTCAGCTTATGAGCAAAAGTTTTCTAATTAAAAACTCCTAACATTATTTTATTTTTATTTTGTATATGCATCTATTGAAATATAGTACTTTTTTGACTTTGAAAATTTTCAAATAAGTTGACTAGGGTTTTACTTTCTTCTCTCCATTTATTATCATCCTCATGTGATGTGGCTGTTGGGAAGAGAGGCACTCTAGAAGTCCATTAATGGAAGTGGAGTTTCTTTATGATTTTGACTTGTGCTCCTAAGATTTAGTAGTGATCTGACTATCCTTATAGAGCTTATGAATAAAACGCTAGTTTAGTGGGCAGTAAATGAATATATTTGAGTACTAGTGATGGACTCAAATAATGCAAGTTTTCCAATTATTTGAATAAAGAATCAAGGACTTAGCTGGCATTGAACATCATGTCTCTATCCTTGCCCTTGAATGTGAACTCATCAAAATCCAATTAAGAGAGCTTCCAATGTTGGAGTTGTACAAGCTCCTGTTGAGTGAAAGCCATCACATTGATTGATTTCAAGAACAAAAGAGATATTTTATTAGTATGACTGTATCAAATTTTTACTAAAGAATATGTACGTGTAAATATGATATTCAATACAAAACAACCTGTTAAATAATATGCTAATAAAGATTAGAGAATAGTTTACATAATAATCCAATCATGCAAATAAGAACAATATTATTACTATAATATTAGATAAATACAATAAATAGAATCAATAATAAAGAACCTAGGCCTATTGAGTCATGGCACAATTTCACCATCAATGTCAAGTCTCAGTGATTATAAATGCAAACAATTTTCAATCACAATGAGGGTAAAAGAAAAAGACAGCATCTGTTGTTCCCTAGAAGGTAGCAATTGGGTGTCAGAAACAAAATAAAATAAAAAATCATAATACTAATAATAATAGAAGCTGAATTTAAAGTCTATTGAAAGAATCCAATGAAGACAACCTACGTCATGTGTATCCAATTACACCTTTAAAATATACACACATTAGGTAAATCAATCCAAAGTGACCACTATCCGGCTTTAAATTAAATAACTTCTTTAGCAAATTGCTTTCTTAAGTAGTACTGATCCCTAGAAAACTTTATTTATTTTGCTAAAGGGAGTATCACATTAGGTGAATTTACCCTCATCACCTTTTACACGAATCCATCCTTAAACAAGCAATATATATATATACTGTCCACTACAATATAATCAAAGGAGTGTTAGGTAAACCGTAAATGATAGCATGGCTCGAGTCTAGTGAGTAGTCTAAAAGTACATTAAATGGTCAAAAAATATACCAAGTTTTTGCCGTCATCAAAGTAGATGGTATGGCGTTGATTTTTGGTTTTGATTTGGTTGAAGTTGGTGTGATTTTATTTTGATTTCAAACCATGTTTGAAGATGATTTTGGTGTAAGAAAAAGTAAAATTGAAAAACCAAATCATATTTGATAGAATTGGTATGAGGTGAAATTCTGAAATAAATCATATTTGGTAACTTTGAATAGTTTGATATTTTATTTATTTAAAATAATATTTTGTAAATATATATGTTTTAAAAAATAAAATATATAAACATTTAATTTTTCATAAATATTTAATTTTTTTGAAATATTTATAGATAAAATATTTTTGTATAAGATATTTCAAAAAAATAAAATATTTTGAAAAAATAAAAGATTGCAATAAAAATACATATAATTTGTATATTTTTTAAAAAATAATAAATATATATTTATTATATTTTATTTTTTCTAGAAATATTTATTTTCCCGAAATATTTTATTTTTTATGAAATATTTTATTTTTCGAATTTATATATATATATAATATTATAAATGAATTGGTTTTGGTTAAATAATGGTACACCAAATTGAATTGGTTTGGGTTAAAGAATAGTTTTTGTGTGAAAAAACCAACCCAACTCCAACCAAACCATCTATTGAGAAGGTGTGAAAAATCATGAATTTGAGTCCAATGGAGTGACACTATTCTAACACTATTGCTCTAACACCATGCTTGCCAAACATGGAATGGAGCACAATTTTCAAACAAAACAAGCACCAAGTGTCATGACATATTCAATTTTACCCAATTCTTAAACCTCACATAGGATTCTAATTAGACCTGTCAATGGATTGGATTTTGATCCAAATCCGATCCGATTAGTCGGATTTGGATTGCAAAAAAAATTCAATAACCCGAATATGATCCGAATCCGATAATCCGATTCCTTAACAAATTGGATTTGGATTAGCCTAATCCGATCCGATAATAATCCGATCCGATAAAATATACATATATATTTATATATATGTGTATATATTTAATATTGTACATGTATATAAATGTTAGTTGTTAATTATTTTATTATTTATTAATAATGATTGATCATAAATACAATTATTAAAAGTGTAAATAATTTTAGTGTTTCAGTATTTATTGATTTTTGTATTTTTTTAATTAAGTATTCGGATCAGATATTTTATAATGAAGAAATTCGAATATGAATTAATTAAGTAAAAATCTGTCGAATTATCGGATTCGGATCGCGGATTGGGAGTTTTTGTCATCCTTATCAATAATCCGATTATGATCCGAATCCGATATTAACCAGATATGGATTGAAAATAAAATCCGATAACCCGATTAGGATCCGAATCCGATAATCCGATTTCTTAACAAATTGGATTTGGATTTAACTGATCCGATCCGAATCCGATCCATTGACAGGTCTAATTCTAATCTATCTTAACAGCATATATATATATATATATATATGGGTTAATTTCAGTAAACCCCCCTATACTATCCATATTAATCAACTAACCCCTTGTGTGTCCACTTTGTCCCCTATACTATTCAATTTCATCAAATTGCCCCCTCACTTCTCAAAATACCTAAACTACCCTCAATAGTATAAGGGGGTTTAGTGAATTATTTCGGAAAAAATAATATATACTTTTTGCAAAAAAAAAAATTTCAAAAAAAAATCATTTTTTTTTCGAAAAATATTTTTTTTTGTGAAAAAGTATATATTATGTTCCAAAATATGAATTTTGTTTTCGAAAATTATTTTTTTTGCGAAAAAGTATATATTATGTTCCAAAATATGAATTTTTTTTTCGAAAAATGTTTTTTTTGCAAAAAAGTATATATTATGTTCCAAAATATGAAATTTTTTTTCGAAAAATAATTTTTTTGCAAAAAATATATATTATGTTCCAAAATATGATTTTTTTCTGAAAAATAATTTTTTGCGAAAAATATATATTATGTTCCAAAATATGATTTTTTTTCCGAAAAATATTTTTTTTTGCGAAAAAGTATATATTATGTTCCAAAATATGAATTTTTTTTTCGAAAAATATATATTATGTTCCAAAATATGATTTTTTTTCCGAAAATTATTTTTCGAAAAAAAAATTCATGTTTTGGAACATAATATATACATTTTTGTTCCAAAATATTATTTTTCGAAATTTTTTTTCATATTTTGGAACAAAATATGATTTTTTTCGAAATTTTTTTTTTTGCAAAAAGTATATATTATTTTTTCCGAAATAATTCACTAAACCCCCTTATACTATTAATTTCACTAAACCCCCTTATACTATTGAGGGTAGTTTAAGCATTTTGAGAAGTGAGGGAGCAATTTGATGAAATTGAATAGTATATAGGGCAAAATGGACACACAAGGGGTTAGTTGATTAATCTGGATAGTATAAGGGGTTTTACTGAAATTAACCCTATATAAATACACATATATGGGTTTATATATATATGAAGCTGCATCAGAAATTTCCAATAAAGTTCAGGTGAGGTAATTTAGCTACTATATTGTATGATTGTATCATATGCAGAGGATCGAGACTAGAGTAAAGAGAGCACAGAGCACATATATATTTATAATATATATATATATATAATGGTCAATTAATATGTGAGTGCCCATCAGAAAGATTTACCTTTACATTTTTGGCCAACTTTTGTTCAATATATTCTAGATAGCCTAGATTATTGACTTGAATGTGGACTATGGAGACCCTAGAATCCAATGCACGTGTATATTTTATATTTGTGCAGACAGAGAGAGAGAGGAAGGGAGAGAAGAGATTTCACTAAAATACCTAAGCTTAACTAATAATCAGAGAAACATAGAACAAAAGATGCATGAATTAGAAGAAATAGTCTATATGAAACTAAACAGCAACAAATTCAATTTTTTTTTTTTTACTTGCATACCATGGAACCATAACAAAGCTAAAATTATGGTTTTACTTGCATACCATGGAACCAAAACAAAGCTTTTGATATTCAGAAGTCCAAAGAGGAATTTCACACTGAAAACAAATCTATTTCATTCCAACCTACAAAAACTAAACTAACATACCCATTTCCATAAACATATATTGTACACATAAGAAACAACGAAAACAGAGAACCCCCAAAACCTCACAAACTAAAACTAAAAAACAAACAAAAAAGCAGAACAAGAATACTATAGATTATAAGCCTCTAATCTGAACTCAATTTGCTCTCTCAACGTGGCGAACAAACACCGATTCCAAGTCCGGAGGTGTGAAAAACTCCCTAACACCACTGTAGTGACACGTGGACGCCGGCCGGCGCTTTCTGGGCGCCGGCGGGCAGCGCAAACTCTTGGGAATCCTCGATTCTCTTGTAGTCGGAGTTGTGGAACGTCCCTCATCATTCTCATCGCACTCTTTCTCTTCTGCTTTGGTACTAATCGACCTCAACGGAGCGCATATCGCAATTCCGGCAATCACCCATTTCTTGGTTTCCGATTCTATGCTTCCGTTTGGTTGATGCTTTTTTTTTGAAAAACCCATATCGGAATCCAAACCGAAAAAGAACGGTTACTTAGAAGGAAACAATCTTTGATGACCCAAAAGAAAGGGAAAGCAGAGGAACACTGAAGGAAAATAAATTTTGGTTTTCTCGGAAAATAAGGGTAACTAGTGAGAAAAAATTGGGTTGTGTGTGTGTGTGAGAGAGAGAGAGAGAATAAGCTAAAAGGGTCTTTGTTAATCTCGCTCTTTGATTTTGCTGAAAGGGAGGGAGAGTGTGAAAGGAGGTGAAGACTTTGAATGGAAAAAAAGGAGGGGCGGCGTCAAAATGTGAAGATGAGAGAATTTGAGAGAGAGAAAGAGAGCTGCCCGAGGAATATCGGGCAGCTAAAACCGAGTGAAACTTGAGAATTTTGGCGCCAATTCTTGGTGTTTTGTTTATCAACGGCTCTTTTTCCCGCGCTAAAAATTGGGGGTTCCGATTCTAGCCTCGTCAAAATGCAATATTTTCGGGGGAAAAAAGGAATCAAAGGATGCTCTGCTGGCATATCTTGGTAAACGTCCCAATAACGATGCCGTTTTTTCAGTGGACTAGACAAACTGGGCCACATCAATCCAACACATGGACTAGATGAAAGGCTTATCACTTGCGCCCCAGGCCCGCTTTTCTCAACCATTTTAGTTAAAAAAATTATATCGCTGTGTTAAATCTGAGCTAAATTCTGTAAAACCCAGTTCATCCAACAATTTGACTCGAAATAATTGAAACAATTACACCCCTGGAAAATTATAAACTTATATATGCCCACACATAAACGTTGAGGAATCTTAAGAAAGAAAAAAAAAAAAAAAAACTTCGAGGAGTGTGGAGAGGAGTGAAACAGAAAGAATAATGTTTTACTCCGATTCAAAGATTTATACTCATGAATTGTAACTTTGGCTCACAATTTGCCGTATCATCTCATATGTTTCGTGTTGTCCAATTAATAACTTTTTTGGAAGGTGTCAATATTATTACGCAATAACATAACATTGATTTTCACTTTTAATATTAACATCATTCAAGTTAATTACCCCATTACTGCAACAGCGAGGAGGAACCAAACTTGGGCTCATCATGCCATTATTATAGCTTCATTTCAAAAAAATTGAAGGGTTGTAAAGCTTCTATAGGAATACCATAACGATCATAGATTGTGGTCGGTAGTAATTTATCTTGGACGGTGGCAACTGTGCTCAGCATTTAGCAACAAGTAATACGGGGCAGAGTGGAAAGCTGACTGTGTGCCACCAAAGCCATTACCTAGACCTGAAATTCTATGGATCAGAGGGTTATCCTTCCAAGTCGGTTCTATAAGCGGGCCCACAACAAATCATTCAAATTGCTGACTTTATAAACCCATCATACAACAAGCCAAACAGTCCCTTTACAATGCTTCTTTTTTAATTTAGGACTATTAACATAAAATTCCTTATAATTCTAGTTTTTTTAACAAATTCCTTTCTGAATGCCATATTGCTCCCTCCATTTTAAAACCTAAACCCCCCTTTCAGTCTCAAAGCGATGTAGTTTTAAGACCAAAAAATTGAAATAATAGGAGAATTTATGTTAAAACGCTGAAGTCATAGATAATTTTATATTAAAATGCTGAAATCATAGGAGGGTTTATGGGCTTAAAAGGAAGTTATATGCCATCTATAAAAAGTGCAGGGACCAAAAGACACCTGAGGGGATGTTTGTTAAGATTTTTATATTAATAGCCCTTAATTTTAAACGGAGAGGAATGAGGTAAATGCACGTCTAATTTTTGACATTGTTCTTATATATTGACTATAATAAAGAATTAAACCTGTGTTTTGTTCTCAAGAGCATTTTACAAACAGTCCCTCAAATACCAACCACCACTTCATTTGGGTCGAAACTATAGTACCTTAAATTATGTCATATAACAGGTGGGAATGGGACCAAACCACCGTCCCTTATCCATAGGAAGTCTAATCTTTTAATATGGGACAGTGATACTGCAACATCTAGTACCCGATTTAGCAGATATTCCAGGTAACACAGTTTAATGATACAAGTTGATGTCTCAAACTGTCAGTTTAAAACTTAAAACTTAATTGTTGGTGTGAATTCTTATATGTTAGATGAGAAAGAACCGCCCCCCATTAAAATGAACTTGGAGTTTAAGTCACGACTACAATTCAAAAGTGATTGAAATATCCACATTATCTCAATTAAATAGTTCAGAGACTTCTTATATTCAATTAAAGGATCATCAAATTATCTATCGGACACTATAATTATCCAATGAAAAAGGGTCCATGACACACATATGCTTATGCACACATGTGAGTGATGAGGACGGTTAGGGGTGTTCAAAACCGGTTCGATTTCGGTTCCTTTTATTTTTTTATAAATAAAAATAAAAATATCAAATATCAAAAAGTAATATAATTATAAATTAAATTAAAGAGAGTATTTCAAAATTTCAATTATTATAAATCAAAAATTAATTAACACATATCAAATTAGAACTTATAATTTTAAATATAATATATATAAAGGTAAGAATATAACACTAATAAAAATAAAAAAAACATATATAAAACAACCGATTCGGTTCCGGTTCTGTTTAGTTCCAAAGAGGTAAGAACCGAAATCGAATCTAAAATTTCGGTTCTTTGATTTTTGGAACCGAAACCAAATATTTCGATTTCGGTTCGATTCTTGAACACCCCTAAGCCTAAGGACTGTCTGATGAGAGCATCCAAACTCGTAATTTCTTATATAAAAAATAAAAAAATTAATTTGTAGAAAGGGAGTGACCATGCTACATTATAAACTTTTGGGTCACTATGTGACAATTATCAACACACAAGTCCTAGAGAGGTCAGGTTCTTGGATCAACACAGAAGCCGGTCGTTAGGCTTTAATAGGTTTCCATCTTAAAATGAGAAAAGATGGTTATGTACTCAGCACCAACACAGATCAATGGAGTAACTTAAAGATCTGAATCACCTGACTAAGCAACACCAACCCACGTGGAATCCACATGTACCAGTACCACCGTCCTTTTCAAGAAATGACTTTGAACGTGACAAAAAAGCACAGCTCTTCTCCAAATAAAATACATATATTACAGCTAATTACAATGACTGCTTATTACAATATTAAGATGCACTAACTTAATTTCAATTATTGCAAGTAAACAGAAGCTAATACTAACTAACTAACTAGACCACACACAATTAAGGCCCTTGTTAGTATCATTTCTGAATTTAACTTTTATTCTCAAGATTTTGAAAAATTAAAAATGTTTTAGAACGGAAAATTCTGTTAAAAATTTATGAAAACAGCCCCTTGAAATATAAGTGTGTGAAAAAACTAAGGTCATGCTTGGTTTGTATTTCTGATAACAGTTTTCTGTTTCTGAAAACTGAAAATAAAAAAACTGTAAAAAAATATGTTTAGTTCACTTTTCTAAAAATTCAATTACAAAAATAATTTTTTTCAGATAATTTATTTTTATTGTTCTAAGAAAACTGTTCCATATTTTTAAAATTTTTAGGAATAATTTTCAGAAATACAAACTAAGCAGGGCGTAAGACGTTCTAAAAAGACTTAGAGTTCGTTAAATAATGAAGAAATTTCACAATCAATCCCCCTTTTTTTTCAGTGGCTGGAAAGTCGCATATTTTTCTTGCACGACTAGAACTCTCTCATTCTACTTTAAAAGGTATAAAAGATACCACTACACTAGACTTTAATGACAAATTATTTCAAAAAATTTGCACTTTAGTTTAAACAATTGTAATCATATAGGTATACATCCACACCCACACCCACATAAAAAAATGATTAGAAACAATATCAAGCTAAGTCAGCCCACGTTTATCCATCTATGGGCGGCAAAGGAGGACAACAAAATATGGTTTTGGTCTGTTTGATTTAGATATATGTTTTTGTCATTTGCAACTTTTTCGCACATGCAAATTCTTGCTGCTAGTGACATATAATGTATCACTAATAAAAGAATATACACCCACATCCAGGGACTTTGAAATGGGGTGCAGAATAATATTTTCTCATAATTCTGTGAGGGCAAATGTCATTTTTCTGCCTATTTTCTCATTTTTTTCTTTAAAATTTAACAACTTTTTATTATTTTATGGTGGGCAACTACCTCCAATGTGCTTCAAATGGCTTCGTGCCTGCCCACATCCACATATGCTCCAAACCAATAATAAGGTGGTATGGTTGGACATTATTGACTCACATTCCTCCAATGGTGTCATCAGATGATTTTACCACGTAGACAGCTGACGTGGACATCAAGACTTCCACCTTAAACAGGCCCGGTCAGCTGTACCGTTGCCGCCGTTCACGTAAGCCCAATGACCCACCCAGAAAAATTTAACTTTTCAAAATGTTATAATGCCACGAAAAATAGCATCCAAGACAAACTCGATGATTATAATTTGTATTGTGACGGGATAGAAAATGGCCTTGAATTATAGATACCTTTCACACTAAATATATACATCATTTAGTTATCATATCACAACTTAGTTAGAATTTTAATGCAAATACTTCCAATCTTATCAGCACAAATAACGAATTTATATTATGAACTTAAAAATCTGAAGATACCTGGTAAACCTGTAGATAGTTAGCATCAGAGCCTGGAAATGAAGTTTATGCGAAGGAAATGACTACCTCCATTGTGTAGCTCAGCTATAGAGTAAAACGAATATAAATAAAAGAAAAATTAAAAAAAAAATGAGATTCAAATGCAATTAAAATTTAGGACTCGGATAAGTGTATCAAATGATGGTACAATTCTACGAATCTGAATTCTTCAAATTTCAAATCTCAGGCAGAAATATGTATCCATGAATTGAGTAAATGTACATAGACATGAAAGACTTATTTTAATCAAATCTTAATGGAATTAGGCTGCAAATGAACTGAGCCGTTCGCGAGCAGGTTCGGGCCCGGTTCGTTAAGAGTTTGGCTCGTGTTCATTCGTTTAGTAAACGAACTGAGCCCGAACATAATTTTTAGATTCGTTTACTAAACGAGCCGAACTTGAATATTACTAAGTTCGGCTCACTAAACTTGTGAATAAGTTCGTCTAAGTTAAATAGTAAAATTATCTCATATTTGACTAAAGAAAGTGTTCAAATTGAACAAATTATGAAAAGTGTTGTGAAAAGATTTTATGCGAACATACCAAAAAAATCACCCATAAAAATTATACTAGTGAAAATATGTTAAAAAAAAACATACAAGAACTCAATCCAGACGGTTATTAGCAAGAGTAATATATGTTACAATTGAAACGAGTCGTTCGTGAGCAAATTCGGACTCGACTTGTTGAATCTGGCATTCAGCTCGGGCTCATTCGTTAAACAAATTAGTTAAATTTAAATATATTTTCTAAGCTCATTTAGTAAATGAATCAAGCTAACATTTCAAAGCTCAGCTCGACTCAATTCGTTTGTAAACCCTAAATGAAATGCAATAAATCATAGATAGGACACTCATCTCTGTTATCAAAGTTCAGCTATGTTCCTTTTCAATCATGTTGCGTGAAGGATCGGACGGCCGATCTGGGTTCATGTCCTGGACACATCCTGTACCTGCATTCATGTTGTGTCATGTCAACAACAGTTAACATCTCTGTGTTTCTCTAATTAAGAAATATTATTGAAGCTGTCTATCAACTAAAAATTTATATAATAACAATTGCCACAAACTAATATTCTCAATCAAGTTATAATTAAGTGGGAAGGATATCTGGAACACCAAAAGTGGGACCCTCCAAAGGTAACAAAGTCTGTCCATGATAAGCTTCATCTCACAATGCATTATATCCTTCACAGCCTTCATATATATATATATATATATATATATTTAAAAAGAATTCTAATTCCCTCATCGTTATCATGCAAGAATATAAATTTTGGACTCGTAAGACAACTAACCAATGGCACAACATCTTACTTTACAATTATTTTCTTCATATAATTCATTGTCATTGGACCATCAAAGTGGCCAGAAAGTGACATCTTCCAAACCAATTCAAATGGCACAGATTGGAAGACAGATCTACCCCTGTACAAGATGTAAGGTCAGAGCATAACATCAAACTTAAATTATTTTCAAATTCCATGAAACTCATAACAGGCTAACAGCCATGACATGTTATGCCCTTGCTCACAGAGCTGATAAATCATCTCATCTTCCCCCCAATGAAATTGACGTAAACTTAAATTCTTTTCAAATTCAGGCTTCTATTTTATTTTCACCCAGTCAAAACCTCTCAATATATTAACAGTAATAAATAAACAAAAACAATTCAACAATTCCTGCAGCTTCAAGAACAAGATTCTATAGTTGTTGTTGAAAGATATAATATTTAAGTTACACCCTCTCTAAAAATTTAGGCCATGTTTGTTTACCGGTTATGGTCTTATATTTCTGGTCTTGTCATGATTTTTTGAGACCAGACCATGTTTGTTTTGCCTTGGTCTCAAAAAATATAACCAGACCAAGTTGAACCAAATTGAACCAAAATGACCTTTTTAGGACCACAATTTTTGGTGGTTATATCTGGTCTGGTTATAAAATCTATCCAAAATCTAACCAAAATGTCCTCCAATAATTGAACCACATCTAACCAATATATAGCCAAAACATAAAAATAAAAAAATAAAATAATGAATAATAAATAAAATGAATTAAATAATACATAAAAATAAAAATAAAAAAATAAATATAATAATAAATTAATAAAAATAAATGAATAAATAAAAATAAAATATATTTATGAATAAAATAATAATATAAATGATAAATTAAATAAAATATATTTAAAAATTAATATAAATAAATAAATAAAAAATAAACAAAATAATGAATAATAAAATATATTTATAATAAATATAATAAATAATAAATAATAATATAAATAATAAATTAATAAAATATATTTATAAATTAATTAAACAAATAAATAAATAATAATAAATGATAAATTAATAAATTAAATAAAGCATATTTATAAATAAAATAAATTAAATTAATAATAAACAAAATGAATTAAATAATACATAAATAAATAATAAATAAATAAATAATAAGCAAAATGAATTAAAAAATAATAATAATAAATGATTAAATATAATAATAATAAAAAATAAAAAATAATATAAATAATAAATGAATAAAATATATTTATAAATTAATTAAAATAAATGAATAAATAATAATATAATTAATGAATTATATTTATAAAAAAATGAATAATAAACAAAATGAAATAAATAATACATAATAATAATTAATAAATTAAATGAATTAAATAATGAACAAAATAAATAAAATTAAATGATACATAATAATAATAATAAATAAATATAATAATAAATAATAATATAAATAATAAATTAATAAAAATAATTTTAGAGACAAATAAAAATAAATGAATAAATAGTAATAAATAATAAACAAAATGAATTAAATAATATATAAGAATAAGAATAAATAAATAAATAATAAGAAAAATGAATTAAATAATACATAAAAATAATAATAAATAAATAAATAATAAGCAAAATGAATTAAATAATACATAATAATAATAAATAAATAAATAATAAGCAAAATGAATTAAATAATACATAAAAATAATAATAAATGAATAAATATAATAATAAATAAATAAATAAATGAATAAATAATAATATAAATAATAAATTAATAAAATATATTTATAAATTAATTAAAATAAACAAATAAATAATAATATAAATAATAAATTAAATGAATTATATTTATAAAAAATGAATAATAAACAAAATTTAAGACCAGACCAGTTTGCCAAATAGGGTCTGGTTCAAAGAAGTTTAGAACCAGACAGTTTGTCAAACATGATTTGGTTCCAGTTTCCTCATACCAAGACCATTAGACTAGACCGCTTACCAAACAGAATTTCAGAACATCACTCAGACCAGATCAAACAGGACCAGACCAGACCAGACTAGACCGGACCAGAGATAACCGGACCAGACCGATTACCAAACGAGGCCTTAAGATTTAGAACGGTTGGCAGTTAACATGGTATCAGAGCAAGAAGTCCTGTGTTCGAACATCACCGTCACCCTTTATTGAAAAATTATTTTTTCACGTGTTGGACCCTAATAAGGCCACATATGAGGAGGTATATTGAAGAATATAATATTTAAATTACACCATTTTTAAAAGATTAGTTGATACTATATAACAAAGTACATAATATCCAGTTATTACTAACACACATCCTATTGGTATTAAATAGTTGCCACTAAGGCTATAATTAGCAGAGTACATGTATAGATCAAAACTTCCAGGGATAGCAATGGCAAAAAAGAAAGAATCTCTTAAACCCTACCATATTAAAAGAATCCCAAGCTGTCCAACCAATTTAGGATTCAGAAAAAAAGCTAGTACCCCACAACACATCTTATGTGTAGTTCAGACAATTAGTAAAACTATTTGAATTTGGCAGTTTCTTCCAGTTAGTGGAAAGTGGAAACATGCGAACTGGTAAACCAAAGAATAATTGATCTATCTATCTATCTATATATATATAGATGTGTAATCTCTCACTAAAGCCGAATTACCATGTGACTGATCATTCACTAGGACCATGGTATACATTGCCAACTCACCAAAATAATAACATATAACAAGTTGCATTTTGTCAGTTCTTGGCTACTATACTAGCAATATAACTATCAAACGTTCATTACAGTTTTCAAATCCATACATTCAAGAAATTCTCAAGGCTGAATTCACGCACAAGAAATGGAAACAGATGCTGAGATTCCAGAAACAATCTCGGTAAAGGTAACGACATATTCTCTCTCCCTTTGTTACATGGCTTCTATTTAGTTTTTTTTGTGTTGCATGATTCTCATGGAATGAAGAAAAATATTGCGATGTCTCATCGAAAGTAAGTTTGAGTTCTAGAATTTGACATGTCATACACTGATGATCTTGTTTTTAGCAGTATAAAGATGGTTTTTACCTACCAAATAATATATACACGTATATATTATTGATGGTTTCTAGATATGAAACTTCAAAAGGTAGCATGTATGTTGAATGGAATTATCTGCAAGATCATGTGGTAGTGGTGCTTGTGAGGAATATTCTGAATTTAGTACATCAAGTTCAATGATTCCGTCTTATCAGAACCATGAATTTGTTAAAAGTATAACTGAATCTATGAGGTTAGCAAGCTATTGTTTTCGTCTTTCTATCAACAGAATTGCCTAAAGGTCGGAACTAGTTCTGCATCTTTTCCAGCTTTATATTTTTTCAATTGGAGGATTTTTCCGGTTTGTGTTTTACCTCCAGATAGAAAAGTCTGTTCTCACTATGATACTGAAGTTGTTAAGTCTAGTGTTTTACAAATGTTACGGTAGGTTGGAGTTTACTTCTCCTTTAACCTCCTGGTTTCGCAAAACCAAATGCAAAATGTAAATAACTTACCCTCGGAACAGCCAGGGATGAGTTCTTTTAATATTAAACAAAAAAAATTGTAGAGACAAAACAAGTTCGAAGGATATTGATCATAGAAAAACTCCACGCATGTTTCTATTCCTGTAATGGAAACTGTGTCCTGCGCTTAACTAAAAATATAGACATAAAGCACATTACAAATTAGGCAACAGAGAAATAGACCCCGGTTTGATTGAATATTTATTTAGTAAACTGAACTTCTAACGAACTATTTTGCAGAAACTACTGGTGACATAAGTTATCTTGTAATTCTGATAATCTGAATATCCATTAAATTAGTTTATTATATGAGGTCTTTCAAGAAAGCATGAGAAGGACCACAGGTAAACATTCTTCGTCAGTAGATTGCGCCAGTAAATGTTAAACAGAGTTCAGGGATCAACTCTATTGAGAGAGTCTTATGATAAGTAGGATTAAGAGACAAACTATGAATGCAATGTTAGCAAGACTAGTAAACTAATACCTTACCCAGAAAAGCAAACATATGGAAAACGAAAACAAAGAAGTTACACTAGTAGAGAGGTGATGTAAACCAAGGGCAAACCAATAGATGAGTAATATAAGAAATCACAAAATTAGAACAAAACGAATTTCATTTGCAAGCGTAACATGATCAAATTAAACAAAATTATTTTTTACTTAATTTGGCTCAAGAAAGGCAACTACTGCATGAGCAAGAGAGTAACGTGATCCATATTTAGGCTGATGTTTTTTTTTTTTGAAAAATTTAGGCTGATGTTACAAGAGAAGAAAAATAGCATGAATTGAGATAGTACAAAAACATCTGATAGTGAGTGGTCTAATAATAGTTATGACCACCTTAGAAATAGTTAAACGAGAATCAATGACCCATTTAACTGACCACAAGTAAATGGAACAAATCATACTTCAGTTGACTTGAGTTGAAACAGTTGGTTACATTCTGTGTTCTGGGTACTTACTTTTCTTTTAATAGTTTAGTTGGATAAGCATCTTTACTCCAAGAACGAACTTAGCTTTCGTCTTTTCTGCAGAAAAAAGAAGAGGAAGACAAAGAGTTGAGAAGTGATTGCCTGAATACAACTGTCAAAGAAATCCCTCTAGCGGGAATGCATAAAATTGAACCATGGCATGATCTGACCCCTGAAACCATTAAAGTCTCGGAAAAATCAGCAGATATGCAAGTGGCAACCAAAACTGAGGTTGAAAGTGTGAATGCTGTTATTGAAGGCAATGTTGAAGCCATAGAGGGTGACAATTTTTCGGGATCACCCTTAGCCATTAAGGTTGTTCAGGAAGAAACCAGTAGAAGTGCAGAAGATTACTATGCTGCTGAAAAACCAACTCATGCAGAAAAGGAGGTGCCGGAGATGAAGAATGAAATCATAAGGGATGATAAATTTGAGAATCAACATGTTGAAAACAAAGAGACATCCCTGGAAGAGTACAAGCGAAATGCTGATGAAGAATTACGAAGTTCAGAGAAGGATGAGACGGCCACAGTGACAGAAGAAAAAACTGGTTCTGGATCCGATGAAGATGCTCTTCTGAACATGCTACAGACCAGCTCTGGCCAAAATGCAGGAGCTCTGGTTCAAACCCCAGAGTTGATGGAAAACGATAAGGTGGATAGTGAAAAACTAAACGAGACTTGCGACAAAGTGGAAAGTATAGACAATGCCTTCAGTATAAAGACAACATCCATTCAAGAGAAGACAAGAGAAACAAGCTTGCAAGGAGGAGAAGAGATGGAACCAGGGGAATTATCCCATTCAATGGGTAAGGAGATGGACCTTGAAGAAAGTAAGAATATAGAGAACAAAAAGAATGAGGGAGATGAAATGCCGCCTGAAGCCACCAAGAATGTCTGTATCTCAACAGAAACTCCACGCACAGATAATCAAACAGAAGAAGAGGCAGCGGGAAATTGCACGGGTCCAAGTGACGAGACTGGCAGCCCACTGATTACTACCACAATAGATGAGACAAGCTTAGAAAATGCTGGACTTGATGTAGGTGGGAAGCTTGAAGACAACTCCAGTATTGCAGTTGAGAGAAGCCAAGAAGCAGTTGAAAACAGTGAGAAGGTGGGAAGCATGACTTCTATTCAAGATCATATTCAAGAAGTGCCAGAAATATTGCAAGTACCTGAAGCTGGGCCAGAAGATATTCTCAAGGAGAGACAGAATGAAGTGAAAAATCAAATTGAAATTCTTGAAAATACAGTTATAGCCGATAGCAGTCTAAGTAGGACATATGAGGATCACGGAAATCCTGAACCAGAAGTTGATGGCTCATTCATGAAACATGCAGAGAGTTCACATAGAGGTGAGGAACTGGCACCAGAAGAAGCTTCAGGAGTGGAATTCGGAGGCGAAGGACCATCAGTTATAGCTGCAGATAACATTGAGGCTGCAGAGCACACCAAAAGTGAAATGCCAGAGCTCAGGGAACACCCGGAGCATAGCTTCTTGCCAGAAAATAAATTGGATATGGCTTCTGAGAAGATTGAATCAACTACTTCTGATGAACATGCCACAACAAATACTCGTGTTGAGGAGCAGAGACAGATTGAAAGTGTTGAAGACATCCTTGACGAAACAAGAAAGGGTGCAGCAATATATGCTGATGAAATCAACAAGAAGGAAATTCCAGAAGAAAAGGTCAGAATTTTGTTAACTCCTAAACCTCTGTTAGTTTTCTAGAATAGTGTCGTAAACAATAATCATCATATTAAAGTTTAGGGATTCGCTTAATATTATTTTTTTTTGCTGCAGATTCTTTCAACAATTTATACGAGTGAGAACACTGAAAGTGAAGAAGTTGAGATCACAAATAAGAATACCAATGAGCTGCCTGTTACTAATCCACAGATTGAGGTAACAGAACAAATGGTAGGCGAAGAACTGGTCAAAGTCCCCCCATCAGTATTAGATGAACCAATTCATGAAGCCAATGTAATTCCCATAGAAGAGAACAGGCATGTTAATGAGGCATGTGAAGCAAGCAATAGGCTAGAAAACAGTAGTTTAGATCAAACCACCACTGAAGGAAAACTAGAAGGGGAACTGACCTCTGGAGTAAGGGTGATGGAAGCTGATGGACTTGAAAAGGTTCCTGAGATGGACCCTGAAGAGAAATTACATGACAAGGATGCTGCAAACAACACAAAAGAAGAGATGCAACAGGTAAAAGCCATCGACACAGAGTTGCAAAGAGTTACAGCAGAAGGTGAGTAGTTCGAGAACTTGGGGACAAATGTTTTTGAAATGTAAATGGTGCTTGTAATAGCGGAGAGTAAAATGATTTACAAACAAAAGAGTCCAAATGGATGATAAGCTATTTAATTACAGGCCATAAGAAAAACCCTAGTTAGTCGTTTGCTTCTAAAATTTAGGAAACTTCCCTCTATTGGAGAATTGGAGGATGCATGGTGCTTAACATGGTACCCAAGTTGGAAAACAGGACGTGCCTGTGCTTTAATTGGTAGTTAACTACTCGATATATGTCCTGGTGCTTTCTAGATTGCTTCATAAATTTATATCATATGTAGAAAATATTTCTTTAGGTTTCCAAACCTAACACTACTGAAGATCAATTTTTCACAAAGGCCACTTGCTCATCAGCACTTCAGCAAGAAAGGCAGCAAAGATTTATAATGAAACTTGACCAGAAATATGATGGTAATTTATCAGTGGAAATCAATAAATCAATTTTATGCAAAGACAACATAGAGTCAGCCCATTTTTTAGAAATTGCGATATCTTCAGCAGTCAATTTGTCAACAATGTCACATCAATACTCAACTCCTAGATTAGTAATTGTGTTGTCATATTTCCCAAACTCATAGATCACCATGAATACCAGTGAAATGGACACGCAATAGATCTATGCCCTCATTGTTTAGTTTAATTTTTTGTAATAATCATTGCCATCTCCCTTCCTTCTCACCCCAGAGACAAAGATAAGTATTTACAGCCTTTAACATCCAATACAGGTGACGATGAGAAAAGCAAGACGAACGATGATGTTCCCGTCAAGGGCAGCAACTTGATATGCTCTGAAGAAGGAGAAGATCAATTAAATTTTCAAGAGAATGAAATTGGTCAGAACAGTTCTGAAGCAACAACATCTGAATTGAATGATGGAGATCAGAGTCCCAAAGTTGATAATGAGACAGACAACAAAGGCAGAGATATAGATAAAAAGGTAGTTTCGAACTACATGTATCCCAACTATTCTAACTCCTACTCAGTTATTTACTTATTTGCAAATTATTATTGGTCATTAAGTCTAAACGTCATTGGAGATTCAGGTGTATGAGAAGTGTAATACAGCTGACATGGATGAGGGCAGTGAGAAAAAGATAAAAGAAGAAGAGAAAACTGTCACAGCACACTTGCCCGAATCCACTGCTGAAGAAACTACTACGCACTTTCAAGAAGATAAAATGCAGACAGAGAAGCACAAAACAGAGGTGAGAGAAAAGAAATATAAGGCTTATTTAGCTTCTCGGGTAGATACATTGAGTATATTATTTTATCTGTTTAATTTTCCACCAAATCAGATGGAAGAGGAAGTTGGAACTAACAACGCATGTGAGGGTATTGATAAAAGAGCTGCATCCACTGATTTGCAAAGCCAGTCTATGGTGTCCATTGAAGAAGAAACAACTGCAGAGAACTCCAAAGAAGATGAAAGGACGGAAATGATGCCTAAAGAAGAGGTGAAATAGACTAAAAACAATTTAACAATCAAAAACCTGGAACTAATTTGCTTCATTCAAGTTTAATTGATTTAAAAACCCATTTTCATGTAGGTTTTTGAGACACTTCAGAAATCTGAAGAAGGTGCCCACATTAGACTGCAGAATAAAGAGGAAGACTGTACAGCAAAGGACAACTTCACAGAATCTGCAGAAGAAGAAACAAAATTGGATTGCTCTTATGTAGAGGAAAAGCAACATGATACAGAGGTTCGCTTGATGAATTTGAAAAATAGTATTATAAAGCGAACTATCTATTTTGTCCTTTGATAATATAAGGGAGATAAGTTAATTACAACAGCTTAAGACCTATTTCATCAATTTTTCTTCTTTTTTGTTTATATTTTTTTTTGGGAGAGGGAGGTGGGGCATTGAAGGAGCATGGTGGCATAGTGAAATAGAGAGATATGGTTAAAATTTTCGTCTTTCTAAAGTTTTGACTATACCTCGAGCAAAATGACATGTTTTTAGGAACGAGGGAAAAAAAATAGTAAGAGTTATTGTTACAAATATTGATAGATATAAGAGCACAATAGAAACATACCCTTGAACGACAAAAGTAAAACGTACAAAATTGGTGATATGGGGCGTCAACCTCGTAATCTATGAATGAAACGGCGCAACCTAAACTCGCCATTGGCTTTTTAGGTGTACGTGTAATAATAGAATATCTTAGTATTTTAAATGTCATTGGGTAGTTTTTTACCCTAGAGGAAAGCTTTAGGACAGTCCTTAAGACGAAATAAGGTACAATTGTACAGGTTGTGAGACCTATGTCACGACCCGCCTATGGAGGTTATATCACGCAGGCGCCACGAGTGCGCAGAGATGAAGATTATATGACAAGGAGTGTTCTAGAGTTGTGAAGTGTAACCTAGAAGATTCTAGAATGTTCTAGAATGTAGTAGAATATTCTAGAACGTAGTAGAATGTTCTAGAAGTTTGAAGAATTGTAGAGAAATATGTGGAGAGTTCTAGAAGCATCTTAGCCATCCATTAGGGATGGAGATGCCTATAAATAGGGAGGAGTCCCTCATTTGTAGATCATCAAGTCCGAGAAGTGGGACTTGAGATCAAGGCCTAGAAGTGGGACTTGAGATGAAGTCCAGAATGAGAGCTTGTGAGCCTTGTAGAGAGCTAGCATTGTACACACATTCTTTGTAGTAATAAAAGTAGTCTTGTTTCTTGCCAACCAAAGTGTTCTTATGTGTGAGTAAGTGCCACAATACCACCAAGAGTGCACAAGAGCAATGTGTTGTCAAGAGCAAACAAGGTAGTAGGCTGACCAAACCCTTGCAAGAGGAGTAGCAACGACTTGGTGCCGCACGGGTGTGGCTGGAGTAGTGCCAAAACACTAAGCCCGTGACACCTAGCTATCAACTGTGACAGACTAATCCAACATCATTGAGCTACACCAGATCCCTCTAAGGCCAGACCCCTACATTTCTCCTACCCGTGTCCCCCTTGCTTTGCCCTTCCTTCGAAGGGTGGTTGGGCAACAAGTGCATAACGTACACTGGAACGTCTATGGATTTTATCATCATCTTAATGAATTAATTTCAACATATGAGGCTTTCCTATTGGCACAAGTAGTTCAAAAGGGTTCCCTATTCTTCCATCGAATATTCTATTTTCTCCCGGATACTCGGGTTCAAATACGCATAGATTCGCTCAAGTCTGTACCATGTACCGATTTCACCATATACTCTATTCTTTGAGACTAGGATAACACTATAATATCGTTCCCTTTTTCTTTCATTTATAACTTATTTGGCTTGGTGCCTAGTGGCACAAGTAGTTCAAATGGATTCCCCGTTCTTCCATTGAATATTCTATCATTCCCTTTTCATCTTCTATTGGAGACACCTAGTTTTGGTATAATCAAAATTATCTCAGTTCTAAATCCGCAAGTAAATATAGATCGGTATATACCCCAAATATGTTTCTCTTTTCAATGTTTTCATACAATATACTTGAACGGTTGATTCTTTTTATTTATTTATTTGTTCTTAACTTCCACCTTAACAAATAAAGGCGGAGGAATGTCCCATTAGTCCAATTAATCACTCCTTACTGACTTGATATTTTCATATTGCTCATATAATTTAATAATGCATGAGCAATATGAAAATATCAAGTCAGTAAATTGATAATAGAACTGATGTCTATATAGAATACATTCTGCTTTAATTTCCTATCAAATGGAGCCCAAGGGTATACTGTATCTGTCAAAAAGAACTTGAGACACACAATGGAGACCAGGACAAAGTTGACCAGATAGTACATACATTCCACATTGTCAATATCTGCTCTACAGAATCCAACAAACTCAAAAAGTTTGAGAAAACTCCTAGGAAGTTGAGGTGAAATTAAGTTGTGATATTTAAATCTACTCACTACCTTATCCTCCTGTTTTATCTTATGTTAGTCTCTAGAACGGTTTCCTTCTGAGTCATTTTCCTAAACTCAGAAATTTTAAAATGTTTTATAGGCAAGGGAAGGGTATGAAACTGCTGGAGCAAGTACAAACACAGAATATCAGAATATAGAGGAAATTGCCATTATAGACCTTCCTTCTTCAATAAATGAAGAAAACTCAAAAGAAGATGGAAGGGATGTAATAAAAACAGAAGATCAGGTATGCTTATATTATAATGTTGAATCCACATTTAAACCTTTCCGTTCAGACTTCCATCTCCAAGTTTGTCAAGTTATTATATTTCTATAACAGGTCAAAAACTTGATCATGAAATGCCAAGAGCAGAATCTTGAGACCTCAAATCCCACAAAGGATGAGGCAAAGCCAAATGAGAACTGCAATGCTCAAAGTATGGCAGGGACATCAGAAGAAGAAAAAGTGGCCAAAGAAAGCAACGAAGAACTTGTTGAAAGTTCCTCCAAGGTGCTTGAGGTATCTGAGAAAGAGATTAAGGAAGAGATTTCAGAGAAACCAGAGTCAACAAAAGAAATAAGCTTTAAGGAAGCCAAAGCAGAAGATAGAACGCAGTTGGAATGTTTTGATCTGACTTCCGAGGAGGAGAGACCAGTGACTAGTGAAACCTGTGACACTAGGTCAGACAGTGTAGATATCATAGCAAAACCTGCAGAAAACTCCAATTCAACTGAGAATGAGGACGTGGTTATACCAATAGGAGAACACGGAGCAGATGAAGCCAGAGAACAGATAGAGTGTGAAGTGCAGGATGAGACTCATTGTACATTACCAAAAAGTGAAGACCAAATAGAGGTTGGCACATCTGAGACACCCTCCAATGTTATATTAGGACAAAATCTGGAATTACTTTCAACAGTTTCAACGGAAACAAATAACATCATGACAACTGAAGCAAGTGAATCGAAAAAAGAGATTGCAGAGAGAGATGAATCCTTGAATGTCATTGAAGAAGCTCCTTCAGTGCCAGAGACAACAGGAGAGAAGTTAATGGAAAAAGAGCAGTCCACAGATCCAACATATGACACTAATATGGGATCTATAGATACTGAAAAGGACGCGGCAATCAAAGAAGTACGGGATGCAGAACAAGAGCTCTATAAGGGTCTTGAGTTGAACGATCAAAAAGGTACCTCAAGATCAGATGCTGAACTCCCAAAGAGGGAACAAAGCAAAGAGGTAACTGATTGCAGTGAGATTGGCACGGAATATGAGAAGACACTGGATATTGAACTGGAAAAGGACAAATCTGAAGATCCAGCCGATGAGGCATCTGAGAGTGCTAAAGCATCTGAAATATGTACAGACACTGAAAAGGCTATAACCAAACTAGAGGACACCATTACAGACCATGAAGGCTGCTTAAAAGAAGGTGTTGATATAGAGAAAGCAGTGAATGAACTCGAGGCAGGAAGTTATAGTCATGGAATCAAGGTGTCCGGCGCCAGAAGTATTAGCACATCTAAAGAAGAGGTCAGATCAACTTCACTTCTTTTTTTTTCTCTCTATCTTGTTAGAAATGACTGTTCATTAAGCATTTGACAAGTTTATATCCGTCTCAATGTTTAGAGGAGTGTGGATTGATTCACTAGATAATAGGAGGGTCCATGAAAATGAAATCCATCTCAATGTCTCGGCACAGCATTGTATTGAGTTGTCAAGTGTTTTCACAAAATTTATATCATGTTACTTGTGTAACTTAAAATGTTTTTCAGGAAAAGGGTCATGTATGAATTTGGAAAACAATTCTAGTAATAATAACAATAATAATAATTTGTTACTGCAATATTTACTCTCAGCATGGAAATGGCCCTTTAACATAACCAGCTTATGTGTTCAGATGCCATTTAGAACAGCAGAACTACATTAAATTTTAGACCAAAATTGAACCTTTCACTAGTGACTAATGATCAGTTGAATCTGGTGAAATCTCAGATGGGCTTTTGAACAATTGCCTTAAAAGTCGAAATAAAGGAACATGCCCTCGAACAAATAAGACAAATGAGAAAGAGAGCTGCAACATTAACTACTGGAATGTTGGAGTCCACTGAAGAATAAAGGATAGGATAGACTTTCAAAATAGAAAGAATGAAAGAGGAATTAGAATCCAAAATAAAGAGAAACGATAAAATTGTAAAATAAAGGATGCAAAGTATAAAAGCAGATTTGTGCATCACTTTTTCCAATTTGTAGTACTTCAGGTTCCGTTAACAATATTGGGGTCATATTTGTTAAACAGGTATCTGCGGAAGCTGATAGAGCTGAAGAAAATGAAAACCTCAAAGAACTAGAGGGAGAGAGTTGCACAAAGGAACTTCATATGATATCTGGTGAAACAGTAAATGCGGTCAGTGCGATGTCATAAAAGCAAAATATTTTAAGCATCTCAACCATGCAGCTTCTTTTCTTCCTTTTTCTAATAAATTTATAATCTATTTGCACTGACATCAATCAGGTCAAACACCAAGAGCTAGAACCCCTAGAGAATATCGAAACGACAGGTTCTAATCAAGATACGGAAATAGTGAGAGCAAATGTTGAAGAAGATCTCAATTGGAAACCAGAAGCATCTGAGACAACAAAAACATTTATAGAAGAAGAATTGGAGAAAGCCGATGAGATGCCTCTGGAGGTCTCAGGATCAATACCTGAAGAGATTAAAGAAAAGATTGAAGAAGAGAAAGTAGAAGAAGCAGATAGCTATAGTGACAAGAATGATGCTGCAGAAATAGTGGTAACAAAAGAAACAAGCTTGGAGGGATTTCAGCAAGATGGAGAGTCTGTAAAGACCTCAGATACCAGTTCTGAGACTAAGACTCAAGAAGGAATCCCGACGACAAAGAGTAGCCTACAGGGTGAAGAAATTGACAGAATGAGGCATGCAGAAATTTCTCAGATGGTGTATCAACTTCCGAAGATTGAACATGCAAATCTACAAAACTCAGATGCAGACGAAGCTGAAGAAACGAAAATTCTTGATGCAGTTTCTCAAGCAACAGCATCTGAATTGAATGATGGAGATCAGAGTCCCAAAGTTGATAATGAGACAGACAACAAAGGCAGAGATATGGATAAAAAGGTAGTTTCGAACTGCATGTATCCCGACTGATTCTAACTCCTACTCAGTTATTTACTTATTTGCAAATTATTATTGGTCATTAAGTCTAAACGTCATTGGAGATTCAGGTGTATGAGAAGTGTAATACAGCTGACATGGATGAGGGCAGTGAGAAAAAGATAAAAGAAGAAGAACAAACTGTTACAGATCACTCACCCAAATCCACTGCCGAAGACACTACTACGCACTTACAAGAAGATAAAATGCAGACAGAAAAACACAAAACAGAGGTGAGAGAAAAGAAATATAAGGCTTATTTAGCTTCTCGGGTAGATACATTGAGTATATTATTTTATCTGTTTAATTTTCTACCAAATTAGATGGAAGAGGAAGTTGGAACTAACAACGCATGTGAGGGTATTGATAAAAGAGCTGCAGCCACTGATTTGCAAAACCAGTCTATGGTGTCCATTGAAGAAGAAACAACTGCAGAGAACTCCAAAGAAGATGAAAGGACGGAAATGATGCCTAAAGAAGAGGTGAAATAGACTAATAACAATTTAACAATCAAAAACCAGGAACTAATTTGCTTCATTCAAGTTTAATTGATTTAAAAACCCATTTTCACGTAGGTTTATGAGACACTTCAGAAATCTGAAGAAGGTGCCGACATCGGACTGCAGAATAAAGAGGAAGACTGTACAGCAAAGGACAACTTCACAGAATCTGCAGAAGAAGAAACAAAATTGGATTGCTCTTATGTAGAGGAAAAGCAACATGATACAGAGGTTCGCTTGATGAATTTGAAAAATAGTATTAGAAAGCAAACTATCTATTTTGTCCTTTGATAATATAAGGGAGATAAGTTAATTACAACAGCTTAAGACCTATTTCATCAATTTTTCTTCTTTTTTGTTTAAGACCTATTTTTCAACAACTTCACAGAATCTGCAGAAGAAGAAACAAAATTGGATTGCTCTTATGTAGAGGAAAAGCAACATGATACAGAGGTTCGCTTGATGAATTTGAAAAATAGTATTAGAAAGCAAACTATCTATTTTGTCCTTTGATAATATAAGGGAGATAAGTTAATTACAACAGCTTAAGACCTATTTCATCAATTTTTCTTCTTTTTTGTTTATATTTTTTTTTTGGAGAGGGAGGTGGGGCATTGAAGGAGCATGGTGGCATAGTGAAATAAAGACGTGGTTAAAATTTCGTCTTTCTAAAGTTTTGGCTAAACCTCAAGCATAATGACACGTTTTAAGGAACGAGGAAAAAATATATATTAAGATTACAAACATTGATAAATACAAGAGCATAATAGAAACATACCCTTTAACGACAAAAGTAAAACGCACAAAAATTGGTGATAGGGGGCGTCGACCTCATAATCTACGAATGAAATGGCATAACTTAAACTCGGCATTGGTTTTTTAGGTGCACGTGTAACAAGAGAATATCTTAGTATTTTAAATGTCATTGGGTCGTTTTAGCCCAGAGGGAAGCTTTAGGACAGTCCTTAAGACGAAATAAGGTACAATTGTACAGGTTTTGAGACCAAGCTATCAACTGTGACAGACCTAATCCAACATCATTGAGATACACCAGATCCCTCTAATGCCCAGACCTACATTTCTCCTACTTGTGTCCCCCTTCCTTTGCCCTTCCTTTGAGGGGTTGGCTCCACTACCCGTAACTGCTACCTTGGTTGGGCAACAAGTGCATAATGTACACTGGAACGTCTATGGACTTTATCAACTTGATGAATTAATTTCAAGATATGAGGCTTTCCTATTTCTGTTAACAATATTGGGGTCATATTTGTTAACCAGGTATCTGCGGAAGTTGATAGAGCTGAAGAAAATGAAAACCTCAACGAACATTAACTAGAGGGAGAGAGTTGTAAAAAGAAACTTAAAATTTTAAAGCAAAATATTTTAAGCACATAAACTATACTGTCAGTGCAATGTCATAAAAGCAAAATATTTTAAGCTTCTCAAGCACGCGGCTTTTGTTTCTTCCTTTTTCTAATAAATTAAAATCTATTTGCACTGACATCAATCAGGTCAAACACCGAGAGCTAGAACCCCTAGAGAATCTTGAAACGACAGGTTCTAATAAAGATACAGAAATGGTGAGAGCAAATGTTGAAGATCTCAATTCAAAACCAGAAGTATTTGAGATGACGAAAACATTTATAGAAGAAGAATTGAAGAAAGCCGATGAGATACCTCGGGAGGTCTCAGGCTCAGTACCTGAAGAGATTAAAGAAAAGGTTGAAGAAGAGAAAGTAGAAGAAGTAGATGGCTATAGTGACAAGAATGATGCTGCAGAAGTAGTGGTAACAAAAGAAACAAGCTTGGAGGAATTTCAGCAAGATGGCGAGTCTGTCAATACCTCAGATACCAGTTCTGAGACTAAGACTCAAGAAAGAATCCCAACGACAGAGAGTAGCCTACAGGGTGAAGAAATTAACAGAATGAGGCTTGCAGAAACCTCGCAGATGGTGTATCAACTTCCGAAAATTGAACATGCAAATCTACAAAACTCAGATGCAGACAAAGCTGAAGAAACAAAAATTCTTGATGCAGTTTCTGGGTCCAAGGATCAGTGTGTTAAAGAAGCTCACCAGCCTGGTACAAGTGTAACAGTAGGAAGCAATGACACGGATGAAATTGAAGAAGAGGTAATTAAAGTTCCTGAAGCAATACCTGAATCCGGATGCAACAATGTTGAAGCAGTTACTGAAGGTGAAGTCACCTCTAATCTCACTCTCCCAGCGGAGAAATTAGATGAAATTGACACCATCAAAGAAAATATTTTACATGAAGAGAGTTGCACAAAGGAACTCCAGATGATACCTGGCGGAACAATTAACGAGGTCTGTTCAATATCAAACAAAGTACTTCAAGCATTTCTAGCATGCAGCTTTTTTTTCTTCATTTTACAAATAAATTCATTTTTTTAAAGGACAATAAATTTATTATATATTTGCAATAATATCAATCAGGTCAAAGACCCAGAGCTAGAACCCCCGAAGAATCTTGAAACAACAGATTCTAATCAGGATGCAGAAACGGTGAGATCGAAGGTTGAAGATCTCAGTTGGGAGTCGGAAGAATCTGCCACAACAAAAGCAACTTTAGAAGAAGATTTGAAGAAAGCCAGTGAGAAGCCTATGGAAGTCGCAAGCATGGTATCTGAAGATATGGAAGAAAAGATTAAAGAAGACAAAGTAGAAGAAGCAGATAAGACTGATGCTCCAGCAACAGTGGAAATAAAAACAAGCTTGGAGGAAATTCAGCAAGATGTCAATTCTGTAAAGTCTGATACCAGCCCAGACTCTGAGACTCTAACAACAATTCAAACAACTGAAACTAACCTACAGGGGGAAGAAATTGTCAGCATGAAGGTTGAAGAAACCTCTCATAAGACTGGTAAAAGCTTGCCAGTAGGAAACGCTGACACGGATGGAGTTGAAGAATTCTCAAGCATGGTATATGACAATATTGAAGCAGTTACTGATGACGAGGTCACCTCTAATCAGACTCCCCAAACTGAGGATTTAAAAGACGAAACTGAAACCATCAAAGAAAATATCGTAGATGGAGAGAGTTGCACTATGAAACTTCCGATGATATATGGTGGAACAGTAAATGAGGTCAGCTTTATATCGTACAAACAAAGTATTTTAAGCATTTCTAGCATGCAGCTTTCTTTTCTTCTTTTTATGCTAAAGTGATAATCTATGTCCAATGACATCAATCAGGTCAAAGACCCAGAGCTAGACCCCACTGAGAACCATGTAAATAAGGATACAGAAACAGTGGGATCAAAAATTGATAAAGATTTCAATTTGGAGTCAGAAGCATCTAGCATGACAAAGACATATTCAGAAGAAGAACTGAAGCAAGACAGTGAGGCTGCGGATGTCTCAAGCTCGGTAACTGTAGAAAAGATTAAAGAAGAGAAAGTAGAAGAAGTGGACAAAACTGCAGCTGAAGCAACAGTACTCGGGGAATTTCAGCAAGGTGAAAAGCCTGTAGAGGCCTCTGATACCAGTCCAGATTCTGAGACTTCACCAACAATCCAAACAACTGAGACTAGCCTACAGGGTGAAGGGACTGCCAGCATGAAGCTTGAACAAACCTCTGGAATGGTGTATCAATTTCCAAAGATTGAAATAGTCTCTCATGAGACTGGTACAAGCCAACCAGTAACAGATGAAATTGAAGAAGGGATCAAAAATGTTCTTGAACCAATCTCTAAACCTGAATGTGACAGTGTTGAAGCAGTTAGTGATGGTGAATTCACCTCCAGTCAGACTCTCCCAGCTGAATTAGAAGATGAAACTGACACCATCAAACAAAAGGTCATAGATGAAGAGAGTTGCACAAAGGAACTTCATATGATATCTGGTGGACTAATTAATGAGGTCAGTTCAATATCATACATGCAAAGCATTTTAAGCATTTTTGGCATGCAGCTTTCTTTTCTT
This sequence comes from Cornus suecica, assembly GCA_963922005.1. Classification (NCBI taxonomy): domain Eukaryota; kingdom Viridiplantae; phylum Streptophyta; class Magnoliopsida; order Cornales; family Cornaceae; genus Cornus; species Cornus suecica. Next base: position 1,641,310 of record OY998238.1, read on the forward strand.
CTTTGACGATGAACTCATAATATATTTGTAATTATATCGATCAGGTCAAAGACCTTGAGTTAGAACGTGCTGAGAATATTGAAACAACAGATTCTAATGAGGCTACAAAAACAATGAGATCAAAAGTTGAAGAAGATCTCAAGTGTGAGTCAGAATCATCTACCACAACAAAAGCATTTTCTGAAGAATTGAATAGAGCCAGTGAGACGCTTGTGGAAGTCTCAAGCTTGGTACCTGAAGAGATGGAAGAAAAGATAGAAGAAGACAAAGTAGAAGCGGACAAGACTGATTCTGCAGCAGCAGAAACAAGCTTGGCGGCAATCCAGCAAGATGACAAGTCTGTAAATGCCTCTCATACCAGTCCAGATGCTGAGACTCTAGCAACAGTCCAAACAACTGAGACTAGCCTACAGGGTGAAGGAATTGCCAGCATGAAGCTTGAACAAACCTCTGGAATGGTGTATCAACTTCCGAAGATTGAAGAACTCTCTCATGAGACTGGTACATGCCAACCAGTAACAGATGAAATTGAAGAAGGGATCAAAAACGTTCTTGAACCAATCTCTGAACCTGAATGTGACAATGTCGAAGCAGTTGCTGATGGTGAAGTAACCTCCAGTCAGACTGTCCCAGCTGAATTAGAAGATGAAACTGACACCATCAAACAAAAGATCATAGATGAAGAGAGTTTTGCTAAGGAACTTCATATGATATCTGGTGGAATAATTAATGAGGTCAGTTTAATATCATATAATGCCAAGCATTTTAAGCATTTTTAGCATGCAGCTTTCTTTTCTTCTTTGATGATGAACTCATAATCTAGTTGGAATGATATCGATCAGGTCCAAGACCATGAACTAGAACGCTCTGAGAATCTTGAAGCAACAGATTCTAATGAGGATAGAGAAACAATGAGATCAAGAGTTGAAGATCTCAATTGTAAGTCAGAAGCATCTGCTACAACAAAAGCATTTTCTGCAGACTTGAATAAATCCAGTGAGAAGCTTGTGGAAGTCTCAAGCTTGGAACCTGAAGAGATAGAAGAAAAGAGTAAAGAAGAAAAAGTAGAAGAGGACAAGACTGATGCTGCAGCACCAGAAACAAGCTTGGCTGAAATACAGCAAGATGACAAGTCTTTAAAGGCCTCTGATACCATTCCAGATTCGGAGACACTAGCGACAATCCAAGCAACTGAGACTAGCCTACAGGGAGAAGGGATTACCAGCATGAAGCTTGAACAAACCTCTGCAATGGTGTATCAACTCCCGAAAATTGAAGAAGTCTCTCATGAGACTGGTACAAGTCAACCAGTAACAGATGAAGTTGAAGAAGGGATGAAAAACGTTCTTGAACCAATCTCTGAACCTGAATGTGACAAAGTTGAAGCAGTGACTGATGGTGAAGTCACCTCCAGTCAGACTCTCCCATCCGAATTAGAAAATGAAACTGACACCATCAAACAAGAGATCATAGATGAAGAGAGTTGCGCAAAGGAACTTCATATGATATCTGGTGGAATAATTAACGAGGTCAGTTTAATATCATACTTGCAAAGTATCTTAAGCATTCTTAGCATGCAGCTTTCTTTCTTCTTTGACTATCAGCTCATAATCTATTTGCAATTTTATCGATCAGGTCAAAGACCTTGAGCTAGAACACGCTGACAATCTTGAAACAACAGATTCCAATGAGGATACAGAAACAATGAGATCAAAAGGTGAAGAAGATCTCAATTGTGAGTCAGAAGCATCTGCCACGACAATAGCATTTTCTGAGGAATTGAATAAAGCCAGTGAGAAGCTTGTGGAGTTCTCAAGCTTGGTACCTGAAGAGATAGAACAAAAGAATAAAGATGACCAAGTAGAAGCGGACAATACTGATTCTGCAGCAACAGAAACAAGCTTGCCGGAAATACAGCAAGATGACAATTCTGTAAAGGCCTCGGATACCAGTCCAGACTCTGGGACTCTAGAGACAATTCAAGCAACTGAAACTAGCTTACAGGGTAAAGAAATTGCCAGCTTGAAGGTTGAAGAAACCTCTCAAATGGTATATCAGTCTCCAGAGACTGAAGAAACCTCTCATGGGACTGGTAAAAGCCTAGCAGAAGGAAACTCTGACACAGATGAAATTGAAGGACAGATTCCTGCAGCAATATCTGGACCCAGATATAACAATATCAAAGCACTTGCTGATGGTGAGGTCACCTCTAATCAGACTCACCCAGATGAGAGATTAGAAGGCGAAACCGAAACCATCAAAGAAAAGACTATAGATGGAGAAAGTTGCATTATGGAACTTCAGATGATAACTGGTGGAACAGTTCACGAGGTCAGCTTAAAATCTTACAAGCATAGTATTTTAAGCATTTCTAGCATGCAGCTTTCTTTCCTTTTTATATGATAAAAGCAAATAATTTATTTTTAATGGACATCAATCAGGTCAAAGACCCAGAGCCAGGTCTCCGTGATATTCTTGAAGGTATATATGCTAATAAGGATACAGAAACAGCGGGATTGAAGGTTGAAGAAGGTCTCAACTTGGAGTCAGAAGCATCCAGTATAGCAAACACATTTTTAGAAGGAGAATTGAAGAAATCCAGTGGGAAGCCTGTGGATGTATCAAGCTCAGTAACTGAAGAGAAAGAGGAAAATATTAAAGAAGAGAAAGTAGATGAAGCAGACAAGACTGATGCTGCAGCAACAGTGGTAACAAAAGAAACAAGCTTGGGCGAAAGTCAGCAAGGTGACAAATCCGTAGAGGCATCTGGTACCAGTCCAGATTCTGAGACTCTAGCAACAACTGAGACTAGCCCACAAGGTGAAGAAATTGCCAGCATGAAGCTTGAAGAAACATCTCGAATGGTGTCTCAACTTGGAAAGATTGAACAAGAGAATGCAAAAAAGGTGAGTACAAATTTATCCGAGTCGGAGGGTCAGTATGTTGAGGAGACTCGTGAAATTGGTAGAAGCTTAACAGCAGGAAAGATTGACCCAGATGAAATTGAAGAAGACAACAAAAAAGTTCCTGAAACAATATCTGAACACAGAGATAACAGTACTGAAGCAGGTATTGATGGTGAGATTGCCTCTGTACAGACTCTCGCACAAGAAAAATTAGAAGAACTTGAGGTTTCAAGCTCTGCCTTGCTTTTTAAGGAGCAGGCACATGAAAAGTTGACCACAAAAAATAATGAAACAGAACTTGAGAGCATGAAACTTGAAGAAACCTCTGGCATGGAGTCTCAGCTTCTGACAACCGAACATGTGCATGCAGACCAATTAAGCATCCCTGTAGAGAAGTCAGATGAGGATGAAATCAAACTAGCACAAACTGAGATGCCTAACTCAGTATCAGATATTGAAATTCAGAGTTATGAAAAGATTGATGAGACTGGGAGTAGCCTCACTGTGGAAAGGATTCATGAAGATGAAACTGAAGAAATCAAAAAAGTTCCAGCAACAATATCAGAAGCCAAAAATCAAGGTGTTCAATCAGTTACCGATGATGAGATGGCCCCTGATCAGACTCTTCCAGCTAAGAATTTTGAAGAGCAACTTCAGGTGCCATCCTCAGCTTCGCCTTACAAGGAGCAGGAATGTGAAACTACAACCACAAGCGACAAAATAGAAGGCAAAGTAGAAGAAATAAAAGACGTTCCCGAAATATTGTTGCCCAAATATCAAGGTGTTGAAGCAGTGAGTGACAGTGGGATAAGCCCTGAGCAAACTCTCCCAGCAAGGAATTCGGAACAGCAGCTTCAGGAACCATCCCCTATCTTCCTGTTCAAGGAACGAGACCATGAAACTATAACTACAATCGAAAAGAATGAAAATGAGAGAACAAAGAACGATCACACTCGGGTCAATGAGGAGTTAGATAATTCCTCAGCCACAGGTACAGTAGAAGAGACATGCTTGCAGAAGGAACAGCCCAGGGAGCTTGGAGTTTCTGAATTGGAGCTCAACTTTATTGAAGAAACAGAGAAGGGTAGTCCAAATGAAGTACAGAAGGAGGAAAACACAGCGCTTGAAGAAGCTCCAGGGGTAGAGCCTCAAGAGTATGTCTGTGAGATAATAAGTGCTGATATTCCATCAGACACTGAGAAAAGAGACATCCAGTGTAGCTCACAGGAGACTTCGAAGGATGAGGAAGTTCTGAATTCTGAGAACCCAAACAAGGAAGCTGATGCTTTACCAAATTCTCCCATATCAGTCAAAGAGATGAAAATACCAAAAGTGCCACTAGAAGCAGTGACAGATGAACTGAGGACAGAAGACAATCAGAGTGAGGAAGTAACAGAAGCAAATGTGGCCATAAAGAATGAGCTTTCAGGTGAAAAGGTGAGACAGAATAGAAGCCTGGAATTTTACATTAAACAAAATCTTTACTTGTTTTTCTCCATTCTCTTTTTGGTACATTTTCTTATCTATTTTAAGGCTCTTAACCGAGGAATTGCAAAACAGATCAAAGAAGAAAGCGTTGTTGCCAATAACACTCATATAATGACTTCTGCTGAAAAACTAGTCACAACAAGCAACCGAGAAGATGAATTAAGGGTGGAAGAATGTTCGGGAGAAAAGACCGATGAAAAAATTGAGATCACAGAGAAAGAAATTTTAAATAAAGAGGTCAGGAAGAAGTTTTAAATCCTTCAAACCTCTCTTTTTTCAGTATAGTTGAAGCTTTATGTATTACACAGGTCGATGAACTTGAACAAAAGAATGTGAACGAAAACGTTGAAGAAATAATCGTGGGCGGAGATAGAGCTGACAAGAACACTCGCCAAGTTTCAGAGGGGGATGGAACAGCGCTTAATATTCTTCTAGAAGAAGCAGGGGAGAAAATGAATGCCAAGAGTGCACATGCTGATTTAGACATTAAAGCTCAGGGTGATGAAACGAAGTGCACAGACATAGCACAAGAAGCAAAAGCTCTAAGTGAAGAGGTCAGATATTATATCATTCCCTTCCATAAAAAAAAAAACGAATTCCAACAAAACTCTTAAGATTAAATGGGTATAATTGTTATTTACTATGAACAGTACACCTGTTTCTGAAAACCAAAATGGTTACAGTATACAAAACAGTTTTGATTTTTTGTCCATGACCTCCTGTGGCTAGGTCTATGGCAACCAAAACACCACCATCGCTAAGAATCATATATCTAAAACCAATCCAAATTTACTAATATACCATGCAGCACTGCCTCGACATTGCACGGATGGAGTTATTTCCAAAGACATTGAAATTTACGACACGAATTTACATTTAAGTGATCTATAACACCATAAACACTAAAACCAGGTTGGGAATGTCCTTTTCTTTTTCAACTTTCCAAGTAGTGAGTACTCTGTCCTGCATAAAAGCATAGTAGAATGCGTGTAATGCTACCAAAAGATTCCATACATAGGCACCAACTTCTTCCCCATCTTCATCTTCCCATCACCAAGAGCACTCTCTCACCAGCACCTCTATTTCAGCACACTCAGAAGCATCTTCATTGTTTTCTAACTCAGTTTGTCAGTTGTGTAATTATTCCAAATCATTAGAAAAGTTAGACAACTGTGCACATAAAACTTACATCTTTTCAAAAACTAACATCTTATCATAAACCGAAAACTATACGATGTATAGGTTGCCAGCACTGAAGTGGTATTGGGAAAGCCTCATGACGAAACAATAGTTGCTAGTGACAAAGAAATTGTGATCAGAAAGGATGAAGAATCACAAAATAACAACCTTGATGATCTACCAGTGCCAGACACGGCGGCTGACGAAATACCAGATATAAGAATAGGTGAAACAATTGAGGATATTTCTGAACCTGAACCTAGAGAACCAGCTTACGAAATCATCAAAACACATGAAGAAAACAAAGACACTGCCATGGCAAACACCAATAATTCAGAGAGCGTCATGGACGACGAGAAGCCTCAGCACACATCTCTCGAGTTGGCATGCAGTGGAGGCGATGTTATAGAAGGCTTGAATCTGAACAAGCAAGTGGTTTATGAAAATGAAGAAAGCAGTTTACCTCATAGTGAAAAATTCAGGAAAGAAATGGAAGATAAAGAGGATGAGAGAACATTAGATGAGATACAAAATGATCTCAGATTTGAAAAGCAAAAAACAGATGAAGTGAGTATAGGAGGAGGAGGAAAGGACATTACCTGTGAGGGAGACAGACATGATGAGGTAAGACCAAATACCAGAGAAATAATAAACGTGAAAAATAAGTGATTCCCACACCCTGACTTTGTATTTGTTCTGCAGGAGCCAGTAAATTTTTTGACAAGGGGAGATGAGAGCAAGCCGGATAAAGCTGACATTCACAGCACAGCAACTGCAACGGAAGGAGAAAGTCGATATCAAAATGACGAGCTCGGCCTCAATGTTTTGGCAAATATCAAGGATCCAATCATGAAAATATCACAAGAAGATGGCATAGTGGATCTTGCAGAAGACAATGAAGCCACTACAGATAAACAAGAGTCAAAGAAAACCACTTTTGCATTGTCAGATCAGCATATTCCAAGAGAATCAGTATCAAACAAGGACACAGAAGCTACGATTTCAATTGGCAACAAAGATGTATCACCAGTGCAACAGGACCCAGTTGCAAAAACCTTCCAGAATGCTGAGGAAGCGGATTTGAAAGCTAAAAATGCTCCAGAGGCTGAACCAGAAGAAAAAGAAGTGGAATTTGGAGAAGATAAAAGAATGGGTGATCAATGCATAGAAAAAACAGAAAAAGCATCAATTGAGTCAGATCAGATTTCACTATCAGAACTCCTGCAGGGAACAACAAATGAAACCTCACGGGATGCAAAACATCTGACTGAGGAGAGAGAACTTATTGCCGACAAAGATGAATTGCAAACTGAGAAAACTGAACTAGCTCGAGTAGAAGAAGCTAAAACAGATGATGAGAGAGATGAAGAAGTGGGAGGAGAAGAACACAAAAAGGAAGACTCGGGCTCCGATGGTCCAGTCATGGTAGAAGCCTCAAGAGACTTGGATGTCAAAATTGTAAATAAGAAATCTCATAATCTACTGTCAAGTGTTGGGTCAAAGGTCAAACACTCAATTGCCAAGGTGAAGAAAGCCATCACTGGTAAGGCTTCTCAGTGTTCTTACCCAAGGACACAAAGTCATCATTAGTAAGGCTTCTCAGAGTTCCACCCAAAGCACAGTCACCAAATGACTAAAGACTAAAACCAAAAACAAAAAGCAGAACTGATTATGAGATTAAATTTCATTTGATGGTTGGTTGAAGCAAAAGATATATATGCAGAAAAGGCTTGCTGGTAGTTGAACCTTGTTACTAGATTACCAAGGTTTCTGTTTGGTGTGTATTTGTCCTTACAGAATAAATTCAAAAAAAATATGTGTATAATGTTAGTTCAAGGCTGTTAATTATACAATATTATCAATCATATTGTGTGCTAGAATCCTGTTTTACATTTAGAAGACAGATCGACAACCAAAGCTCCTTTTGTTTATCATTGATGATCCTTCTGAAGGAAGTATGTCAAAGTAGAAATTTGAAATTTAGGACTATGAACCAATATTCTAGCATACTTCAAATTCTACACATCAAAAATTCTCGATAAAGTAGGACTCTTGACAGTCTTGGAAAGCATAAAATCCTGAAACAATCTAAAAGGCATGAGCAAAGATAAAGTTTTCAAATTTTGAAAACAACAAAAATTGATTTAAGGCCTATTCACCCAGGGAGAAATCTTCAAGAGTCACCCATCTGTTTCAATAGATAAATTTGACATTGTTCCAATGGCAAAAATAAAGGCATGCGTTTGTACAATTGGATAAACCAAGTTTTAAGGTGATTAGATAAATGGGATGGTAAAGCTAAGGTCAGCACCATCATGATTAACATTCAGCTAGTCGCAGAAGCAAATTCAAAACAATATAATTGTTCGCTCCAAAAAATATTCATCATCGGCCGAATAATAGGGCCGATAATATTCTTCATATCCGTAGGGTGCGGGCGTGCCAGAACCGGTGACAAAGTTCAACCGGTTCAAAAGGAACGGATTTTCGTCTCTTTTGAACATGTGGAATAGAATCAGGCGATTTGTACAAGAGAGAACTCAACTCACACGAATAGGTTCTGATTGCCTCAACAAAGAGGACTTTTCGTAACCGAAAGAAAAAATTGCGAAAAGGATAGAAAAGAATTGAAAGTGCGAAACAAGGAATTTAAAGATACTGGGAAAAGAAATAATGCAAGAAAAATAAATTGCATGAAAAATAAAGATATTGAAAGGACGATGACAAGAAAAAATAAATTGAACAAGAAATATAAAGATTGCTAAACGCAATGAATAGACGTGATTTTTTGTGATGGTCGGGGACCTCTAAAACAGAGGTCTTCTTATTTATTTATACTAAAATATTGAATTATTCAACAAGTAATGAAAATCTAATCAAATCCTAATTCTAATTTAAATCAGTATCTTAATCAGATACGATTTCATCCTAACATATCTTTTCCTAAATAAACTAAATCAAAACAAATCCTAACTCTATTAGAAATCTTCCATAAGTGAACTTTGGCTTTCTTGATTGCTACTCTTTCTCTCGGCCCACTTCGGCTTCAATATCGACCCACTTCGGTTGGAATCAGCAAGCTGCCATTTTGGCCACGTCATCATCAGTTCTTTTTCCAGGTTTGCTCATTTTGGGTGCAAACAAAAACATCAAAACAAATGCTCTAACCACTTCTCTCCAGGCTTCAGCTCCGAAATTTGTATAGGGCCCGAGATGGTCCGGAAAGCTATAGTGTGAAAAATAAGCAGTAACAAGATTCAAGAAGCTCTTCGCACTATACAGTAAAAGGTATCAAGCATGTGTTTCCATCAGAACATACAGGGTACATACATGCGTCAAATGACCCTACCAAGATTACTTGAAGAAAATTTGTGTGCGCTCATTGCAGTCTACATAACATTGAACCAGAGCTCTATCCTTGAATTCCTCAAAGCTCAGCTCTAGTTTGGTATGAGTTTAATTGTTGTTGCCATCCACAAGAACCTTGTCTCAAAACAGCCGCTCACAAAGATTATCAAGATGCTAAAGTCATACTTCCTTGAGAAATACAGAAGATGCTAAATCCATATTTCTTGGAGAAATATATGCAAGTACTTTTCACCAGCCTGACAACCCTCTCTCTCATGGCCAAGGCCAACATCATAAAATAGGTTTTTGAATATCTTCCATGTGCTTTGTTAATGTACACATTATGGTTAAGGCCCATTGATGTTAGTGTGTATTATGATTAGGGTTTTCCATAATACCTCATCTACCCTAATAATCCCATACAACCCTGACTCGCTCTCCATTCCTCCTCTCCTATATAAACTTGTTAGTTGTTATGTTCTCTTGTATATTCGTACTATTCGATACAGAAGATTATTGTTTCCTCGCTCTTTCTATATATTCTAACATCATATCAAAGTCAAAGGTCCTTACATAACCTGTCTTCTTCTTCCGCCTTTTTTTTTGTGGTTAGCAAACATGCCAGTTGCCACGTCGGATCCAGACGACCATTTTTGTACTGCGACAACAATCAATGCCACATCATCATTTTCTTCAAAATACTTTGCAGTTGCGATCATCACTTCTCAAGATTAAATACCAAAAAAATTTCACCGAACCCTTTCCATGACTATCTCAAAATTCGAGATGGCTTCATATCACCATATTTACTCTTGAGGGGCGTTATTGGACACTAAGGTTAGGGCTCAACTAGGATATGGCACATCTACCATAATATATGTATGTTAAGGTCAGGTATTTCGGATCACTGGCACGGACCTAACCTACCCTAATTATCCTGTATATCATTGCCTTCTCTCCACTTCTCGTCTCCTATATGTACTCCCTCTTATATTCTCTCTCTCTCTCTCAATTTTAACATCCCTATCAACAACGATGAAAACAAATAGAACTATTTCAATAAATAAATTGGCCCATGTAAAGCCTTAAGTACATGTTAAACAACAATCGATGAGTATTCCTTTTTTTTCTTTTTAAACTTCAATCAATGATGAACTACAAAAACAATAGCACGGACGCATTAACAACAAAATTTGAATCCCTAAAAAAAACAATAAGAGGCGATTCCCATTCAATGTGTTAATGAAGCAAACAGAATATATAAAGCAAGAAAGAATTCTCCAATCACCGTTGGAGCCTAGATTTCTAAGGAAAAACTGGGAAAAGCCTGACAAGAATACTTAAGATATGAAATAGCTTAGAATTATATTGATTAAAAGTTTATTACAGCAGATGTATAGGCTACCATATATATAATTATGCTATTAAAGACACTTACACTTCCTAGACTGACTTTCAAAATACCCTCTACTATTTCCATGACATTCTTTGATTTCCCATACCATCATTAATATCTTTGACTATGGACTACATTAATTCCAAAACCCATTCTCAAGACATAACAGATTGCATTAATCCTTCCTCCTTAGAAGAAACTCGTCCGCGAGTTAAATTTTGTCCAACAATACCATCTTCACTGCCATCTTTGTATGGATACAGATCTGCAACATTAAATGTAGGGTCAATTCCCAAATGTTGAGGTAAATCAATCTTATATGCATTTTCTCCAATCTTCTTAAGGATTTGGTAAGGTCCGACCTTCCTCTTGTTGAGCTTAGAATAAGTGCCAACTAGAAACCTTTCCTTTCGTAAGTAAACCATCACCATTTCGCCTTCTTTAAAATTCTGGAAACGCCTTATACTTAGCATTAGATTCCTCAATTTTCATCCTGATTTGATCATGCAACATCTTCATCTCATTAGCCATGTTTTCCCCCTTTGCATTGCTTTTCCCAATATGTGGTATAGGAGCCAAATCATAGAAATGAGTTGGTTGTCTTCCGTATACTATTTCAAAAAAACTTTTTCCGGTAGTTCGATTCACAGAATAGTTATAGGCAAATTCAACTTGTGCAATAAGGGATTCCAATTGCTTTAGGTTCTTGCAAACCAAACACTGCAAGATACTTTCCAAGCTCCTGTTGACTACCTCGGTTTGGCCATCTGTTTGAGGATGGTAGGAAGTACTATATTGCAGCCCAGTCCCTAATTTCTTCCATAAAGCTCTCCAGAAATGTGACAAAAACTTGGAGTCTCGGTCTAATGTGATTGTCTTTGGCACTCCATGCAAGCGAACAACTTCTCGGAAGTAGAGATTTGCAATATTTGATGCATCCATAGTCTTTTTGCAACAAATGAAATGAGCCATCTTCGAAAATTTGTCAACGACTACAAAAATAGAGTTCATTCCCCTTTGAGTTCTAGGCAGCCCCAACACGAAATCCATGCTAACATCTTCCTAGGTGCTTTAGGAACAGGCAATGGTGTGTAAAGACCGGTATTTTGGACTTTTCCTTTGGATTCTTGACACGTTTGGCACCTATCAACAAACCGGTACACATCACGCATCATTTTGGGCCAAAAGTACCTTTGCTCAATCATAGCATATGTCTTGTCTCTTCCAAAATGTCCACCCAAGCCGCCTCCATGCATGTCTAGAATGATTCTTTCTCGCATATAGCATTCTGGAATGCACAGTTGATTGCCTTTGAAGAGGTACCCTTTATGCAACACATATGATCCTTCTTGTCCATTTGTGCAAGCACTCCAAACTGTACCAATACAGTTCTTCTGCTAAGAGCATCTGCCACTTTATTGCTAACTCCAGATTTGTGCCTGAACACAAAAGTGAACTGTTGGAGGAAAGAAGTCCACTTTGCATGCCTCTGATTCAACTTCCTTTGGCTGTTTATGTGCTTCAAAGCTTCATGATCTGAGAACAAAATAAACTCACGATGAAGAAAATAGTGTTGCTAATGTATTAACGCTTGAACAATAGCACAAAACTCCTGATCATCGATGTTGTATCGGTGCCTTGTATCATTAAGTTTCTCACTGTAGAATGTTATTGGCCTCCCCTTTTGACTTAAAACAGCTCCAATCCCAATTCCACAATTATCACATTCTACTTCAAAGACATTTTCGAAGTCTGGTAATGCAAGGACAGGGGCTGAACAAAGCTTGTCTTTGATCTCTTGAAAACTTTTTTCAGCTTCATTTGACCATTCAAATCTGCCTTTCTTCGAACAATCTGTTACTGGAGCAACTATAGTCCTGAAATTTTTAATGAAACGCCGGTAAAAAGTAGCAAGACCATGGAAACTTCGTACCTCTGCAATTGTGGTTGGTGTTGGCCAACTTCTAATGGCTGCCACTTTACTATCATCCACTTTAATTCCATTTGCGCTGACCACATATCCCAAAAACAGCAAGGAATCAGTGATGAAATGACATTTTTTCAGGTTAGCATAGAGTTTCTCTTGTCGTAGAACCCTTAGTACTTCCCTTAAGTGTTGCAAATGAGTTTCTTTAGATGGGTTGTATATCAGAATGTCATCAAAATACACCACTACAAACTTCCCGATGAATGGCTTCAAAACTTGATTCATCAAACGCATGAAAGTGCTTGGAGCATTTGACAAACCAAAAGGCATCACCATCCACTCGTAGAGGCCTTCTTTTGTTTTAAATGCTATCTTCCACTCATCGCCATCTCGAATTCTGATTTGGTGATAGCCACTCTTCAAATCAATCTTCCTAAAGACTTTTGCTCCATGTAACATGTCTAACATGTCATCCAACCGCGGTATGGTAAAGCGATACTTTATTGTAATCTTGTTGATAGCTCTACTGTCAATACACATCCTCCACGTTCCATCTTTCTTTGGAGTCAAGAGTGCTGGGACAGCACATGGGCTCATGGATTCGCGAATAAATCCATTTTGCAACAGCTCTTCAACTTGCCTTTGGAGTTCCTCATGCTCTCTTGGACTCATTCGATAATGGGGCAAGTTTGGTAGGCTAGCTCTTGGCATCAAATCAATATGGTGTTGGATACTTCTTTGTGGTGGTAATCCCGCGGGCAATTTAGTAGGAAAAACTTCTCTAAACTCCTTCAACACTTTATTCATTTCAACATGTGTTTCTTTTAGTTTCTCCTTTCTTTCCTTGACTAGAAGCACGTATGCAATTTCATTGGCCTCAAATTCATTTAGAAACTGTTGGGACGTCAAGTATGCATGTCCTTCCTCTTTTTTGGACTTGGGAAAGTCTTCATATTTCATTGGAGCTAGGATCACCTTGACTCCATTCTTGTAAAAGGCATACACATTCTTTTCACCATGGTGGACAGTTTTATTATCAAACTGCGAGGGTCTTCCCAATAGAAGATGACAAGCTTCCATATTCACCACATCACATAAAATTTTATCCAAATATTTTCCAATTGAAAAAGGAACAAAACATTGTTCATTTACCTTAACTTCACCTCCTTTCTTGAACCAAGCTATTTGATAAGGCTTTTGGATGTGGTTGCACCTCTAGTTTCAACTTTGTAACCATCTCTTTGGAAACCAAGTTCTCACAGCTGCCTCCATCAATAATGACATTGCAAAGTCGCCCGTGAGATGTACATCTGGTTCTGAAGATGTTATTTCGCCTCCAATCAACTTCTAGTTGCTTTGGTGTTAACATAGCTCGACGAACCACCAAATTTGGAAGATCCCTATCTTCAAATGTGACTTCATTTTCTTCAAAATCCAGCAAGCTGTCATCTTGTGCTTCATCAAACTGATTCTCATCTTGTGTATAGCTAGAATCATCCTCATTGATAAGCAAGTTGCTAGCCGCCTTTCGACAATCAGATGATTTGAGGCCTTCTTTACCGCACTTGTAGCAAATTATTTTACTTCTTATTGACTGGAATGGCGTGCTACTATTTCCAGGAGCAGTATACGCTGTTCCACGACCTCGGCCTCGACCGCGTCCAAAAGTAGCCGCTGGTGTATTATTTTTCTGCATAAAATTGGTTGTTGTTCCAGCCTTCTAATTGCTGTTTTCTTGACTATATTCAGCCTCCATTTGTACTCTTCCTCTCCTGAACTGAGTTGTATAATTGTTGGGCTGATTTTGCTGCGTTTCCACCTTCATTGCTAATTGGACAGCACTTACTAAGGTGTAACAGGGCTGCAACTCCTCATGGTTTCTTATACTTGGTTTGAGACCCATCAAATAGCGTTGAATGACTTGCGATTCTGTCTCAGCCAATTGCACTCGAGTTCTCATCTTGTAGAATTCATTTGTGTACTCCCAAACCGTGCGAGTTCCTTGATAAAGGGATTGGTAATGCTGGAACAGAACTCCTTCATAGTTTAGTGGAAGGAATTGGCTTCGGATCATCCTTTGCATTTTAGTCCATGCTTGAACACGCTCCTTTCCCAATTGAACCCTTGTTAGTTGAACTTGCTGCCACCAAGAAGACGCATATCCCTTCATTTTGATAGCCACCAATCTCACCTTCTTATTATCAGGGAGGTCAAGGTACTCAAAGATTCTTTCCACCTCATTAATCCAGTCCAAAACATTCTCTGGTTGCTCTTCTCCTGTAAAGGTTGGAATTTCTACCTTGATACGTGGATCTTGATCCCACTAAAAGTTGAGATTGAAGACGGGCTGCCTTGCATGTGGTAGAATTCCATCTTCATCATCTGAAAATTCTTCAGCAACTTGCTGAAATCTTTCTGTTGTTGGTCGGTTTCTCCAATTTCCACTCTGATATACATTCATTTGAGGTCCTCTTTGTCTCTCCATGGTTGGATTAGGAGGGTGAATGAGTCCAACTTGCTCCAATCTGGTGCACAACTGATTAATTTGTTGTTGCAGGTTCTCCAAATCTTCTCTTGTAGCCACGTTACCAGCATTTGGTGCTTGAGGCGCTTCTGTATTGCCCACTTGGTTGTTTGATTGCCCAGCCATAGATCCGCAATAATCACAGATCTGACAGCAAGCTCGCTCTGATACCACTTGAAGCAAACAGAATATATAAAGCAAGAAAGAATTCTCCAAACACCGTTGGAGCCTAGATTTCTAAAGGAAAATCTGGGAAAAGCCTGACAAGAATACTTTAGATCTGAAATAGCTTAGAATTATATTGATTAAAAGTTGACTACAGCAGATGTATAGGCTGCCATATATATAATTATGCTATTAAAGACACTTGCACTTCCTAGACTGACTTTCAAAATACCCTCTACTATTTCCATGACATTCTTTGATTTCCCATACCATCATTAATATCTTTGACTATGGAGCCCATTCTCAAGACATAACAGATTGCATCAGTTAATTCAAAAAAATGTGCCAAATATGTGTGTATATATGTGTGTGTAGAGCGAGAGAGACGTACATTGATGATTGATGCGAAGAAAGATCTTCTGTTCCGCCATGGAGAATCACAAGGAGCGTTTATGAAGATGTGATGTTTGGTGGTATATTTATATATATACATGTGTGTGTGTGACAGTGTATATATATAGAGAGAGAGAGAAAGAGGGGTTTTGAACTCTTGGAGTCCTTTTACCGATCGCTGGAACACAACAAGGTTTTCTTTCTCCGGAAGCTTGGCCGGCACTCCGCAATGAGAAGTGGGTATTTCAAATTTTGGGAAGAACTAGAACCAGTGAGTGTTTAAAGCAATGATGTTAATGCAAAGGATTTTTATTTCTACTATTTGATACTTTTTCTGGAATAAAAAATAAATAAATAATATTGGATTCTAACGGCATTGGTCGGTCGAAGCCACCCCCAAAAATAATAATGTTTTGGATAAATTACAATTTTTCTCCTCTTGTTTAAACTTATTACAGTTTGAACCCGTGTTTTGGATATTTACAATTTCTCCTCTAATAATCATCGGAGATTGATTTCAGTGACCGGCAAAAAGAATTTATAGTTTTACCCATGTTATTTTATTCAACTTTTATAAAAGTATAAAAGGTCTTTACAATAATTGAGGAGCAATATAGTCATTTCTTTATAAAGATGAGATGATATCAACGTTGACATTCCCGGAAGTTTGCAGGAGAGGGAAAAGTGAAACCAAAGTATGAACAGTAAGGAAACTAATCATAATTATCCATAATAGAAGGGATCAAACTATAATAAGTCCAAATAAAAGAAAAACCGTAATTTACCCTAATATTTTAAAATGGCTAAATTTTAATAAAATCATAATACAGTTATAAAACATTTTATTTTAATGTTAACTTAGGGTCCGTTCGGCAACGCCGAATTGGAGCTTTGGATTTAGAATTGGGAGCTCCAATTCCAAATTCATTGTTCGGATGCAACAAAATATTTTGGAATTGGAATTGCATTCTGTAAATTAGATAATATAGAAGGAGAAAAAGAGAGATATAGTTGTAATTGTGAAGAAGATAATGAGATACAAAAAACATAAACACACATCCCTTTTATAGGGATTATATAAGGCTTCCTTCCTAACACCTTATTAAACTGCCTAACAACAAGAATAATACTAACACTCCCCCTCAAGCTGGAGCATGAGTATCGACCATGCCTAGCTTGTTACAAATATATCGTACCCTTGGTCCCACTAGAGATTTGGTAAATATGTCAGCAAGTTGTTTGGTTGTCTTGACATGATTTAGAGTGATATGCCTTTTTGGATCTTTTCACGGATGAAGTGACAATCTATCTTAATGTATTTAGTTCGCTCATGGAAGACCGAATTCGTAGCAATATGTATAGCAGCCTGATTATCGCACCAAAGTCTTGTAAGTTGTTGTACATCCAATTTTAGCTCAGTTAGAATTTGTTGGGTCCACAGCCAACCCCATAGCTCGATATTCTGCTTTTGCACTCGATCGTGCCACAACATCTTGTTTCATCGTGCCACAACATCTTGTTTCTTACTCTTCCAGGCAATCAAATTATCTCCCACAAATACTAATAACCTAAAGTAGATCTCCTATCAATAGGTGATCCTACCCAATCTGCATCAGCATAACTCTCCAGTCTGAAATGTCCATAATTACAAAATAGTAGACCCCTTCCAAAGTCGGATTTTAGATATTTCAGGATACTTACCACAACATTCCAATGAGGTACTCGCGGATTTGACATAAATTGACTCACAACACTAACTGCAAAAGCAATGTCAGGGCGAGTCATAGTGGCAAGATAATTCAGCTCCCCAACCATCCTTCAATATTTTTCTGGCTCAGAATAAATATCACTATCTTCCGGCATTAGTTTCACACCAGCTTCCATAGGTGTCTCAATCGCCTTTGCATTCATCAAGTCTGCATCCATCAGCACATCGTATATGTACTTACGTTGAGAAAGGAAAATACCCTCATTTCCTCGATCAACCTCTAATCCCAAGAAATATTTTAATGCCCCCAAGTCCTTTGTCTGAAAATGAGTTATGAGGAAGTTCTTGAGATATACTATACCACGATCATCATTTCCTGTAATAACAATGTCATCTACATAGACAATTAAGATGATACAACCAGCATTTGAATGTCTATAAAAGACGTTATGATCTTTTCCACATTGGATCATACCAAAGTCTTGAACCACCGAGTTGAACCGGCCAAACCAGGCATGAGGGGATTGCTTCAACTAGTATAAAGAGCGATGTAACTTACAAACTTTCCCAGACTCCCCCTGAACAACAAACCCTGGAGGTTGCTCTATGTAAACTTCTTCATTTAAATCGCCATGAAGAAAGGCATTCTTGACATCCAGCTGGTGGAGGGGCCATTGACGAACTACCACCAATGAGATCAATAGACGGACCGAGGCCATTTTTGCAATAGGAGATAAAGTATCAAAATAATCAACTCCATACATCTGTGAATAACCTTTGGCCACCAGCCGGGCCTTAAGTCGAGCCAAGGATCCATCCGGATTTACTTTAACTGTGTACACCCATTTGCAACCAATAGCTTGTTTGCCAGGTGGTAGCGACACAAGCTGCCAAGTCTTGTTTTCTTACAAAGCATTCATATCCTCCTGCATAGCTTGTCGCCACCTTGCATCACTAATAGCCTCTCAAACAGTCTTAGGAGGCTCCAATGTACTCAACGTTGAGATCAAGGACTGGTTAGTAGCAGATAATCCCTTAAAAGAATCTACATACAACGGATTATTTCTACAAGAACGATGACTTTTGCAAACAGCAATAGGAATATCACTTACAGAAGTTGGTGTTGCAGTATCCGGTGACGAGTTGACTGGCTCGATAGGGGCGGTCTCAGGAGGAGCATCTATATGTTGATTACGAGAATGTCTGACCATAGAAAGAATCTGGAGTTGAGGCATGTAGTGGAGAGGACTCTGGATAAGCCTGGGTGACACGATAGATGAGGAAATCATCATCATACTGTGGGGAGGACTTTGTAGTGGTGGACTTTGTGGATTGTGAATAATAAGGGGATGACTCATGGAAGGTGACATCACGAGATATAACAAACCGATTTAGATCTGGGGAAAAACACCAATTGCCTTTCTGAACTCTAGAGTAGCCAAGAAAAATACATCTCAATGCCTTAGAATCCAATTTAGACACCTGAGGTCGAACATCACGGGCATAACAAATGCACCCAAATATCCGAGCAGGAAGAGGAAATAACTCTTGTGTGGGAAACAATACCGTATGTGGTATTTCTCCCTGAAGAACTGATGATGGCATCTTGTTGATCAAATAACAGGCTGTAAGAACCGCCTCACTCCAGAAAATCTTCGGTACTTTCATTTGGAACAAAAGAGCATGTGCTACCTCTATGATATGTCTATTCTTTCGTTCAGCAACGCCATTTTGTTGAGGAGTATCCGGGCATGATGATTGATGAACTATCCCATTTTCGGCCATAAAGCTATTAAATGGGTCAAAAAAATATTCCCTGCCATTGTCACTTCGGAGACATCGAACACTAGTAGAGAATTGTGTACGAATTTCAACACAAAACATTTTGAATATAAAGAATAATTATGAACGATTCTTCATCAAATAGATAAATGTCATCCGTGAATGATCATCAACAAAAGTAACATAATACCGAAAACCCAACTTGGAGACCACAGGGCAAGGTCCCCAAACATCATAATGAACAAGGGAAAAGGGAACGGACTCTCGTTTATTGACTCTAGGAAAATAAGAGACTCGATGGTGTTTGGCAAATTGACATGACTCACAATGAATTGGAGGTATGGACTCCAAATTAGGACATAACTTCTTTAAACTGGACATAGATGGGTGACCAAGCTGACAATGAACATCGAATACTGTGGAAGACACGCTGGAGCAGGCAACAGATTTTGGTGCGTTATCCAAAACATAGATGCCCCCTTTAACACGTCCGCTACCAATAGTCTTCCTCATCACAAGATCCTGAAAAATACAATGATCAGGATAAAAAATAACCGAGCAATTTAACTTTTGTGTAATCTTACTAACAGGCAGAAGGTTAAAAGGAGAGCTTGGAATATGTAACACAGAAGTCAGTGGCAGTGAAGGAGTAGGATGAACAAACCCATTACCCTGTATAATAACAGATGAGCCATTTGCCACAGTAACCGCAGTAGGCTAAGTGGCAGGTCTATATGAAGATAGTATACCTGGCGCTCCGGTCATGTGATCAGATGCACCAGAGTCAATGACCCAAGTGGGATGAGAAGTCGTCACGAATGCAGCTGGATTACCTGTCTGGATAAAGGTGGTTGTGGATGATGAGGAAGATGGTGACGATGTAAACTGACTGTATCTAGCATATTCTTCATCTGTCATCTCGACCATCTTCCTTGCCGGAGCTGAAAAACCATCAGATTCGGGAATAATAGGAGCCACTGCATGGGCCATTTTATGATGTTGTGGTTGACCATGAAGCTTCCAACAGTTCTGAATTAAATGACCTTGTAGTCCACAATGATGACACTTTCGAGTGTCCCTTCCACCATCACGACCTCCTCGGCCCCCATGTCCACGTGTGCTCCTCCCACCACGAGTTCCTGAATAGGATAATAGGGCAGATTTATCCCCATTATGAACGGATCCATGTCGAGTAACCCGACTCAAGCGATTATAAACTTCAGGAATAGTGAGTGACACTCTCTCCGAGAGAATTTGATTACTTACAGGTTCCAAGTCTGCATCCATGCCAGATAGTAAGCACATAACTCCTAGCTGCTCTCGTTGTGCCAACATCTGATCTTGGGTGGTAGGTATTGGCCATAAAGCACCTAATTTGTCAAATAGACTCTGAAACTCAGAAAAATAATCAGATATTGACCTTTGATTCTGATCTAGACGAAACATGCTACTTAGCAAATCACAAACTCTAAACAAATTATTAGTGTTTGAATATAACATATTCAACCTCTCCCATACTTGTTTAACTGAATTACAGTTAGTAATCATTCCTTTGACTTTCCTATCCATGGAATTGAGTAACAAACCAAATATCCGACTTTCCTCAACCTCCCATAAAGAATAGGTAGGATCATCCTTAGGTGGAAAATCCTCTGTAAGATAACGTGCCTTTGCCATATCCTTAAGGGAGACAAGCACCGTTTTCTTCCACATCTGAAAATTTGCAGCACCTTTGAGTTTCTCATCCACTAATCTAGTGGAGGTGGAAATTAGTTTTGAAATAGCTCCAGGTCCAGAGGTATTTGATGAAACCTCAGTCATCGTACAAATAATTGAATTAGGCTAGAAATAAAGAGAGCAGCCTTGGAAAAGAGCAGATTTTTCAGATTATAGCAATCTGAAAATCTGAACAGCCTTGGAAAAGAACAGATTTTTCAGATTCTGGATCGCCAATGAAAAGCTTATAGACGACACCTTCTAGGTCGCTACTGCCTGACCGACACTTTCTAGGTCAGCCTCTCCTTGTTCATGTGACTATATGCCACAAAATCATCTAGAAATCCATAGATTCAAGAAGAAGAATAAAAGAAAAAGAAAAAGAAAAAAAGAAAAGAAGAGAAGAGAAAGGGCCGATCAAAATAGATGATCTTTAGGCTCTGATACCATGTAAATTAGATAATATAGAGGGAGAAAGAAAGAGAGATATAGTTGTAGTTGTGAAGAAGATAATGAGATACAAAAAACATAAACACACATCCCTTTTATAAGGATTTTACAAGGCTTCCTTCCTAACACTTTATTAGGCTGCCTAACACCTTATTAAACTGCCTAACACCAAGTAGGCTGCCTAACAACAAGTTAGACTGCCTTACACCAAGTAGGTTGCCTAACAACAAGAATAATACTAACACATTCCAATTCCAAATCCACCAAATCCACAATTTGAATTTCACATGTGATTTCCAATTCTAAATCTTCAACCCAATAAATATTATCACTAACAACTAACTTTTCACAACTACAAACATATATATTGATAGGAGCCGAATGTTATACATTTTAGGCGATTAATTCGGTACTGTTAGTCTCTATATCTTATTACCTTAGTATTTTTATGCACTTTGTATGTTTAAGCATGTTTAAGGTTCAATACGTGTAAAGAGAGCAAAGTCCGGTGAATTAACTGAAGTATTAGCTTATGACCATTCAAGAACCAAGGTCGGGGTAAAATGAGGTGGAAAAGGACCAACTTCAGGTGACGATAACTGGGTCAAAACAGCTTCAAACTGAGTCATTCAAGAGCCTAAACTCAAGTTCGTGAAGTCAGCTTTCCAACGAGCTAAAGAACGCTGAAAACGGACACCCGGAGCTCAGGTTATAACCGAAACAAAACAGCATGGTCAGGCAGAAAATAATGTGCGGGAATGGACGAATTTAGCAACTTTGTGGACCCCGTTTGGTATGTTGACTAGTCAAGGACATTTTTGAAAAGTTGACTAGAGGGTGGATCTGTTTTATGATATATACACTATAATTAAAGAGTTAACCTAAAGAGGGGGGAGAAGTTGACTAAGGGGAGGACTCTAAGAATATAAATAGAAGTTGACAATCAGATTTTAGAAAACTCTCTCTTCGTCGCCTCTTCTCTGCAACCAAATTAGTGTGTAGAAAAAAATACACCACAAGAGTGACGAAGGAGGAGAAGATAGAAGAGATCACTGTGATACCCATGGAGTTAAGTTCACCACCAAGGATGCAATCACCGATACCCATGGGCAACTAAACGGTAACATTGTTTATTTATTTATTTTGTGAAAGAGGAAGCTAAAGAGTGTTCCTATGATGGTTATGTAGACAAGAGATTAATAGTTCATGTTAGATAAGATTTACATTTTTTCTATTCTAAATTGATTTAATGTGAATTCTTACAAAACTACACTTAACCGCTACGAGCTAGAACTCCGAAAGTTGGGTTGTTAGTTATCTACATAACGGTGCTTAAAACATGAAGCTTTAGTTTGGACAGTTCATGCTAAGGGAATATGAAACAGATGTGTTTTTAATTTAATGCAAGTAGGAGTAGTGTAGGGTAGTTGCATGTTTAAATCATATTTGTGCCAAAGATGAATTGTGACTGAACTCGGTTGCATGTAATTTTTGTTGGGGACTAAAGGCTTGCTTGTAGCGGCATTAGTCTGAGTCATAGGAGATGTCTCTCCCTTTCATAATAAAATGAATAGCATGTTTGCATTACCGATAAAACAGCACCAGGGTTGACGACATTCCATCGAATTTAAGACTTAAGGCAAAAATTGATATACAACCACCAAAGCCAACGAGAATACATTACCAACTGCCAAATAATTTATTAACTATTAATACATACATACATAAATAAATAATCGAATTTAATAACATAGGTCATTGAAAAACCTAAAAAAATAAAAATAAAAAATCATCTATGAATCACTGCCGATACAGCCTTATAGGAATTAAAGATCATGTGAGCTTAGGCACCAAGAAACTGAAAACCATGTTATTTGCCATTCAAATGATAGTGAAAGCTCAAAACCAAATAACAAAAGAATTTTTCTAAAAAAAAATCCAAGGAAAATTGGGTACCCCTAAGAATAATGGATGAGATAGACAAGAATTTACATAAGGTAAATGAGACAATGGTCAACAAAAAGCAATGCGAAAATCATACTCGTTTACATCCTAGAAGCCCCTCGATGGTATACTATAATACTAGAAATAGAATAACAATTGTCAGTGTATTTAGGTAACATTACACTGAGAGCGGGAAAAAGGAGGGGGGGTATCGAAAGGATAAAAAACAAAACAAAACAAAAAGATGATGAAAACAGAGAAGAAGATGACCTTGAACACAACAGCAGTTTTGTCCAAAGGTAACAAATCCTTTCTTTCGTGATGAACTGTTGACACCACTCCTGCAAGGTCTCTCTTTCATATGAGGAGAAAGAGGATTCTAGCATATGAAAAAAGCAGGGACGTACCAAGTTCATTTACATAGTGATTAAGAAAGACATACCAGCATAACAACTCCAACATATCTTATAAGTTTCATAGGGTCCGTATGTAACAGCTCACTATCCATCCCAACTTTTGAAACCTGATGCTCTACAGAAGCAGCCCCAAAAACAGCATAATTCCATACACTTCACACCTGGAATAAATAATCAAAAAAGAAAAAAAAAATCAGGACCATGAGCATCTAAAGAAGTCAGAAACTTGTGTTAAAACTGAAGGTTAGGACAAACTTAAGAAGACCATATATCTGATTGCACCACTCCCCCTCAATTGTTAGCTCTGGATCAAGAGATATCTTAAAATAATAATAATAATAACAATAAACAAAAAACTGCATATTAACAGGTTCATATGAAAAATAAAAATAAATAAAGCAAAACAAAGGGAAAAATCAACCATTTTGTTTCACCTAAACAGGGCATCGGGGCAAGATGATAAGAGAATATCATAACACCTTCAGCCTGCTACCAACTTCGCTACCATATGCAAATCTAGTAAAGAAGTATCCATGCATTTTAATTCACCATATTCAATGTTGGCAAGATAACTCAACAATATTCTTATAGTAATCGAGAGACAAACACCAGCATACAACTCCAATATATCCTACAAACAAAAACCCACAAGGATGGGCCATAAGTAACAGCTCACTAACCTTCCCAAATCTTGTTCGCATTGATGCTCTAATGAAGATGTCTCAAAGAGCATAATTGCATAAAGCTCACACTTGAAATAAATACTAAAAAAAACAAACAAACAAAAAAGAAGGTAAAGAAAGAAACCAGGACCACAAGCATCTAAAGAAGTAAGAAACTTGTGTTATAAAGTAAAGTTTAGGACAAACTTAAGAAGGCCATATATATCTGATTGCACCATCCGTCCCCCTCAATTGTCAGTACTAGAGCAAGAATTCTCTGCAAAAGAAAACCAATATAGAACTAAATATTATCAAGGTCACATAAAAAATACAAATAAATAAAGTAAAAGCAAGGGAAAAACCCACCATTGTGGTCAACTGAAACAGAGCATCAAGGCAAGATGATAAGAGATATCATAACACCATCAACCTGTTTATCATTCAGATCCATTCTGTAAGTTCACAGGTGAGACAATTAGTAGCTTTATAAGTATATATAAGTTAATATTATTTAGAGGTGTGCATCGGTATTGGGGGAAGTGGGAGAGAGAGAGAGAGAACTCACGGACTTAAAACAGGATTTTTTCTCCCAAAGTCTAGGATAATCATTAATCATGTATCTAGAGGCTCTGCGATTCTTCGTGGATGGAGAACCTATTTACCTGCTGCATTTAACTCCCCTAAAGAGGGCAGAGAGGAAAAACAAACATTACATAAGAGTATCTAGAAAATGTATGATAGAGCGCACAATTACCAAATAGTAAGGAATTTAAAGATGGCAATAGGCATTGTCTATGGTAAAGATGGTATTTTAAGTTTCTAAAGGCCATATGCTAGAGTAACATCAATAAGAAGTATAAAACACGAAAATATGAAGACATCAAAAAAATAGTACAACACCATTGGACTTTACCAAGTACACTGTCAGCAAGATTAGTAAACATAGAAGCTATGATCAACGTAGCTTCAATGAAGTAGGCACAACTACTTACATCTAAGGCCACAATGAGCATATTCTTGGGGCCAAAACAAGAAATTAAAACGAAATAAGTGATTCCTATTTTAAACAGTTCAATATTTAGCTATATGAACTATAATGATCCGGATACGCGCTATAAGCATAGACGCAAGAAAAGCACAGCAACTAATGAGAGCCATGAACAGAAAACCACAAGATAAATCCCATTCATCAACATAGAAATAAGAAAATACAAACCAGCAAAACAACTCCAACACACATAGGAGCCGTATGTAAGGCCTCGGTAATTCACTATGGCTACCCTTGCTGGTTGCTTAAGGCCCTCTTCACTTAGATGGCAGGGAAAGGAAATTCCGACAGACCTGCTTTTGCTTGGATCCCAATCGTCCAGGAGTCTTCCTGCCTCTATCATCCTTTTCTTGTGCCTGAACCACAAGCATGACATAGAAAGCACAGATTTGGGTCACCTACTTGCTGAAAGCACCCTTGAAGGGTTAGGTATACCTTCCAAAATATTCAAACCTGAAGCACTTCTGAAGAACCAAACTTTTCACCTGAAACAATGAAAAACAAAAGGCAAAGAGAGAAAAAAATAGTTAATATTAACAATTACATTGGCTTAAGATATGCTGAAGTTTAGAATAAAGGAATAATGCACAGAAAACGTCAACAATAACAAAGGCATAACATTTTATTCAAAATAAAAAGTAAACAGTGCCAAAAAATAAACAGATGCACCCATAAATAACCCAAAAACTTGGTTTTTTTGGCACGCAAGTTTTAAGTCACTAAGACAAGTACATAATTGTTTATGGGTTGGAAGAGGAGATGATTGTTTATGTGATAGAGAAGTACATGATGGTTACTGGGATAGACAAGTACATGATGGTTAATGGGATAGACAAGTACATGATGGTTTTTATTGGGTTGAAAGAGGACACAATGGTTAGGTTTGAACGAGGATAGAAAAGAATGACCAATGTCAGAGAAGAGACAACAATAGCAGTTATCTTTCAAGACTTTATGAGCAAATGTTCCATCACCCATCCAACTTTGTCGAAAAACAGACATCCCACAACTCAAAAACTAAAATTTTGTTCAATATCAGAAAAGAGACAACATGAGCAATTCTCTTACAAGACTCTATATACACAATATCATAGAAGAGGCAATATGAACAGTTTCTTACAAGAGTTTATTTCAAAGAAAACTGAGTTAAAGGTCCATATACTCGATGTTTGCTAAATGTTTGCCAGAGAATCTTGAAAACCAATCAAAGGATACCATCTTGACAACGCAGCCTTAAGAAATTCCCCCACTCAACTAGGCAACAACTCGTCAATTACCTCCAAAAACCACAACAACATGCAAAGGAAAATTTAAACACAACTTGATCAGAAAAAAAAACATTTATAAAAACAAAAAATCAAACATCATGAGGACATAACTGCTTGAAAGGCAAACCTTCATCCAATCTAGAAAACTTTCATGAATTTCACAACTGATTCCATTCAAAATAAAGTGAATATCCAGCTGACCTAATTCAGCCCCTCGTGTAGCACACAAACCACTCCAAAGAACACCCTGTTATACAAGATGAATTGAATCTTAAATCATACCTATACCTAAACGCACTTTTGAAAAACTTTATAGTACCATAATCTTAACACCTGAAATAAAGACTCACCGAAAAAACCAAAACTTATTATAGACATGATTCACCAAAGTTTCTGTCAACTATTAAGAATGCTGGCTGCGGGAGGAAACAAAAAACAAAATACCGTTCATCACAAATGGACCCTAGAGCGAAGGAAATAGAAAAGTACATAATGATCCTTAGATTACCTGTTTATTTTCCAAATTCAATCTGTTTATTAATCGAATTCATTCTTGTTACAAGCCTTAAGTATCTATGTAAAACTTCTAATACAGATGAACAATTTCACAAGCGAGATAATTAATAGATATATGCATATTTAAGTGAATAATCATTATACAAATTTGTATTGAATTTTGGGGCCATGCATCTGATTGCAGAACCGCACCCCCTCAATTGTTAACTCTGGGCCAAGATATCTCTGCAAATAATAATAATAATAATAAAATAATAAACTGCATATTATCAGGGTCATATGAAAAATATAAATAAATAAAGCAAAAGAAAGAGGAAAATCCACCATTTTGTTCCACCCAAACATAGAATGGGGACAAGATCCATTTTGTTAGGCTGTTACCAACCTTGCTATATACGCAAAGCCAGTAATGAAGTATCCATGCAAAATGTCTATATCAGATGAAAAAATTCACATGTGAGACAATTAGTAGATTAATTTGTATATATAAATAAAAAAATTCATATATAAAGATGATGCCCACAATCAAGACTTAAAACAAATATTCACATAGAACCACAAAAATCCAACACATATAATACCAACTGGCAAATAATATAGATAAATAATCGAATTTAATAATATAGTTCACCGAAAAATATCAACAAAATATTCATCTATGAATCAGTGCCGATACATCCTTACAGGACTTAATGGAACATGTGAGCTTAGGCATCAATAAACCTAAAACCAAGTTATTTGCCATTCAAATGATAGCGAAAGCTCAGAACCAAATAACAAAGAAAATTTTAAAAAATAAAAACAATTAGGTACCCATAAATAACGGATGAGATGGACAAGAATTTATAGAAGGTAAATCAGACAATGGTCGAGCAATCAACAAAATGCAACGCGAAAATCATACTCGTTTACCTCCTGGAAGCCCCTACATGGTATAATAAAAAAAATAACCACTATCAGTGTCCGTAGTTAACATTACACTGAGAGCGGGATAAAGGAGGTGGGTTTGGAAAGGATAGAAAACAAAACAAAAAGACGGTGAAAACAAAGAAGAAGAAGATGACCTTTGAACACGACAGCATTTTTGTCCCAATATATCGAGTCCTTTCTTTCGTAATAAACTGTTGACACCACTCCTACAACTTGTCTCTCTTATAAGAGAAGAAAGGGGGCTACACCTACACAGGAAGAGGATTCTACCATATGAAAAAAGCAGGGATCTCAATTTTTTCAAAAACACAACCTAAATTTTTGGCAATGCAATGTAGTACAGAAACTCACCCCAACCCAAACGAAACAATCTTTCAATAAACACATGCAATCACGCTCTGCAGGATTTGAACCTACATCATCGGGTTTTCGAGACCCACATTCCACCAAATTGAACTAAGAGCGCTTTCATACCAGAATTGAAAATACTACAAGAAAAATATTAATTATGTAAACCTAACACAATTTCGTAAACATAAACAACAAAGGATCATAGAAATGGAACATGAGAGATATCAGAAACATAACTTGTATGTGCATATATTGATTGTAAATATTTACAGAATTTTAGGGTTACCATTTGTTTGGTAGGAGTGATTTGAAGCCGAGTTGATTCATCGATTAGGGTTTGGTGGGGAGAGTTGTCGGCGTTGAATGTCGATTAGGGTTTGGTTGGGAGAGTTGCCGACGTCGATTAGGGTTAATACCAAGGTTGCTTAGTTGATTAACGGTTGCCTGGCCAATGGACCCTTCCAACTGGAGCCCCCCCGCAAGACTCCAGTAGCTATTCGACCCATTGAGTCAACCTTGGACTTTCCCAAAAAAGCTAGGTGTTGCAGTTCATCCTTTGTCACAATCGCCTCAATCTACCAAATAAAGAGCATCATAACATGGAAATTCGTTCATAAGACTAATAATTACCCAACAGATCAAATGTTATTACAAATATGAGTAAATTTCATTACCGGTTGTTTCACAGAGAATTCCAAGTTTTCCACCACCCACTTGGCCATTTCATCTTCAGAGATCACTATGCCACCACGTGTCTCAACAGTTTGTTGAAACCTTTTTGCAGGTATACCATCTTGAACCATTTTCTTCGGTGGCTGGGGCTTTAAGGTCTTCAAGCCATCCACACCTATCTGCATGCATCCATAAAAATATATGACATCTTGTAAGAAAAAAGACCTCAAAACAATGCAAAACGGGAAAGTAATTGTTATCAGCAAATCCCCAAAGAGGAGGAGAACCAATCACTAGGAACTGATGCCCCCACGGTTTCAGGTTGATATTGTTTTAAAGCACACCAAATGAGATATAGGTTCAAGGAAACACCACAACCCATACCCAAAAGCAATATAGTCATCCAAGACCCAACCGAACTCCGGAATTCTAAATGCGCAAGACTAAATTCATAACTAAGCTAACATTATCTTCTCAGCCATAGGGGTGGATCATACAAAACCAGACTATAAGTTTTTGAAATTACAAAAGCACCCCACTTTATATAAATAATACCTAACAAGTCCCTTGCAACATTTAACTCATGTTAGGCTAGATATAATCCAAGAAATAATGCACCAAACATTAACCTCAGAAATTTATCAAATTCAGTGTGAATTATGCTGTATTATTAATACCTTCAATTGTTACCTGTAAACCTTACTTGACTTTGAGGAAAGGAAAGAAACAGATTCTCACCGTGACCAATTCAATGGGAAATTGCAGTCTTCCAGGAGATTTCCCCTTGCCATTTGCCAAATATTTTGGACTACTTTTTGCTCTCACTTGCAAACGCTGGAAAGTTGTGTGCCAGCACCTCTTTTCTCTGCCAAAATCAAGATTGCATAACCACCAACTTTCTGCCATCTCCTCTGCACCTTCGAGAGCAAATAACCAATCTTTCCATTCTATACATACATCCACATCATCTGGTGTACCCAAATGCAAGAACCCACTGTCTCTCCCAACTCACAAATTTCCATCCGGAAAGGAAAGAAAGAAAAGGTGGAGGAGGTTTTAAGATAAAAACACAGAGACGAAAGTAACACAAAAGATAACATGTGAAGTACACAGCATACAAGATAAGAAAAAAATATCAATCCATACTCTATTTAAGTCCATCCATTGTCAAAGGAGATGCCTTAAAAAGTTTTGACAAAGGCCCTGCAGATAATCTCTCTAGTCCTTTAGAGAGGCCCTCCCCAAGTCCACCATCAGGCCCAAATATACGAAATAGATGCAGCAGGGCTTCAGCATAATTCATCCCACCCCCAAGGCAAACACCAGCAATAATAGCTGACATACTCAAAGCTATGGCACACCATATCCCGTGCATCATATGGAATGACTTGCACCGTGTTTATATCTAGAAATGGAACCGAGAGAGCATTGACATTTGAATTGTGATTTCTTCGATTTTGCACCTAGAATACAGCTCTTAGAGGTGGATGTCCGTTCCCAGACATCATCAGAGCATTCTCATCAGAAGTAAATACAGTGCCATTCTCATGTGCCCTATTTCCCTCAATATCAGCACAATTCACCTCAATACTCTCCCAAAGTAAATTGGAAGAAATAGCTACAGCACAGCCCAGAGTTCTATGAGTAACTTTGATAAATAAATCTTCTCCAACAAACTGAACAGGCATTCCGTGTATAGCAATCGGAGAAGATTCCAGAAATCTTTGTTGGAGATCCTTCACTGCTAAGCTTACAGCAGTATCACCAGAGCCTTTTCAATCAAACTTCCACCCAAAGATTCCTATTCATTTCCTTTTTTCTTCGGGCGGTTACTTATTCCAACTACCGCTATCTTTTCAACAACCGTACCAAAGTAGGTATAGAGATCCAGCACAAAAAAAAACAGCTGCTCAACTGAAGTGTTGGACACCTATTGTTGACAAGCAACTCCTACTCTGACGATACCACCTAGAGAAGGAACAATTATTAATGGGCTCCCATCTGAAGTTTGCCATACTACCTCAATACAAGCATCTTTCAGCTCGACACGTCTCATTGAACCTAAAGACGAGAGATGGGAACTTTTAACTCCAGTTGATTCATTGAACATTTCTAGAGACAAACTAAGGAGAGAAGCTCCAGTTGTCCATTTCTTCTGGCTAGCATCAACTGGTAGACCTTCCCAGAGACGGAAGCAAGCAGGGTCCTTCTTCAGGTTCAGTAGCTTGAGGTTTAAAGAAGGCAACTCCGAAAAGAATAAATTCTCAATATGAAAATTCGTTCCAGTGAAGGAACTCCGAAAAGTAACGTTGTCATTGCCAGCAAGATAGAGTGATTTTGCCATCTCCAGAGGAACAGGGATATCTATATCTTTGAGATTGAATGGAGGAGCTAACTGAGAATTCCGGTAAAACAGCACCAGGGTTGACAACATTCCACCGGCTAAGAAGGAAGATATTCTCAGACATGATTCTTCCGGAAGATAAATCTCGGTAAAGAATAGGAGTATAGCAATCAGAACAATCCAATGGTATAAGGTATTGAGTAAAAAAAATAGATAAATACCATAAGAGGTTGACAGTTGATAACTGTTTCTGCAGCAAAAGATGGCGGGGCTGGGGATGGCTTGACCTGAAGAGAATGGAGGCATACTAGAGGAGCAGCCTCATTTAAACGCCCCCGCTAGTCTCCTAATAGATTTAGTGGAGGACAAAAGTCCTTACCTGCCCATAAAAGACAGAAGAAATATATCAACTTTAAATGAGAAAACAAAGTGTACAAGATTAATAGCCAACCATTAGATATCTATAACAAGGATGTGCTAATTGATACAAGAAATTGACTGCAAAAATATTTTCACGTATACAAAAAAAAAAAAAAAAAAAAAAACACTTCATGAAAGCCAAACGCTACTACATTGATAGGAAAATCAACACTAATAAATACCTAAACTCTGTTTACACATACAACGTTAAATCCGCATAAAACTTGTTAAACCTTCAAGCAGCAGCACCGTACAACAAAATCAAGAAGTCCATGGCAAGGAATATGCTACAATATCAGCCACAACCCCATATCTTTTCGATAGTTTGATTTCAGCTTGTAAACACAAGAAGATGAAAATGCTTAAAGCAGATGTGCACCTGGAAAGATAAATGAATGTCCAGAAAACGTGAATGAACAAAAGCATAGCAGTAATAAGAACTAGAATGTGAAATATTGAAACGAAACATCGAAAGTGGACACAAGTTTTTGAACCAAACAAGGCAAGAGGAGGAGATCCACTCCATGTCTCTCATAACCATCTACAACACAATTCCAACCTTTGAAAACATCCCACACCATTGGAAACTTCTCAGAACTTGTTAGTTGCTGGCCCCGTTTTGCCACTATGCTGCAATTTCAGCCGCAATCTTCACCTGATGTGTTTACACGACAAATTTAAATGAACAAAGCAATTAGCACAATATTACATACAATACTCCAGTTCTTTTCCATCTTCCCATTTTATAGTGGTAAAGAAATTTGACGCTTGCAAGAGTTGACATACATGGAATTAAATAAAGGGACCAATTATATAGTAGAATGGCCAAGATGTCATGGTACTCCAACTTTACAAAAACACGACACCATAATAAGAAAGAATCCAAGGAAATCCGGTGAAATCACCTCCTAGTTTTTATTAGTAATTAGGTGATCTGCCCTAAAAGGTGCACAAGTCTAAGAAAATGTCCAATGAAAATTTTCCACCAACCACAAGCCCTAAAAATCAGGCCCAATGCGTCAAATTTGAAGAAATCCTGTCTAAATCTGTTCGTACTCTCAGATTACAGGGTATGATGCGAACAACCGGATACTGGCATAGGATTAAAATTTAGACTTTCTTAAAACATGAAGCGCAGAACAAATAATAAAATAAATAAATGACACAATATAACCAAGAAGGTTACTGGTTCAAGCATAGGAATGTCCCACTAACAATTCTTCTGATGGGAATTTTCAAGATAGTGGCAATTTTTTACATTTGTGTTGTATGCTTAACAGTACCTAAACATCAGGGGAGAAGCAAGTAATTTTAGAGTTCCTTCATTTCCTTAATCAGTCTATCTTAGTCGACTCACGAGTCAAGCTCTTTCAAAAACATTCAAATATTAGTGAGCTGTCCAGGGCCCTTATAACATAAGACAGAAGGAAATATTTATAATAAATAGGAAAATTAATAAAATTATATTATGTTAGGGCATATAAAAGAAGTAGAGTATAAAGTACTTAAAATTAATTATTCCAAAAACATTTAATGCAAAATCAGATCAATAAAATCAAATTAACACAGGAGGGTAAAAAAGATGTAGTAGACAGGAGTTTCAACACAAAAAAGGCAAAGGGAAGACATCGTCTCCAAGCCTCTCAAACCAACCGTCTCCGAGCCAAATCCAACAGCGTAGAGCATGCCAAAACTTGTTAGCTACCCACCAGCTTATGCCACCACACTAAAATTTCAGCCAATATGTTTAGCCAATATGTTCTCTATCGTGGTTTTGAGCTTGTAAACAGCGGAAGATAAGAATGCTAGAAGCAGATCCGCATTTGCACCCACTTCTTAATTCGAAAAAAAATAAAGATAAATAAAACCTATTAAATTATTTATAATAAATAGGAGAAAATAGTAAAATTATGCTGTGCTAGTGCATATAAAAGAAGTAAAGTAGTATTAAATACTTAAAATTAATCATCCCAATACAAAATCAAATCGATAAAATAAATTTGAAAAAAGATAGTAAACAAGATGTAGTATAACAGGTAGTTTCAACACAAAAAAAGGCAAAGAAAAGACATCGTCTCCAAGCCTCTCAGTCCAACCGTTTCCATGCCATATCCGACAGTTAAGAACGTACTATAACTTGTTAGCTACCCACCACCTTATGGCACCATACTGAAATTTCAGCCACAATTTTTACCCGATCTGTTCTCAATCGTAGAGTTGAGCTTGTAAACAGTAGATAAGAGGGCTTGAAGCATATCCGCACGGACCGTACCCACTTCTCCAATTCGAAAAATGCAAATAAAATAACCATATCTTGACAAATAAAGACAAAAAAAAAAACTAATAAATTATTTATAATAATATAATAAATAAGGAAAAATAGTAAAATTATATTATGCTAGGGATTATAAATGAAGTAGAGCATTAAGTACTTAAAATTTATTATCCTAATACATTTAATGCAAAAACAGATTCAATAAAATAAAATTAAATAAGGAGAGTAAAAAAGAACATGCCCGAACTTGTTAGCTTCCCGCCAACTTATCCCACCACACTGAAATTTCAGCAACAACTTCTACCCAATGTGTTCTCTACCATGGATTTGAACTTGTAAAAAGTAGAAGACAAGAGTGCTTGAGGCAGATCCGCACCCACTTCTCCAATTTGAAAAATGTATACAAATTAACCTTATCTTGACAAATGAAGATATATAAAAACTAATAAATTAAACTAACAATGCAAATAATAACAATATTAACATAATACACTAAAAGGCTTGAAAATGAAAAAGGATGGAAGCAAACCCACGTCAAAATATATATGTAAAAGCAATATAATAAATAGAAAGATAAATTATTGAAAAAGAAACAGTTAAAACGCCGTGGACATGAGTTTTTCACCAAATAAGGCAACGGGGCGAGATAGTCTCCAAGCCTCTCACTCTAACCCGTTATATGCCACTATGCTGCAATTTCAGCCACAATTTACACCCAATGTGTTTTTAGTAGTTTGATTTAAACTTGTAAACACTTGAAGATAAGAAAGGTTGAAGCAAATCTGGCCTTGCTTCTTAAACAGAATATTATGCTTCTCATGTAAATTATGTATGATTTATCTTTTGTTGTATTCACTAAACTTTCTCCTTGGAGATGCATTTACCAGATCATGCATTCAGATATTAGTTTATAAAAATAGAAAAAAAAATGATTCAATTATTAAAAGACAATAATCTACATTATCAGACGTTTATGGCAACATATCGACAGCAATTCTCTCATAGTAGAAGGGATATTTGGATCATAACTTGCCCTTCTTGTCGTCTTCACATTCCTCACTGTCAAGAACACACACCAACAGAATTTAAAAACACCACCAAAAGTGAGAACCAATAAGAACCAGAAGCATAAAACATGATCAAATTGGAAAAAGAAACACTTATATCACATTCCTCGTGTCAAGAACACACACCATATATATATTACAGAACACAAGAATTTACAAAATTCTCTCATAATAGATGGGATTTCCGAATCAGAACTTAACCATATGCTGTCTTCACATCCCTCACTGTCAAGAACACCCACACATATACATATTTAGGCATCCAAGTTCAAAATATCTATATGATCTATCTATCCCTATTAGTTCATGATAATATGGTACAAAATAGAATATACAAACACATTAACCCACATAATTTTACTAGTATAATTTTTAAGGATGAAGAGAGACATTTCCGGAACAGGCAACATAAGAGTAGATAAAGAAGAAAAACATGAAAAAAAAAATCCCAATTATAAAAAGATCAGAATCTACATCATCAGATGTTTATGGCCACATGAGCACATGATCCTAACTTTCCCCTATGATTTTTTCACATCCCTCACTATGAGGAACAGACACAGAGACATATATGATACATTACAAAACAGAAATCACAAACACATTCACAGATACCTCGAGAACAGGCAACAAGAGGGTGATAAAAAATAAGGGTAAAACTAAAAATTTCAGTGCATTACCTGTCAGTGTCCGTGGTTAACATTACACTGAGAGCAGGAGAAAGGAGGTGGGTTTTGAAAGGATAGAAAACAAAACAAAAAGATGGTGAAAACAGAGAAGAAGAAGATGACCTTTGAACACGACAGCATTATTGTCCCAATATATATCGAGTCCTTTCTTTCGTGATAAACTGTTGACGCCACTCCTACAACTTGTCTCTCTTAAAAGAGGAGAAAGGGGGCTACACCTACAAAGGAAAAGGATTCTACCATATGAAAAAGGCAGGGATCTCAATTTTTTCAAAAATACAACCTAAATTTTCGGCAATGCAATGTAGTAAAGAAACTCACCCCACATGCAATCACGCTCTGTAGGAATTGAACCTACATCATCGGGTTTTGGAGACCCGCATTCCACCAAATTGAACTAAGAGCGCTTTTATATCAGAATTGAAAAGACTACAAGAAAATTATTAATTATGTAAACCTAACACAATTTCATAAACATAAACAACAAAGGATCGTAGCAATGGAACATGAGAGATATCAGAAACAAAGAATGAAATAGC
Source organism: Cornus suecica (assembly GCA_963922005.1). Classification (NCBI taxonomy): domain Eukaryota; kingdom Viridiplantae; phylum Streptophyta; class Magnoliopsida; order Cornales; family Cornaceae; genus Cornus; species Cornus suecica. The sequence goes on from OY998238.1 coordinate 1,677,433, forward strand.
CACTCACGAACCATGGGCAATTACCCATTGCTCATTGCTCATTGCTCAGATCCAATCATGCCTTAAACAAGTCGGATGTTACATAAAGAAAAGACACATAGTTTCAGTGTATTAGAGAAATATTATATACTACCAATTTCAGTGTCTTGGACATATCTATATAGAGAGAGTTTCAGTGTACAAGGATATATCATATATATTGGGTGTGGGTGTGGGTGTGGGTGTGGGTGTGTATAAACAATTTTGAACGTTAGGATGGAGTTGGAATAATGAGAAAACTATACGGATTACCATTCTTGAAGCTTTGTCCTATAAGATTAACATTAACAATTACAGTGTATTAGGTATATACATTCAGTGTACAAATATATATTGTGTGTGTATATAATGTTTGTAAATATTTACAGAATTTTAAGGTTACCATTCGTTTGGTAGGAGTGATTTGAAGCCGAGTCGATTCGTCGATTAGGGTTTGGTGGGGAGAGTTGCCGGCGTTGATTCGTCGATTAGGGTTTGGTTGGGAGAGTTGCCAACGTGGATTAGGGTTATTTCGCCGATTAGGGTTTCGTAGGGAGAGTTGCCGGCGTTGATACAGACAGCGTTATGGAGAGAGAGATGTGTGTGAAGAGGGAGAGAGAGATCGTCTGTGTGTAACAGAGAGAGATCCTGTGTGTGGATGAGAGAGACAGAGAGAACATATATATATAAAGGTTTCACTACGCGTAGCGTAGGATCCACGCTACAAGTTTTAACCGTGGATACGCGTTGCGTAGCAGCAACGCGGTCGCGTCCGCGTTTGTGACCGTTAAAAGAAATTCATTAATTATTTTATTACTATTATTTTTGGTGAAATGCATAAAAACCCCTTTAACTTTTTAGCCTTTTGCAGTAACCCCCTAAAACTTTAAATAGCCGTCCTCAATTATCAATTTGTTGCAATTAACATCATTTCATTTCAAAAGATTATTTTACCCTCCTTTTAAATTTTTCCATTCTTTGAATTATATCAATATTATCTTTTCTTATTTAAGATATTAATAATACGAGTCATCTTAATTTGTATTAGATTAAATACATTCTCAGATGAAATATATATATTATATCTTATAACTATTTTTGTAAATAATTAACTTGTTATTAAAAATTGGTTTGATTTAATAATAAAAAATTTGGGGTTTAACAAGTCGGGTTTGCTAGGCTTTGATGCTTACCAGTTCAAAACAGGTTTTATCCGCTCCAATTTAACATTCATGTTATATACATAAATTTTGTTAACTAATAATCATTTTAAATATTTTTATTTAATATAAAATTAAAGAACCTAAAAGCGTGATTTTAAGATTTGTGCATATGTTTATGAATATTTTAGTGGGAAATATACTATCAAATTAATATTAATTATTCTATATAGCCTATGTTAATAATTAATAAGGAATGTATTAACCATAATTCAATTAAAAAGGGGGCATTTTGGTTTGTTATAATTTAGTGGATTTGTTGCACAAAAAATAGACCAAAGGGTAATTTGCAAAATTGACCATAGTTAAGGGGATTCTCTTCAGTTATCCCTTAGGTCCGTTTGGTAACTTGGTTTTGGTCTCTGGTCTTGAGTGGTTTTAAGTAAATCTAAAACCATGTTTGGTAAGGAGTTGGTCTTTGTCTTAGTCCAAATATTATTATATATAAACTAATATGTATTAAAAATATATAAAATTGAAAAATATATATATAAAATTTTAAAAAATTATTAAATTTCAAAAAAATATATATAATTAAAATATATATATATAATTCTGAATTTTTTTTATTAAATTCTGGAAAAATCTAAAATATTTAGAAAAATATATATATAATTCAAAAATAATATATAAATTTGAAAAAATATTTAAAATTCAAAAAATATATATAAATTCGATAAAATAAAATAAAAATTTAAAAAAAAATTTACAATTGGAAAATAAAATATATAAAATTCTAAAATAAATTTTTTAATTCGAAAATAATATATAAAATTTGAAAAATTATTTAAAATTAGAAAACAAATATAAAATTTGAAAAAAATATATATATGATTCAAAAATAATATATAAATTTGAAAGAAATATTTTAAATTAAAAAAATATATAAATTCGATAAAATATAAAAAATTCAAATAAAAATATACAATTTGAAACTAAAATATAAAAAATTCGAAAATCATATATAAAATTTGAAAAAATATTTAAAATTAGAAAAATAAATAAAATTTGAAAATATATATAAAAATTGGAAAACAATATTTAAATTTCATGAATTTTTATTAAATTCAAAAAATATATATTACAGAAATAAAAAAATAAAAAAATACATAAAAAATATTGACTATATATATTGCGAAAAAATACTTAAAAAAGTATTTTTTAAAAAAATATTTAAAATTGAAATAAATATATAAAATTTGTCTCAAAATAGAAATAAATTTTAAAAATTAATATAAATTTCGAAGTCAACAATAGTGGCTATATATATATATATATATATAAAGAGAGAGAGGAGTCAGCCGTGTATATATATATATATTTAGAGAGAGAGAGAGAAAGAGCAAAAAGTCAACAATAGTGGTTGGGCAAGACCAATTTGGGTAATGGTTTTGAATGGTTTTTGTCTAAAAACTAAAAACCAACACAAGCCAAACATGGTTTTGTCCTCAGATCTGGAACCAAAACCAAGCCCAAAACATTTCCCCAAACATGCCCTTATTTTTTTATTTGCAAGTAAATTTATGTAGTATATTTCGAATATTCTACCATGTAAATTATTTTGCCTGCATTAGATTTTCTTATATACTTTTTAATTATACACAATAACCATACGTACACTATTCAATTTTTTTGAAAAATATAAAAATTAACAGGGTATTGAACTTAATAATAATTTTGCAAATTGTCTCTGTTTATAATCAAATTTCATTTATTTTAAACTTTTATTAAAAAATATAATGCTTCTATAGCCTAATTATTCTAAACAAATTCACGAAAATCACTATAAACCATTAAAAATGGTTATTTTTTTCAATCATGATATTGATAATAACGTGTTCCCAAAATTTCAATGCTTGTGCTGAAAATTTATTATTTATGCATAGATAATAAATAGCTATTCAACCCATCGAGTCAACATCGGACTTGCACACAAAAGCTAGGTGTTGCAGTTCATCCTTTGTCACAATCGCCTCAATCTACCAAATAAAGAGCATCATAACATAGAAATTCGTTCATAAGACTAATAATTACCCAACAGATCAAATGTTATTACAAACATGAGGAAATTTCATTACCGGGCTGCTTCACAGAGAATTTCAAGTTTTCTACCACCCACTTGAACATTTCGTCTTCAGAGATCGCTATGCCAGCCTCAAGATTTATGCCACCACGTGTCTCAACAGTTTGTTTAAACCCTTTTGCAGGTATACCATCTTGAACTATTTCCTTCTGTGTCTGGGCCTTTAAGGTATGCAAGCCATCCACACCTATGAATCTGGACATTTGCACTTGTGTACTTTTACGTTTTAGTGAATCTATGAAATTTCAGGTCTATAATTGGAATTTTATGAAGATCTGTGGCAAAGTAGGTATAGATATCCAACACAAAAAAAAACACCGGTGTACTCCAAATTAAAAAAACCAAATTCAAGTTTCCCACCACAGCCGATGACTAACCTCGCGCCAATGTGAAAATATACACACAAAACCAATTTCAAGTTTGTTTTATTTTTCGTTTTTTTGGGCATGAAATGAAAACAAAACTTGTTTGGGTAATTTTTTAGCCCAATATGTTTCTTGCACAGTGAAAAAATAAGTGCCAAAATTGGGCCAATTTTGAGAACAAAAAAAAAGTATTTTTTTGTTTTTTGCACTGTATATTCTTGTGCAGAGATATACAAACAAAACATGTTTTAGGGCTCATGTCTGCTCCTTCATATCTTCTTCATCGCCGCACCCCACCATCACCGTCTTCTCCAATCTGCGCCACCACCAACACCACTCCAGCGTCTTCATCCTCAGCCACCGAGCAAAGCCCATCACCACCACACCGCAACGAGCACCATCTCCCACGACCGCCTTTCATAGCTACGACCACCAGACGCAGCACCATCTCTGCCTCTCTATCTAAACCGAGTTGTTCCACCACCGACCTGAACTACCTTGCGACAACCCTTGTGTTCAACGAACATGTCTCTCCGCCGACCTTCCACTACCGCTTCCGTGTGACTCCATCACTACCAGCTCAACCCAACTTCAACACAACATTTGTGTGAAATAAGATATTATGTCATTAATCATTGTCCTAATTCACTTATACTAGAATATTGAATGATTATATTTAATCTCTAAAAATAATTGCTCATTAAATATACTATATAATTCATTTAGAGAAGTAGGGAAAACTAATTTAACATCAACCCCAAAGTTAAGTATGTATCACACGCCGATATAACCATAAAAATACATTATTCTCAAACATATAATTTCACTTCAACAATAATAGTAGTTAATACACACTAATTGTACCTTAATTAAATAATTTGAGCTTAATTGAGTTCAAATAAGTAAAATCTCAATTCAATTGAGTCGAACTAAGTTCAATTTAGTAAAATTCCAATTCCATTGGGTCAAATAGAATTCAATTTAGTGAAATTAAGTAAAATCCTCAATTCAACTGAGTCAAATTGAATTCAATTTAGTGAAATTCTAATTCAATTGAGTCAAAATGAGTTCAATTTAGTATAATTTAAATTTAATTGAGTCAGATTGAGTTCAACTTAGTGAAATTCAGTAAATGCCCCAACTCAATTGAATCAAATTGAATTCAAATATATGGATGGAGATTTATGCAAATTTAAATAGAGAATATGCCATTAACTTTGGAATAATGTATTTCATGATATATTTTATTTGGAAAAATGCATTATATATCAATAAGAGAGCGCTTTAATTATTTATTAAAATAGAAATTGAAGATAACGTTACATTTTGTAACCAAAAGTAATAGTTTAAGGGTTTACTGCACAAGTTATATAATATAGTTTGGGAGAGTTATTTTTACATTTGACGATAGTTTAGGTGAAATTTTATACTTTCTTTTGATTAAAAAGAAAAAAAAACAGGATAATTATAATTCATAGTGGCTTTAAATAAGTTTTAAGGGGGTACGTATTTTGTCATTTTTCACTTCGCATATAAATATATATATATATAAATATATATATATATAAATATATATATATATATATATATATATATATATATAGGGTAAGGTGTAATAAACCCCCGTGATCTATACTCTATTTCCCAACAAATCTCCCAAAACTTTGAAAATGACGAAAAATCCCTTAACTATGACATGAAATTGCAAATTTTCCAAATTATATCATAAATGACCATAATGCCCTTTCTTATTGAATTATTTTTATGCATTTTTCTTATTAACATACATTACGGAATAATTTATACAAATTTGATAATATATCTTCCATGAAAATGGTTAAATTTAGAGTGAGAAGTTTTATACATTAAATCAAACAAAATTTTAAAAATTAATAATTACAACTTATTCATTTTTTATTATTTTTGAGAATATACTTAATGCGAATACAATTAAAGTGAATGGTAGAATTAGGGGTGTCCAAGAACCAAACCGGAATCGGAAGCGGAACCAAATCGGAACTGACCAGAACTCACGGTTCCTGTTCCAAAAATCAAAGAACCGAAATATTAGGTTCGGTTCCGGTTCTTACCCCTATGGAACCGAACCGAACCGGTTTTTTTATATATACTTTTAAATTTTATTAATGTTATATTCTTACCTTTACATATATTTTAAATTATAAGTTATAATTTGATATGTTTTAATTAACTTTAGGTTTGTAATAATTAAAATTTTGAAATACTCTCTTTAATTTAGTTTATAATTATATTATTTTTTAATATTTGGTGTTACTATTATTATTTTTTAAAATCGAAAAAATCGATTACGGCTGCAACCAGAATCGAATCGATTTTCAACACCCTTAGGTATAATTAACATCTCAAAAGATCAAAAAAATATAATGGCATAATTAGAAGTATGAATTTTTTTATTAAAAGGGTCTATTTATATATATCACAAAAATTTGTATTTTTTGTTATTCAAGTAATTTTTATATCTTAGGAAAAAAAAGTTTTTATTTTACCATTTAAAATTTTTAAATTTAGGGTGAGAAGTTTTATATATTAAATCAAACAAAATTTTAAAAATTAATAATTACAACTTATACATTTTTTATTAAGTTAATTTCAGTAAACCTCCATATGGTTTCAAAAAAGATCACTTCGCCCTCCTCCTATACAGAAAATCCCCCTACGGTTACCAAAATGTTTCAACTTGCCCCCCTTCCTATAATTTTTGACTAAAATACCCTTGCGATTTAATTAAATTAAAAAAAACATATAAAATTCAAATATATATATACATAATTCGAAAAATATATCAAAATTCAAGAATACATATAAAATTCAAAAATATATACATAAAATTCGAAAAAATATATATAAAATTCGTAAAAATTATATAAAATAAAATTAAAACATATAAATTCAAAATATATATATACATAATTCATAAAAAATATATAAAAATTAAAAACAAAACATATAAATTAAAAAATATATAAAATTCATAAAAAAAACATATAAAATTTGAAAATAAACATATAAAATTCAATATATATATATATATATTAAAAAAAAGGGGAGGGGGGGTAGGAAAATCATAATACAATCCAAGAAAGTGCTCTTCCACTATATTTGATTTTGTTTTTCAAAAACATTTAGATGTCACAATAGAATATAGTCATAGTTTTAAAATAATTTGTGGTGTTGAAAGTGTGTTTTTATAAGTTAATTGCATTTTTCCATTTCTATGTAATAAACAAAGTGCGGATTGAACTAACCCTTTTTTAATAGGGATGGTCCAACATAATCTACCCATTCATGCGATTTAATAATAAAGTTATATGATTTTATTCCTAATTAAAATTAAAATGACATTTATGTTTTCGGGATATTTTATTTGATTGGTAATATAGTTTTTTCGAATTTTATAAGTTTTTTAAATTATATATATATATTTTACAAATTTTATATGTTTCCTTTCGAATTATATATGTTTTTTTTACGAATTATATATATATATTTGAATTTTATATATATTTTTATGAATTTTAAATATTTTATTGAATTTTATATGTTTTTTAATTTTATATATTTATTACGAATTATATATATATATTTTAAAAAATTATATATTTTTTGGAATTCGATATATTTTTTACGAATTTTATATTTTTTTTTTGAATTTTGTATATATTTTCGAATTATATATATATTTTTACAAATTTTTATATATATTTTTGAATCATATATTTATTTTTTATTTTTTAAATAGTTTTTACGAATTATGGATATATATTTTTTGAATTTTATATGATTTTTTGAATTAAATTAAATTTCAAGTGTATTTTGGTCCAAAATTATAGTGAGGGGGTAAGTTGATACATTTTGGTAACCATAAAGAGGTTTTCTGTATAGGAGGGGGGCAAAATGATCTTTTTTGAAACCACACGAGGGTTTACTGAAATTAACTCTTTTTTATTATTTTTGAGAATATACTTAGGTGTTGTTTGACACATTGTTTTAGTGCCAAATTATGGTTTTGGTGTGAAAAGTTTAGCCCAACCCTTGTTTGGTGGCTTGGTTTTGGAGCCAAAATGTGAAACAATGGTGTACCAAATGATTGATTTTCTATACCATCTCTTGACATGGTTTGGAGCCAAAATGTTAAACCATAGTGTGTGTGAGTGTGTTGTGTTATATATATATATATATATAGACACACACATGACCATATTATATATATATTTATTTAATTAAAAATATCATTTAATTAAATTAAATAACTAAATAAAAGTTATCAAACAATAAAAATTAATTATTAATTAATAATAAATAAATAAATATTTAAAAAATAATAAATAAAGTATAACCAAATAAATAACAAACAAAAATATTATAATTATTAATTAATAATAAATAAATAAATATTGAGTAATAAATATTTAAAAATAATAAATAAATTAAAACCAAATAAATAATAAACAAAAATTCTATAATAAATAATTAATAAAAATATAATAAATATTTAAAATAATAAATTAATTAAAATCAAATAAATAATCAACAAAAATATTATAAATAAATATTTAGTAATCAATATTTAAAAATAATAAATAAAGTAAAACCAAATAAATAATAAACAAAAATATTATAATAAATAATAAATAATAAATTAATAAATATTGAGTAATAAATATTTAAAAATAATAAATTAATCAATAACAAATAAATAATAAATAAAAATATTATAATTAATTAATAATAAATAAAATAAAATAATAAATAAAATAAATCAAGTAAATAATAAACAAAAATATTATAAATAAATAATTAATAAAAATAATAAGAACTCTACAAAATTTCGTTCCATACCAATTCTACCAAATATGATTTATTTTTTCAGCTTTATTTTTTTCTCATACCAAAACCGTCTGCACCAAACATGATTTCAGTTAAAGATAAAATCACACCAAACCCAAATCAACCCAATCAAAACCAAAACCAACACCGTACCGCACCGGTTGCCAAACAGGCACTTAATGCGAATACAATTAAAGTGAATGGTAGAATTAGGGGTGTCCAAGAACCGAACCGGAATCGGAAGCGGAACCAAACCGGAACCGGAACTAGACACCGATTCGGTTTCGGTTCTAAAAATCAAAGAACCAAAATATTAGATTCGATTCCGGTTCTTACCCCTTTGGAACCGAACCATTTTTTTTATATATACTTTTTATTTTTATTAGTGTTATAATATTCTTACCTTTATATATATTTTACATTATATTTAAAATTATAAGTTATAATTTGATATGTTTTAATCAACTTTAGGTTTGTAATAATTAAAATTTTGAAATACTTTTTAATTTAGTTTATAATTATATTATTTTTTAAAACCAAAAAAACCGGTTGCGGCCGCAACTGGAACCGAACTGAACCGATTTTGAACACCCCTAGGTAGAATTAACATCTCAAAAGATAATACAAAATATAATGGCATAATTAGAAGTATGAATTTTATTAATTAAAAGGGTCTTTTTATATATATAACAAATATTTTTTTTTGTTATTCAAGTAATTTTTATATTTTAGGAAAAAAGGTTTTTATTTTAGCATTTAAAAATTTTAAATTTAGGGTGAGAAGTTTTATACATTAAATCAAATAAAATTATATTATCAAGTTTATTACTTAAAAATTCAATAATTACTTCTTATGAACTTTTGTATTATTATTTTTGAGAATATAGTTAACGCGCGAATATAATCAAGATGAATGGTAAAATTAAAATTTAAAAGATAAAAAAATAGTGGTATATTAGAAGAATGAAAATTTTTATTAAAAGGGCAGGATGATTTTTTACAAGGGAATGGGGGCTTATTGCACCAAATTGATAGTTTAGAGAATGATTTTTAGTTTGGGGTTAGTTGCAAAACTGACCAAATTGATAGTTTAGGGGGTGATTTTTAGTTTGGGAGTTAGTTGCAAAACTGAGATAGTTCGGAGGTTTGTTTCACTTTACTCATTCATATATACCCATGAATCGAAGAAGAGCGAAGTAGTCGTTGTTGGTGGGTTAGGGTTAGGGCTAGGGTTTTGTTGTGCGTAAACAGTGAATATGGGCAAGGGGGTTATGACTAGGGCTATGTGTAGGGATGAGAAGAAACGAATTGAATGGCTGGTGTTTGAGAAGAAACAAAAGAGAAAGAGATCGGTTGGTAAGAAACGAATTGAATCGCCGGTGTTGGAGAAGAAACAAAAGAAATGGGTTGGTAAGAATATGGGTAAGGGGGTTATGACTAGGGCTATGGGTAGGGCGTTGTTTGAGAAGATACAAAAGAAATCATCGGTGCGTTGTTTGAGAAGATACAAAAGAAATCATCGGTTCAGAAGAAACCGATGAAACGAAAGAAACAGAAACAGAAACAGTATGAAGAAGAATGGTATGGAATTGATTCGGAATCTGAATCTGAATCGGATCCGGAGAAGTACCTCTGTGGGGTTGATGATCCTATAGTTCAAGCAGCATGTAGATTGGATTTTGAGGAGGAGAACCGTCTACGTAGATTGTTATGCCCACACTTTCCAGATTATTTTTATGTCCTTGAATCTGAATCGTTGGCTCATCAACCCTACTGTGATAAAGAATCAGAGGATGAGGAGATAGTCCATGAAGAGTATGTCCGATACCATACACAAGTTGAAAAAAGCAAGGTACCTCTCCGCTTCTTTCTTAATTGTCTATATATATATATATATATATATATATACCCAATTCATGTTTGTGCTTTATTCTTAATTACAGGGCTTTGAGGTTGGGGATTATCCTGCTTTAAGAAATACCATGTTCGGCGTAGTTGTCCCAATTCCCGACCTCCTCCAAGACGACAGACAAGGCTTGCGGAAGGAGGTCAAGAAGTGCTCTAAATTAGCATTGCTCAAGTACAATATTGATCATGTATATTTTTTCCTTTTTATTTATTTTTCTTGTGTTTTTGTTAATTTGTCATATAACAAACCCTAATATATATATATATGCTCAATTGTAAAAAAAATTTGTAGGACACAAATTTTAGGTCTCTTAAGCTTATCAGGTCAAATTTAGCTGTTGCTGCTGGTTATATCTATTATATAACTTTCGAGGCCAAGGATCCTGTTGGTGGCAAGCCTCGAACCTTTGAAGCCGAGGTCTTAGCCGGAGTTGTGAAGTTCGAGGTTGTGTCCTGCAAGATTAAGGATTAAGCCTCCTGCATAATTCGTCATTCCTCATTCGGGGTAGATTTTTTTTTTTTTTAACGGTGATAGTATTTGTGTCTTAGTTTCTATTTTGTTTCTGCCCATTCATGCTTTTTCTTCTTTAATCCTATTTTCCATACTTGAACCAACAATAAAACTAGAGCTGACAATTTCTGACACGAATTGACCTATTTGACACGATTATTTTTATTGTTATATTTATTTGCTGATTTTTTCTATTATCTAATTGGTCATGAATTGAAATACATTAATAAACAATTACTGAATCGTGTCAAATTCAATTTTAATTTCATTTTAATTTTTTATTTTTCGTGTTGGATTGTATCATATTTAAAATGTTTGATTTTCATGTCAACTAGTATCAGATTGCCCTATTGACCCGTGGGTCGACCTGTTAACACGAATTGTCAGTCCTAAATAAAATAGATGATGAGAGAGATGAAGTCAACCCAAGAAAGAAAAAAACAAGAGTTCAAAAAAGAACGGAAAAAGAGCAATAATATGTCTCTCAAAGAATAATAATGATAGTAATAATAATAATTTATTTAACGAAGTCAGATAGGGTGTGAAATATTTTGTGTGCGATCATGTTTGAATACTATATTTGTGTGTTTCGGTGTGTGTATGTGTGTGGGTGTAAAACATAGTACAAAAAGGGTGCGTTTAGTAACGTTTTTATTTTTTCGTTTCTGTTTTTTTAGGAATATAAATTAAAAAACGTTTCACTTACGAGAAATAAAAAAATAGAAATGACGTTCGTTAATTTCATTTTGTTCTCACAATTATTGAAACATAAATAAATAATAATGCTTAGTAACACATTTGTTTCTCTTTTTTTTTTTGAATTTTTTTTTTTTTTTGGCATTTACTTGCTTAGATAAAATAAATTAAATTAAAGAAACTATTGAAGTATTAAAGTTACAACTTCTAATGATTAATCAATTATAACATTAATTTTTAAAGTTTACAAAATGAAATAATATCCAAACATATGATAATATAAATCAAATGAGGAAGCAAAATCTGGAATAAATTGGACAGATGGATTATAAATGAGGAAGCAAAATCTGGAGTAAATTGGACAGATGTGTTATAAATAAGGAAGCAAATGAGGAATAATTGCAAATAGTAAAAACATTAAATGTCAATAATAAAAAAAATATATTTCACTTGGAATAGTTGAGAAACAAGTGAAACAACTATTTTTTGTTTCTCATTTTCATGTGAGTAGAAATTTGAAATTTAGGACTATGAACCAATATTCTAGCATACTTCAAATTCTACACATAAAAAAGTCTCGATAAAGTAGGACTCTTGACAGTCTTGGAAAGCATAAAATCTAATGCAGTCCTTAATGCATTTGAAGGTGTGTTGAGGAGTGTTGGAAATGCCTGTAAAGACTGCTATTTCTCTCCTTCCAGAGCCCTATCCTTGAATTCCTCAAAGTTCAGCTCTAGTTTGGTATGAGTTTAACTGTTGTTGCCATCCACAAGAACCTTGTCTCAAAACAGGCGCTCGCAAGATTATCAAAGATGCTAAAGCCATACTTCCTTGAGATATACAGAAGATGCTAAATCCATATTTCTAGAAATATATGCAAGTACTTTTCACCAGCCTGACAACCCTCTCTCTCATGGCTAAGGCTAATATCATAAAATAGGTTTTCGAATATCTTCCATGTGCTTTGTTAATGTACATTATGGTTAAGGCCCATTGATGTTAGTCTATATTATGATTAGGGTTTTCCATAATACCTCATCTACCCTAATAATCTCTTATAGCCCGGACTCGCTCTACACTCCTATATAAACATGTTATGTTCTCTTGTATATTCGTACTATTTGATACAGTAGATTATTGTTTCCTCTCTCTTTCTATGTATTCTAACATGATATCAAAGTCAAAGTTCCTTACATAACCTAGGTCTTCTTCTTCCGCCTTTTTTTTTGGTGGTTAGTAAACATGTCAGTTGCCACGTCGGATCCAGACGACCATTTTTGTACTGCGACAACAATCAATGCCACATCATCATTTTCTTCAAAATACTTTGCAGTTGCGATCATCACTTCTCAAGATTAAATACCAAAAATCTTTCACCAAACCCTTTCCATGACTATCTCAAAATTCGAGATGGCTTCATATCACCATATTTACTCTGAGGGGCATTACTGGACACTAAGGTTAGGGCTCAACTAGGATATGGCACATCTACCATAATATATGTATGTTAAGGTTAGCTATTTTGGATCACTGGCACGGACCTAACATATCCTAATTATCCTGCATATCATTGCCTTCCTCTCCACTTCTCGTCTCCTATATGTACTTCTTAATTTTAACATCCCTATCAACAACGATGAAAACAAATAGAACTATTTCAATAAATAAATCGGCCCATGTAAAGCCTTAAGTACATGTTAAACAACAATTGATGAGTATCCCTTTTTTTTATTTTTTTTTAAATTTCAATCAATCGATGATGAACTACAAAAACAATAGCACGCACGCATTAACAACAAAATTTGAATCCATAAAAAAACAATAGGAGGCGATTCCCATTCAATGTGTTAATTCAAAAAAATGTGCCAAATATGTGTGTATATGTGTGTGTGTAGAGCGAGAGAGACGTACATTGATGATTGATGCAAAGAAAGATCTTTTGTTCCGCCATGGAGAATCACATGGAGCATTTATGAAGATGTGATGTTTGGCGGTATATATATATATATATATTTATATATGTGTGTGCAACAGTGTATATATATAGAGAGATAGAGAGAGGAGTTTTGAACTCTCGGAGTCCTTTTACCGATCGCTGGAACACAACAAGGTTTTCTTTCTCCGGAAGCTCGGCCGGCACTCTGCAATGAGAAGTGGGTATTTCAAATTTTGGGAAAAACTAGAACCAGTGAGTGTTTAAAGCAATGATGTTAATGCAGCGGATTTCTATTTCTACTATTTGATGCTTTTGCTGGAATAAAAAATAAATAAATAATATTGGATTCTAACGGCATTGGTCGGTCGAAGCCACCCCAAAAAATAATAATGTTTTGGATAAATTACAGTTTTTCCCTTCTTGTTTAAATTGTGTTTTGGATATTTATAATTTCTCCTCTAATAATCATCGGAGTTTGATTTCAGTCACCGACAAAAAGAATTTATAGTTTTACCCATGTTATTTTATTCAACTTCTATAAAAATATAAAAGGTCTTTACAATAATTGAGGAGTAATATAGTCATTTCTTTATAAAAATGAGATGATGTCAACGTTGACTTTACCGAAAGTTTGCAGGAGAGGGAAAAGTGAAACCAAAGTATGAACCGTAAGGAAACTAAGGGCCTGTTCGGGTAGTTGTTTTAGGGGTTGGTTTTGGTTTTAGTTCCAAATTTGAAGACTAAACCTTGTTTGCCTAGTGTTGGTTTTTAATTTAAAGACAAAAACCATTTAAAACAATGCATTTTCTGGTCTTGCCCATCCATCATTGTTGACTTTTTTTTTTCTCTCTCTATATATATACGGCCTACCATTGTTGACTTCTCTCTCTCTATATATATATATAAGTTAATAAATTTAGGGTTAATTTCAGTAAACCCCTTATACTATACAGATTAATCAACTAAGCTCTTCTGTGTCCACTTTGCCCCCTATACTATTCAATTTCATCAAATTGCCCCCTCACTTCTCAAAATGCCTAAACTACCCTCAATAATATAAGGGGGTTTAGTGAAATTAATAGTATAAGGGGGTTTAGTGAATTATTTCGGAAAAAATAATATATACGTTTTGCAAAAAAAAAAAAAAAATCGAAAAAAAATCATATTTTGTTCCAAAATATGAATTTTGTTTTCGAAAAATATTTTTTTTGCGAAAAAGTATATATTATGTTCCAAAATATGAATTTTTTTTCGAAAAATATTTTTTTTGCAAAAAATATATATTATGTTCCAAAATATGATTTTTTTCTGAAAAATAATTTTTTTGACAAAATATATATATTATGTTCCAAAATATGATTTTTTCCTGAAAAATAATTTTTTTGCAAAAAATATATATTATGTTCCAAAATATAATTTTTTTCTGAAAAATAATTTTTTGCGAAAAATATATATTATGTTCCAAAATATGATTTTTTTTCCGAAAAATATTTTTTTTTGCGAAAAAGTATATATTATATTCCAAAATATCATTTTTTTTTTCGAAAAATATATATTATGCAGATAATATCTCTAGTCCTTTAGAGAGGCCCTCCCCAGGTCCACCATCAGGCCCAAATATACCAAATCGATGCAGCAGGGCTTCAGCATAATTCATCCCAACCCCAAGGCAAACACCAGCCATATTAGCTGACATACTCAAAGCTATGGCACACCATATCCCGTGCATCATATGGAATGACCTGCACCGTGCTTATATCTAGAAATGGAACAGAGAGAGCATTGCCATTTGAATTGTGATTTCTTCGATTTTGCACCCAGAATACAGCTATTAGTGGTGGATGTCCGTTTCCAGACATCATCAGAGCATTCTCATCAGAAGTAAATACAGTGCCATTCTCATTTGCCGTATTTCCCTCAATGTCGGCACAATTCACCTCAATACTATCCCAAAGTAAATTGGAAGAAATAGCTACAGCCCAGCGTTCTATGAGTAACTTTGATAAATAAATCTTCTCCAACAAACTGAATAGGCATTCCGTGTATAGCAGTCGGAGAAGATTCCAGAAATCTTAGCTGGAGATCCTTCACTGCTAAGCTTACAGCAGTATCACCAGAGCCTTTTCAATCAAACTTCCACCCAAAGATTCATATTCATTTCCTTTTTTCTTTGGTGGGTTACTTATTCCAACTACCGCTATCTTTTCAACAACCGTACCAAAGTAAGTATAGAGATCCAGTACAAAAGAAACAGCTGCTCAACTGACATGCAACTAATGGGCTCCCATCTGAAGTTTGCCATAGCTACCTCAATACAAGCATCTTTTCAACTCGATATGTCTCATTGAACCTAAATACAAGATATGGGAACTTTTAACTCCAGTTGATTCATTGAACATTTCTAGAGATAAACTAAGGAGAGAAGCTCCAGTTGTTCATTTCTTCTGGCTAGCATCAACTGGTAGACCTTCCCAGAGATGGAACCAAGCAGGGTCCTTCTTCAGGTTCAGTAGCTTGAGTTTTAAAGAAGGCGACTCCGAAAAGAATAAATTCTCAATATGAAAATTCGTTCCAGTGAAGGGACTCCGAAAAGTAAGGTTGTCATTGCCAGCAGAATAGAGTAGTTTTGCCATCTCCAGAGGAACAGGGATATCTATTTCTTTGAGATTGAATAGAGGAGCTAACTGAGAATTCCGGTAAAACAGCACCAGGGTTGACGATATTCCATCAGCTAAGAAGGAAGATATTCTCAGACATGATTCTTCCGGAAGATAAATCTCGGTAAAGAATAGTAGTATAATATTAGATTATAAAGCAATCAAAACAATCCAATGGTATAAGGTATTGAGTAAAAAAAATAGATAAATACCATAAGAGGTTGACAGTTGGTAACAGTTTCTGCAGCAAAAGATGGCGGGACTGGGGATGGCTTGACCTGAAGAGAATGGAGCCATACTAGAGGAGCAGCCTCATTTAAACGCCCCCGCTGGTCTCCTAATAGATATAGTGGAGGACAAAAGTCCTTACCTGCCCATAAAAGACAGAACTTTAAATGAGAAAACAAAGTGTACAAGATTAATAGCCAACCATTAGATATCTCCCTTGGGAATAGATGGAAAAATTCAAAAATACCAAAATCCGGAATGCGCAAAGGATCTATTGTAGCTTCCTGCGCGGACGGTTGCACTAAGGTGTGAGGAGGGCGGGAGAACACATCCCTGCATTGAAACCATCCACTTATCCATTAAACACCCATAGAAAGAAGAAAAAAAAAACCCTAAATCAACTTAAAGAAGAAAGCAATATCTAACTATATTGGTGTGCCATATCCTCTGCTCGGTCACAGTATATTGTGACCCCTTTTGCTTTCCAATGAGCCACCCACCAGACGAAGATTAAATGTATTTAAGAATCTATAACAAGGATGTGCTAATTGATACAAGAAATTGACTGCAAAAATATTTTCACGTATACAAAAAAATAACACTTCATGGAAGTCAAACGCTAACTACATTGATACGAAAAATCAGCACTAATAAATACCTAAACTCTGTTTACACATACAATGTTAAAACTGATCTGCATAAAACTTGTTAAACCTTCAAGCAACAGCACCGTACAATAAAATCAAGAAGTCCATGGCAAGGAATATGCTACAATATCAGCCAAAACCCCGTGTGTTTTCGATAGTTGGATTTCAGCTTCTAAACACAAGAAGATGAAAATGCTTAAAGCAGATGTGCACCTGGAAAGATAAATGCATGTCCAGAAAACGTGAATGAACAAAAGCATAGCAGTAATAAGAACTAGGATGTGAAATATTGAACGAAACCGCGAAAGTGGACACGAGTTTTTAAACCAAACAAGGCAAGCGGAGGAGATCAACTCCATGTCTCTCATAACCATCTACAAGACAATTCCAACCTTTGAAAACATCCCACACCATTGGAAACTTCTGAGAACTTGTTAGTTGCTGGCCACATTTTGCCACTTTGCTGCAATTTCAGCCGCAATCTTCACCTGATGTGTTTACAAGACAAATTTAAATGAACAAAGCAATAATCACACAATATTACATACAATACTCCGGTTCTTTTCCATCTTCCCATTTTATAGTGGTAAAGAAATTTGAGGCTTGCAAGAGTTGACATACATGGAATTAAATAAAGGGACCAATTATATAGTAGAATGGCCAAGATGTTGTGGTACTCCGACTTTACAAAAACACGACACCATAATAAGAAAGAATCCAAGGAAATCCGGTGAAATCACCTGATTTCCTTGGAAGAATCCAAGTAATTACGTGATCTGCCCTAAAAGGTGCACAAGTCTAAGAAAATGTCCAATGAAAATTTTCCACCAACCACAAGCCCTAAAAATCAGGCCCAATGCGTCAAATTTGAAGAAATCCTTTATAAATCTGTTCGTACTCTCAGATTACAGGGTATGATGCGAACAACCGGATCCTGACATAAGATTAAAATTTAAACTTTCTTAACACATGGAGCGCAGAACAAATAATAAAATAAAGAAATGACACAATATAACCAAGAATGTTACTAGTTCAAGCATAGGAATGTCCCTCTAACAATTCTTCTGATGGAAATTTTCAAGATAGTGGCAGTTTTTTACATTTGTGTTGTATGCTTAACAGTACCTACACATAAGGGGAGTATCAAGTAATTTTAGAGTTCCTTCATTTCCTTAATCAGTCTATCTTAGTCGACTCACGAGTCAAGCTCTTTCAAAAACATTCAAATATTAGGGCCCTTGTAACATAAGACAAAAGGAAATATTTATAATAAATAGGAAAAATAATAAAATTATATTATGCTAAAGCATATAAAAGAAGTAGAGTATTAAGTACTTATAAATTAATTGTTCCAATAAGTTTAATGCAAAATCAGATCAATAAAATAAAATTAACACAGGACGGTAAAAAAGATGTAGTAGACTGGAGTTTCAACACAAAAAAAGCAAAGGGAAGAGACATCATCTCCAAGCCTCTCAATCCAACCGTCTCCAAGCCAAATCCAACAGTGTAGAGCATGCCAAACTTGTTAGCTACCCACCAGCTTATGCCATCACACTAAAATTTCAGCCACAATGTTTACCCGATATGTTCTCTATCGTGGTTTTGAGCTTGTAAACAGCGGAAGATAAGAATGCTTGAAGCAGATCCGCATTCGCACCCACTTCTTAATTCGAAAAAAATTGAAGATAAATAAAACCTACTAAATTATTTATAATAAATAGGAGAAAATAGTAAAATTATGTTGTGCTAGTGCGTATAAAAGAAGTAGAGTAGTATTATATACTTACAAGCCATATCCAACAGTTGAGAACGTACTAGAACTTGTTAGCTACCCACCACTTTATGGCAGCAGACTGAAATTTCAGCCACAATTTTTACCCGATCTGTTCTCAATCGTAGAGTTGACCTTGTAAATAGTAGATAAGAGGGCTTGAAGCATATCCGTACGGACCGCACCCACTTCTCCAATTCAAAAAATGCAAATAAAATAACCATATCTTGACAAATAAAGATAAAAAACCTAATAAATTATTTATAATAATATAATAAATAAGGAAAAATAGTAAAATTATATTATGCTAGGGATTATAAATGAAGTAGAGTATTAAGTACTTAAAATTAATTATCCTAATACGTTTAATGCAAAAACAGATCAATAAAATTAAATTAAATAAGGAGAGTAAAAAAGATGTAGTAGACAATAATTTCAACACAAAAAGGCAAAGGGAAGACATCGTCTCCAAGCCTCTCAGTCCAACCGTCTCCAAGCCAAATCCAACCATTGAGAACATGCCCGAACTTGTTAGCTTCCCACCAACTTATGCCACCACACTGAAATTTCAGCAACAACTTCTACCCAATGTGTTCTCTACCGTGGA
Source organism: Cornus suecica (assembly GCA_963922005.1). Taxonomy (NCBI): domain Eukaryota; kingdom Viridiplantae; phylum Streptophyta; class Magnoliopsida; order Cornales; family Cornaceae; genus Cornus; species Cornus suecica. Next base: position 1,696,949 of record OY998238.1, read on the forward strand.
TTTGAACTTGTAAACAGTAGAAGATAAGAGTGCTTGAGGCAGATCCGCACCCACTTCTCCAATTTGAAAAATGCATACAAATTAACCTTATCTTGACAAATGAAGATATATAAAAACTAATAAATTAAACTAACAATGCAAATAATAACAATATTAACATAATACACTAAAAGGCTTGAAAATGAAAAAGGATGGAAGCAAACCCACATCAAAATATATATGTAAAAGCAATATAATAAATAGAAAGATAAATTAGTGAAAAAGAAACAATTAAAACGTCGTGGACATGAGTTTTTCACCAAATAAGGCAACGGGGCGAGATAGTCTCCAGGCCTCTCACTCTAACCAGTTATACGCCACTATGCTGCAATTTCAGCCACAATTTACACCCAATGTGTGTTTTTAGTAGTTAGATTTAAACTTGTAAACACTTGAAGATAAGAAAGCTTGAAGCAAATCCGACCTTGTTTCTTAAACAGAATATTATGCTTCTCATGTAAATTATGTATGATTTATCTTTTGTAGTATTCACTAAACTTTCTCCTAGGCGATGCATTTACCAGATCATGCATTCAGATATTAGTTTATAAAAATAGAAAAAAACGATTCAATTATTAAAAGACAAGAATCTACATTATCAACATTATCAGACGTTTATGGCAACATATCAATAGCAATTCTCTCATAGTAGAAGGGATATTTGGATCATAGCTTGCCCTTCTTGTCGTCTTCACATTCCTCACTGTCAAGAACACACACCAACAGAATTTAAAAACACCACCAAAAGTGAGAACCAATAAGAACCAACAGCATAAAACATGATCAAATTGGAAAAAGAAACACTTATATCCCACTCCTCACGTCAAGAACACACATCATATATATATTACAAAACACAATAAGAATTTACAAAATTATCTCATAATAGATGGGATTTCCGAATCAGAACTTAACCATATGCTGTCTTCACATCCCTCATTGTCAAGAACACCCACACATATACATATTTAGGCATCCAAGTTCAAAATATCTATATGATCTATCTATCCCTATTAGTTCATGATAATTAAGTACAAAATAGAATATACAAACACATTAACCCACATAATTTTACTAGTATAATTTTTAAGGATAAAGAGGGACATTTCCAGAACAGGCAACATAAGAGTAGATAAAGAAGAAAAAAAAACAAACAAAATCCCAATTATAAAATGATCAGAATCTACATCATCAGATGTTTATGGCAACATGAGCACATGATCCTAACTTGCCCCTATGCTTTTTTAACATCCCTCGCTATGAGTAACAGACACAGAGACATATATGATACATTACAAATCAGAAATCACAAACACATTCACACAAATAATCTTACATTCACAGATACCTCGAGAACAGGCAACAAGAGAGTGCTAAAAAATAAGGGTAAAACTAAAAAATTCTGTGCATTACCTGTCAGTGTCTGTAGTTAACATTACACTGAGAGCGGGAGAAAGGAGGTGGGTTTGGAAAGGATAGAAAAGAAAACAAAATGATGGTGAAAACAGAGAAGAAGAAGATGACCTTTGAACACGACAGCATTTTTGTCCCAATATATCAAGTCCTTTCTTTCGTGATAAACTGTTGACACCACTCCTACAACTTGTCTCTCTTAAAAGAGGAGAAAGGGGCTACACCTACACAGGAAAAGGATTCTACCATATGAAAAAGGCCAGGGATCTCAATTTTTTCAAAAATACAACCTAAATTTTCGGCAATGCAATGTAGTAAAGAAACTCACCCCAACCCAAATGAAACAATCTTTCAATAAACACATGCAATCACGCTCTGTAGGATTTGAACCTACATCATCGGGTTTTAGAGACCCGCATTCCACCAAATTGAACTAAGAGCGCTTTCATATCAGAATTGAAAAGACTACAAGAAAAATATTAATTATGTAAACCTAACACAATTTCGTAAACATAAACAACAAAGGATCATAGCAATGGAACATGGGAGATATCAGAAACATAACTTGTTAAAGTTCCCCATGGATTTCTACTTCCTAGAATTCGGATGTTACACAAAGAATGGAATCGCCACTCACGGACCATGGGCAATTGCCCATTGCTCAGATCCAATCATGCCTTAAACAAGTCGGATGTAACATAAAGAAGAGACACATAATTTCAGTGAATTAGAGAAATATTATATACTATAAGGCTAACACTAACAATTTCAGTGTCTTAGATATATCAATATAGAGAGAGTTTCAGTGTACAAGGATATATCATATATATTGGGTGTGGGTGTGGGTGTGGGTGTGTGAGTATATATAAATAATTTTTAACTTTAGGATGGATTTGGAAGAATGAGAAAACTATACGGATTACCATTCTTGAAGCTTTGTCCTATAAGATTAACATTAACAATTACAGTGTATTAGGTATATACATTTAGTGTACAAATATATATTGTGTGTGTATATAATGTTTGTAAATATTTACAGAATTTTAGGGTTACCATTCGTTTGGTAGGAGTGATTTGAAGCCGAGTTGATTCGTCGATTAGGGAAAGTTGCCGGCGTTGATTCGTCGATTAGGGTTTGGTTGGGAGAGTTGCCGACGTCGATTAGGGTTTCGTAGGGAGAGTTGCCGGCGTTGATACAGACAGCGACGGTAGTTATGGAGTTATAGATATTGTGTGAGAGAGAGAGATCCTGTGAGTGTGGATGTGTGGATGAGAGAGACAGAGAGAACCTGAGAGCGTATATATAAAGGTTTCACTGAGAGCGTATATATATGGAGAGAGAGATGTGTGTGAAGAGGGAGAGAGAGATCGTCTGTGTGTAACAGAGAGAGATCCTGTGTGTGGATGAGAGAGACAGATAGAACATGTATATATAAAGGTTTCACTACGCGTAGCGTAGGATCCACGCTACAGGTTTTAACCGTTAGATACGCGTTGCGTAGTAGCGACGCGGTCGCGTCCGCGTTTGTGACCGTTAAAATTAATTCATTAATTATTTTAGGTGAAATGCATAAAAAACCCCCCCTTGAACTTTTTGGCCATTTGCAGCTAACCCCCTAAAACTCTAAATAGCCCCTGAAGTATCAATTTATTGCAATTAACCCTCATTTCATTTCAAAAGACTATTTTACCCTCCTTTTAAATTTATCCATTTTTTGAATTATATCAATATTATTTTTTCTTATTTAAGATATTAATAATACGAGTCATCTTAATTTGTATTAGATTAAATACATCATCAAATGAAATATATATATATATATATATATATTATATCTTATAACTATTTTTGTAAATAATTAACTTGTTATTAAAATTTGGTTTGATTTAATAATAAAAATTTTGTGTTTAAAATGTCGGGTTTGCTAGGCTTTGATGCTTACAAGTTCAGAACATGTTTTATCTGCGCCAATTCAACTTTCATGTTATATACATAAAGTTTGTTAACTAATAATCATTTTAAATATTCTTATTTAATATAAATTTAAAGAACCTAAAAGGGTGATTTAATAAGTATATTTTAAGAATTAAGCATATGTTTATGAATATTTTAGTGGAAAATATGCAATTAAATTAATATTAATTATTTTATAGCCTATGTTAATAATTAATAAGGAATGTATTAATCATAATTCAATAAATAAAAAAAGGGGGCATTTTTGTTTGTTATAATTTAGGGGGTTTGTTGCATAAAAAATAGGCCAAAGGGTAATTTGCAAAATTGACCATAGTTAAGTGGGTTTTCTATCCCTTATTTGCAAGTGAATTTATGTATTATATTTCGAATATTATACCACGTAAATTATTTTGCCTGCATTAGATTTTTTATATATACTTTTTAATTATACAAAATAACCACACGTACACTATTCAATTTTTTTGAAAAATATAAAAATAATAGGGTCTTGAACTTAATAATAATTTTGCAAATTGTATCCGTTTATAATCAAATTTCATTTATTTTAAACTCTTATTAAAAAATATGATGCTTCTATGTCCTAAATTAATCTTAAAAAATTCACGAAAATCACTATAATCCATTAAAAATGCTTATTTTTTTCAATCATGATATTGATAACAACGCGATTCCAATATTTCAATGCTTGTGTTGAAAATTTATTATTTATGCATAGATATTTTTACATATGCATAGAACTTGTTTGAAAAATTAATTTCCAAAACGTTTTATAAATACAATAACTTTCAAAAAGTATTTTGAAGAAAAAGCTAAGTAATAAAATAATTACGTGAAAGAAAAAAATGTCCATAATGCCTTTTTGTACCAAAATATCCTTAATGAAATAAATTACATGAACAAACATTATTACCCTATATGATGACTGAATCATCGGGGTGAATCCGAAGACTTAGGATAATCAAAATGCTATACACAAAGTAACATGAGGATTAAACACATTAAATGTCCAAGCACTTTTTCACGACACTACTAATAAATTTGTCCATCAAAATCATTTACTATTCTCATCCCACAATTTACGATATGAATTTGAATGTTTCACAAAAACTGGTTCGCAAAAATAACTTATTATGAGAAGTGAAAAAGACTTGGCGCCTCACATTAAATTTTAATACCGCGACAGAGAAGCCAAAACAATTCTAAAGCCCAAGAAATCCACCCCAGTGTACGTGATGAAACCGGTAATTGAAGTGTTTGATGATCCCAACAAAATTGAGATCATGTGATTTATAATAGATATTTACCCTACAGACTAGCAAGAAATTTTGAAAGGCGAGTGACTGTAATATACAAATAAAATAAAGAGTGTAACTCCATATTGGATGCTTATTGACATTCCTTGAAGAGCTGGTCACCCATCCATGACCTACATAACACAAATCTAATTATTTTGGACTAGAGAGAAGAAATTGGATCCAATAATTGAAGTGTTCAGCATCTCCAACAATAAATCAACTCCATTGAGAATCATTTATTTGGTTTTCATTCAAGATACCCTAGATAATAAACAAAGATATACAAGAAATAATATCAACTTAAAAAATAAACCTCAAATAAGATAACAACTCTCAATTGAGAGCCCATGAGAGTTTCACACCACACCGCGCACAAATACATGTTGAAACTCATAATTTTTCAATAAAAATTGATTTATAGTAATTTTTTCATTTTGGGTAACAACTGGGCTATAACATCGCAAAGTGAGCCAATTATTAGCTGTAAACTATGTTATGAACATATATAGCGTTTTTAAGGTCTTGCAAAGACTTGAATTGAGGTTTGGTGAATGACATTCAAGTCACAACTATCAATGATTTACTCGTGCTTAGTGCTTGTTTGGGGACGGTGTGGAGTTGGTTTTTGGTTTTGGTTTGGTTGGAGTTGGGTTGGTTTTATTTTGGTTCCAAATCATGTTTGGTGCAGATGGTTTTGGTGTGAGAAAAAGTGATGCTGAAAAACCAAACCATGTTTGGTAGAGTTGGTATGGGTTGAAATTCTGAATATTAATATATTAATAAATATTAATATTAATATATTAAAATATATTAATATATGAGTTTCACATTTTATTTATTAATATATATTAATATTAATATATGGGTTTCACATTTTATTTATTAATAAATATTAATATTAATATATTAAAAAATATTAATATTATAATATTAAAATATATTAATATTAATATTTTTTAATATATTAATATTATAATATATTAATATATTTAATTTTTCAAAATATTTAATTTTTCATAAATATTTAATTTTTCAGAATATTTAATTTTTCAAAATTTATTAATATCAAAAATAAATTTGCTACAGTGTTGGTACAAAAACCAAAACCATGAACCATCAAAAATGATGGTTCCAAATTTTGGCTCATTCCTTCACAAAAGTTGCACCATGAAATTGCTACAGTGTCTACTCCAAATTTCCACATCATTTGCCAAACATGGAGTGGAGCAAAATTTTCAAACCAAACCCAAAATTTTGGCTCCACTCCATGTTGCGAAACATGCAATGAATCCTTTTGGGATAACTTCATTTACATCCCCTAAAGTTTGTCTTATTTTCACTTGGACCCCCTCAGGTTTGCATATCTTCATTTACACCCCCTATTTTTTAATATTCTCATCACTTAGATCCCCTAAACAATGACATCAGCCTGAATTTTTTTTAAAATCCCTAAACTACCCTCAATGTCTTATCCTTATTCTGTTTGGAAACAAGGATAGTGTTTTTATCAATTAGACCCCCTCCCATCATTTAATAATTTAATTTGTATTAAAATTTCAAAATATATATAAAATTTAAAAATATATATATTAAAATTTGAAAAATATTATAAATTCGAAAATAAATATAAAATTAAAATATATATATAAATTTTGAAATTATTTTTTTTTCAAAAAAACATATTAAATTTCAAAAATAAATATAAAAATCACAAAAAACATAAAAAATTTGAAACAAATATATAAATTTTTTAAAAAAACATATAAAATTCAAAAAAATATATTAAATTTCAAAAAAAATTATAAAATAGAAAATAAATAGAAAATAATATATATATATAAATTTTGAATTTTTTTTTTAAAAACATATTAAATTCAAGACAAATATATAAAATTAAAAAAAATCATATAAAATTCTAATAATATATATTAAATTTCGAAAATAATTATAAATTTCAAAAAAAATAAAAAATTTGAAAATAAATATAAAATTCAAATATATATATATTAAATTTCAAAAAAAAAAACTAAATTCGAAAATAAATATAAAATTAAAAAAAAAAAAATTCTCTCTCTCTTTCTCTCTCAAACGCACACACGCACACACACACACACACACATATATATATAGATCTATATATATATACACACACAGATATATATATATATAAGTCGCCGGCCGACTCCCACCGCCTCCCCGTCGGCGCCGCCCCCTCCCACCACCGCCTCCCCGTCGGCGCCGCCCCCTCCCCCCTCCCCCGATGGGTCTATATATATATATGTATAGATCTATATGTGTGTATATATATATGTGCGTGTGCGTGTGTGTGTGTGTGCGTGTGTGAGAGTTAGAGAGAGAGATAGAGAGGAGAGAGAGAGAAAAAAAATATTGAATAGATATTGGGGTGTTTGGTTTGAGGGTTAGATTGATTCTAAAGGGTGTTTGGTTTAGGGTTTAAATTGATTTAGGGATTAAATTGATTTAGGGGTGTTTGGTATAAGGGTATTTTAGACATTTCATACCATAAGGGATGTAAATGAAGATATGCAAACCTGAGAGGGTCAAAATAATAATAGGACAAACTTCAAGGGGTGTAAATGAAGTTATCCCTATCCTTTTCTATGTCCTTATGCCTGGATATTCTCAATTTTTGTCCTTCCTACCTTCCAAAGTGAATGGTGAGGGTTCAAGTCTCCATAGGAGTAAAAATAGGCGTATGAGTTTCTTCACAAGGAAATAAATTGTTTTTGATCAAATCGATAAACTAAGTTTGGTATACAATTCCAACTACATATTATGTAGATATCTCAGTTTTTGCCCCTAGGCTATGCGATATAAAGTGACTTCCTGATTCTAATTAAACTTCAAGATTTCAAGACTGTAGATAGGGGAAAAAATGATTAAGATGTGGTAATACCAAGGTTACTTAGTTGATTAATGGTTGCCTGGCCAATGGACCCTTCCAACTTGAGTACCCCCGCAAGACTCCAGCAGCTATTCGACCCATTGAGTCAACCTCGGACTAGCTATCCACACCTATGAATCTGGACATTTGCACTTGTGTACTTCCACCTTTTAGTGAATCTATGAAATTTCAGGTCTATAGTTGGAATTTTATGAAGATCTGTGGCAAAGAAGGTAGAGATGTCCAGCACAAAAAAAAAAAAAAAACTGCTCAATTGAAGTGTTGGACACCTAGAGGAGGAACAATTATTAACGTTGTCATTGCCAGCAGGATAGTGTGGTTTTGCCATCTCCAAAGGAACAGTGATATCTATATCTTTGGGATTGAATAAGAGGGTTGCGCTAGATACGTCATAGTATCTTCCATTATTGAATTTTAACAAATATTTTATCAATTATTTTCATTGATTTAATTTATTATTAAAATTAGTTATAATCACAAATCAAAATTATTTTTACTCTTAATTCAGGTATACTAGCATATTATGATTCAGATAACGCCTAGTCTCTATGGGATCGATAATCTCTGTCTCAAGCTATACTGTCCTACAAACTGATTCGTACGTTTGCGATATATTAGACTAAGTCATATATAGGTTCCATTTTTAAGCATATTTTTAGCTCACCTATTGAGCTGATCATATATATATATATATATATATATATATATATATATATATATATAGTTTTTTACTTATATTTATATACTTAAATTTATCTATATTGTCTAATTTAATTCAAGATTTATGATATTTTACATTCAAATTAGTTTTAGGATTGAAATTCACATTCAAATTGGGTTTGAGATTGAAATCTAATTACACTTGAATTCCAAGACTTATCCGAATAATATATTTGGAATTGCATTGATGAAATCGCAATTCCAAAACGATGCAACCGAAGCATTGGTGGAATTGCAATTCCAAAACGGTACAACCGAACGGACCCTTAGTGTAATTAAAATTCATAAAAAGATCGGTATGCGCAATTCAATGCTTAAAATTGGGGATGGCAAAAAAATCGGCCTTTAAGAACCGTCCCAAACCATCTCATTTAAAATGATTTTGGAGTACTATTATTTAATTTATTATTTATTTATTTTTAATTATTTACGATTATTTTATTAATTTATTATTTACTCCATTTTTTTATTATATTTATTTGTTATTATTGTATTCATTTATTATTATTATTATGTATTATTTAATCCTATTTGTTTATTATTTATTATTTATTTTTTCAATATGTTTTATTTAATTTATTATTTATATTATTAATTATTAATTATTTATAAATATATTTAATTATTTATTCATTTATTTATTATTATTATATTAAGTATTATTTAATTCATTTTGTTTATTATTTATTATTTATATTTTATTTTAAAAATATGTTTAATTTAATTTATTATTATTTATTCATTTTTAATTATTTATAAATATATTTTATTAATAAGACCAGACCGAACCAGATTGAATCATAAAAAAATATGGTTCCAAAAACACCCCCTTTGGTTTAATTTGGTCTGGTTCCAAATTTTGAAACCAAATCCAAACAAACATGGTCTGGTCCCTGAAAACAAAGACCAGACCAGACCAGACCAAATAAGACAGCCTACCAAACAGGGCCTAAGGTTAAGTTGGTTTTGGACGTAAAATATTATATTATTTAAATACTTTTCATGTCGTGTAAAATAATTTCATTTAATTTTACTCTATATTATTTTATTAGATGTATTATATTTTTATTCGGTGTTTCACCAAGGTCCTAACTATGTTTTGAGAATTTTATTTAGGGTCGCGAGCATTTAACACCCTTATAGTATAAATATAGTGCGTATAACCCCCTACGGTTCGACTTGACCCCAAACCTTTCAAATATGTGCGAATTGACCCCATTCGTGTAAAATGACATATATGCACATAGTATATAAATTTCTAAAAATGGAAAATATATATATTTTTTGAAAAATATATAAAATTCGAAAAAAAATATAAAATTCAAAAACCTATATAAAATTCGAAAACATATATAAATTTCAAAAATATATATATAAAATTATAAAAATATATATATATAAAATACGAAAAAATATATATAAAATTTGAAACAATATATATAATTCAAAAATATATATATTAAATTTCAAAAACAATATAAAATTTGAAAAGAAAAATATAAAATTAAAAAAATTATATAAAATTGGAAAAAACATATATAAATTCAAAAAATATTTATAAATTTCGAAAACATATATAAATTTTGAAAAATAAAATATATAATTCGGGAAAAATATTAAATTCGATTTTTTTTTATTAAATTTTGAAAATAAAATATAGAATTCGAAAACATATATAAATTTCGGAAAATAATATATAAAATTCGTGGAAAATATACTCCTATATTCTACTTACTTTGATTTTAAATTTTGTTTTGGTGTATTGTACTTTGGTCACTTGTGTTTTTTATACTTCTATTTGCACAACTATTTGAATTTTATATATTTGTTTCGAATTTTATATATATTTCAAATTATATATATATAAATTTCCAAAATTTTATTATATATATATATTGGTTTCAAAAAATTTAATATTTATTTTTCGAAATTTATATATATTTTTTGAAATTTATATATTTGTTTACGAATTACATATATATTTCAAAATTTATATATTTAAATTTCGAAAATTTTATTTTATATATATATATATTGGTTTCAAATTTTATATATATAAATTTTGAAAATTTATTTTATATATATATTGGTTTCAAATTTTATATATATAAATTTCGAATTTGAATTTTATATATTGGCTTTGAAATTTATTTTTCAAAATTTATATATATATATTTTGAAGATTAAGGGTAAGAGTAAAATGGGTATTTAAAAGAGTATAAAAGTCAAAGAAGCGGGGTTTTCGTACGTGTTCGAAACTTACAGGGGGATATTCGCACGTTTTTGAAACTTGAAGGAGGTGTTCGCAGATTTTCTAAATTTGCAGGGGATGTTCGCACATTTTCCAAAAGTACTGATGTCAATACACACATTTTTAAAGTATATGGTGTTATTCGCACCGTATTTATAGTACATGAGTGTTTTATGTACTTAACCCTTTTATTTATGCCTGAATTATTATATTCGTAAAAATGTTTTAAATGTTTTTTTACGGAAATATTATAAATTCATATTTTTTAAGTATTTATTATCTAAACAAACACACCGAGTCAAAATTAAATTAAAGTGGGTGGGAAAATAGTCAATGTAGTCCAAGTTAAAAAAACCAAATTCAAGTTTCCCGCCACAGCCGATGACTAACCTCGCGTCAATGTGAAAATATACACACATACACGCACAAAGCTTCTCTTCCACTCTCTCTCTCTCTCCTCTGTGACTGCCGCAAATGGAGAGCTCCAAATCTCGGTCGTTCTTTCAAGACATCAGATCAAGAGAGCTAAATGGGTTCAGAGGTGCTCTCTCTCTCTATATATACACACACACACATATATATATATATATATATACATTCATATGTATTCTTATACGGAACACATCGATTAGCTTTATACATATGTATATTCAAAAAATTTGTTTTTCAGTTCGGAAACGACCATACATCGACAACGACTTGTCTGAATACTGTCAAATCGGAGGTGTGGCTGTTGAGCACAGAGGCGACCAAACTCCTCCAATGGCCCTCTCTTTCTGCAATGTGAGTTTACGTGTAAATTAGGTATAAACGACGATTACATACAACCATTATCAATGTATTGATTCCTCAAATGCAATTTTGCAGACAAGTAAAAATTCCCATATTATTGCTGTGACTGATGAATTTGGGTATATTAGTTTGTACAATACTCGTTTGAACTTCCCATCTTCTGCGAGTTACCAAGAAAATACAGGTAATTTGATTTGGGTTTTGTATGTTGACCGATGATTATTGATAATAATCACCCAACAAATTTTTAATTACCTATATTCTGGATGTAATTTGCAGAAAAAGCTAGACTATGTGAATGGATTGCCCATGAGAATGCCATATTTGATGTGTGTTGGATCAAGGTACTTCATAATAAATCCTGTTATATGTTGTCAATGTGCTATGTTTTTTTGGGATAAAATTATAAAATTAGTAGTTTTCTATTAGCATTCACCAATTCAAGACACCAGTTAAACATGTTCAGTGTGCCATGTTTATCAAGATTAATTTCTGAAATTTGTAGTTTTCAGTTTTAGCACTCAACTGTTCAGTACATAGCAAAGCACCTCTGCAGCTTTTATGTATCTGAAATACCTGATTTTTGTATTGTCCATTGAAGTTTTAGGAGCCAACAAAAGTTCTATTAGTGACACTATATATTAACACAGTAATAATGTACTATATATTAATATCCACTATATATTAATGCAGTAACAATGTAAAATAAAATAAGCTGAATCCACGAAATTTGGGGATAAAACAGTCCTGTTTTTCATACGAGAGGGTTGGAAATATAAAACCCCAAACCTCTCTATTGAGAAGAACATGGTATTCTCTTTGAGCCTTAATCTGTTGTTCTGGGCTTTATCTCTAAGGTTTGTTGAAGTTCCATCATACTAGCTGCTTTATTTTCAAATTTATTGCGAATTTTTATCTGTTGGAGCTCCGTCATACTAGTCCAGGGTATGCCCCTGCATCATTGTGTAGTTTTTTTCTTTCTTTTATGTACTTTTAGTTACCCAAAACAAAGGCCTAAGGAGAGGTCAAGGAAGTATCTAACTGTTGAAGGGCTACAAGTGCAAATGATAATAGTACTCTTCTAGTGTTAGTACCCAACATCTTTAAATAATGATACAAGGGAAAGTTTAATAAGAAATCTGGTGAATAGCAAGACATATGAACAGTGTCCTTGTGTCCATGTCAAAGCTATGCACTGGCTGACATTTTTATGCAAAGAATATAACCTTGGGAACCTTTGATCTTTATTTGACTGTAGTATATCACAATGTGTCAATAGAACATACTGAATTTTGTAGCCAGGAGTTGGTTGGAATGACATTTACCGAGCTAGTTAACAATAGATATTAGATGGAGAGGAAATGATAAACCTAGATATAAGAGAATATGCTTTAAAAATTTTGTTCTTATTATCCTGTTTTTTTTTACCGGCATTGCTTCTTATTCTGTGTTAATATTCATGACAACTTCGTAATTTATTATTATTATTATTTTTTCCAGGAAGACACCAACATTCTAACAGCTTCAGGTGATCAGAGTGTAAGTAATCATGCCTAAATGTACTTTATTTTTGAAATTCATTTTAGACTTGACGAAACCGATACTATCTGTTAAAGATATGCCCATCCAATTCTAGTTATAAACATGATCCATGATCAATCTCATCAGTATGTTTCTTCTTGTGCATTTGGCTCATATAAAAATTCTTATTGCTTTCCTGACTTATTTATATGACATAACATGAAATCTAATTTGGACAATTACAAACCGTGCTTAGTAGTCAAGGAGTAAAATGTAGCAGACAAAAGTTAAAAACATTACTACAGTGAAATAAGCAAGAAACTTAATTTTGGAAGACCTACAGAAGATGAGTTTCATAAAGTTCCAGTCAATATCAACTTCATTGACAAAAAACACATTCCTTTTGGTTTTGACAGATAAAGGTATGGGACACTCAAGGAAATAAATGTACTGGGGCATTGATGGGGCATACAGCAAGTGTGAAATCCCTATGTGCTCATCCAACAAATCCTGGTCAGTTTATGTCTTTATGATTTCATCTTCTTCGTCTTGGTTTCCAATTGTACATTATGCTGTTAAAGCAATGGTCTGAGATTATTTGTTCTCTCCTACAGAGGTCATTGTTTCTGGTTCAAGAGATGGGTCCTTTGCCCTTTGGGATTTGAGGGGCTCTAAAAGTAGCCATAGGAACAACTGCATAGAGTAAGTTTGTGTTTTCTCATCTGCTTGATGCTTATGACATATGTAGAATATTAATTTATCGGGACTTAAACATCAATTGACAGGACTCTTATAATTGATAGAAAACATCCAAGTGGATTCAAACATATCTTCAAGGGATCAAAAATTTAATATACCTTCTCTTTTGTTTGGCTGCTCAAAGAAACCATTTCCATCGTTCTATTGATCACAGGAAGATCATCAAATTAAACTTTCTATTCTAAAACCACTCATATGCACTGTTCCCAAATTCCCAAGAATCTAGACTCTGGGCTAGTGCACAACCTTTTTGTAAATACCCCCTTCTACATTGTTCATAAATCTGATGTTTTAGTATTGTGATTCAGTTCATTTGCTGTGGTCCACGGTGCTCATACTTCACCAACTGGAAAGCGGACTAGGCGTGGCAAGGTCAGTTGCTAACAATACTTCTGCGTCAAATTCTTAATTTATTCTCTTGTGCTTTCGACTTAAGTTTCAGTTCTTTCAGGCTGCTTCCATGAGTATTACATCAGTCCTTTACTTAAAAGATGAGGTCTCCATTGCTACTGCTGGAGCAGTGGACAGGTGTGTAAGAAGATTTTGTGATTTTTCCCGGTATTAAATGATAAGTTCTTCAGGTAGAATCTGTATAGTAATGATGGTTAGGGCTTAGGTTTATTTATCTGACTTGATATATTTATTTACTGCAGTATTGTTAAGTTCTGGGATACGCGAAACCTAAAAGGTCCAGTTACTCAAGCATGTCCTCATCCGGAGTCTTCAGGTGAAAAGGTTAGTTTGTGGTTCATTACAAATACTACTAAACTTCATCTTCACTGTTAAAGCATATCTTCCCATATGGCGTGACTACAGTTCATGGCCACTTCAATTACCTCAGAATTAACACAAACAAGGCTTAGATTTCCACCATAATTGGAGGTTGATGCACCTAAAATGGGATAACATGTATCACTTCTCAGTTGATATTTTGATATAATTAACACATCATCTATCAATTTTCATTTCTTGTTCCAGGAAAGAAGATTACATGGTATATCATGCCTGTCCCAAGATATGAATGGAGTATTTATTTCAGCTTCATGCATGGACAACAGGTATCTTCTACTTCTCTGATTAGCATAATTTTTCTCAGACACTGGACTAGATACCACAAAAAACACATGTGAAGATTGATCATTGGCGCTGAACTTAAAACCAATATGCCACCATAAGTATGAGGATTCATCCCAAATATCTTAGCCCCATTTTCGTGAGATTATGCGCATTTGCTTTTCATAAATCCTGGTTAATCAGTTTTTAATATCTCATCTTGTTTCGTTCAGAATATACCTCTATAACGTTCTTCAGCTCGATAAGGGTCCTGTGAGATCTTTCTCTGGATGCCGCACTGCATCTTTCTTTGTGAAGGTAAGTATTGATGTTAAGTCCAGATAGCAATTAGTTTGGTGGTAAACCCTGGACCTGCCTATATGTATATATTAATTCTTATTGGTGCAATTGCAGTCAGCATTGAGTCCTGATGCAGCTCACATACTCAGTGGTTCCAGTGATGGAAATGCCTACATATGGCAGGTTATTTCCTTTCAAAGTTTTCGTATAATTGTTCCATTTCGTTTGAGTTTGTGCTGCTTAGGACTAAAATTCACTAGCTGTGTCAAACCAGGTGAACAAACCTGAAGCAAATCCTACAATAC
Source organism: Cornus suecica (assembly GCA_963922005.1). Lineage (NCBI taxonomy): Eukaryota > Viridiplantae > Streptophyta > Magnoliopsida > Cornales > Cornaceae > Cornus > Cornus suecica. Next base: position 1,712,301 of record OY998238.1, read on the forward strand.
TGAGAGGTCATGAAGGAGAAGTTACAGCAGTAAATTGGTATATCTCTTAATGCACATGCTGTTGGACAGTTGGTTGCAAAGGCCACTTCCAATTATTTAACCAACTTGAACTTTTTACCTCTGCAGGTGCCCATCTGAGACAGGAAAAGTAGCCACTTCTTCTGACGATTTCACAGTAAGCAATACCAATCTGTGAAGCTTCTGTAATAGCAAACATTGTCATTTGTTTTTTTCCCTCCATTTAAGATGTTATATTTAACGGTAATTTCAAACTATGACAGGTTCGTTTTTGGAACATCCAAAGCAGTTGTTACTCAAATACAAGATCTCCATCTTCTATTCGAAGGCGAGTGATGGCACTTCCAAGAATGGAATGTAAAAAGCTTTTCGTGGACGAAGAACCAAAGGGTTTCAAAAAGGATTCTGGCAATTGTCCGTCAGATGAATTGCACCAAACTAACTCACCCAACCCACCTACAATGCCTGAACTCGGTACTCCGAAGTCTCAACAGAAAAGATTCTCATCAGGCTTAGATTTGAAAGAAAACCTTCAGAGAACCCCTGAAGCAGCATTCACAAGTCCATCATCTGTTCTAAATCCTCCTTCCTCGTTGAAAAGAAGAACAATTCGAGATTACTTTGTGGTGGCTACATAAATATAATTCAATGACTGTTGTATTTTATATGGTCAAATTAGTGAAAGATTTATTCAATTAAGGAGATAGCAAAGGAAACTTTTCTAAATCTTTTTGAGCAGGTATAATTTTCACCTTCGACGTTTTCTGTCATCTTTGGTGCGATTTTAAAGCATAGCAAAGCCAAAAGAGCTTATGCATTGTGACTTTGCAGATTTGTACTTCAACTGTAAATGGAGATAAAAAAGTTTTCAGTTCCCTTCCACAGGTGAAGATTGTAATGAGAGATGTAAGGAGAGAATATGTGTAGCATAGTCTGAAAAGTGTTCAAGCATCAATTCATAGTTCATAAAAGGTTTATTCTTTGCTTGAATTGCTATTTCGTATCTATAAGTTTATCTCAGAGTGTATCTTGGTGATGAGCTTGAGAGTAAAGAGGTGATATTACTGTGAGAATGAAGACTCTTCTTCATAGTGTGCTGACCTGCTCTGCTAGTTCTTGGCTTGTGTAGCAAACTGCAACACATTTCTTCTAAAGCATACAGGCACAGCAAACATTCAAAACATATTATGTGTGGTGCTAAACAGGAGGAAACAAAAAGGTGATAAGCATCGTAAAATTGATAAAAATGCGAGGTCTCTTGGCTATACAATGTACATGTAATGGAACTTTGACATTTACACGTATAAGTTATATAATCAACGGTTCGGATAAACTTACATCTGTACTACAGAGGTTTACATTCAAAACGACACCTTCTTAACAAATATAATGGAAAAGAAGCATCTCTCATCCCAAAGCTCTTGGAGGGGTAATGGTTGAGACCTGCCAAAAAATATATATATATTTTTTAGACCCTGATTTTATATAACAATATAGTAAACAATGAGAAGTTAAAAATTCCAAATGTCTAACTTTGACTTGGAATACCCAGCCTTCTTGCAATACTTGTAAGTAGTGAACATATATTTAAGAATGGAAAGCTCCTTCATTTTTAATGAATTCTGTTTCTTCTTTACCAAATTCCTTTTATTTTTATTTCCTCTTTCCTAGTAACCACACAACTAAATTATTTAGCACAATGAAAATAAGTGCATTAACAGATCAAAAAAACCTTTCTCATTTTTTCCCCATAACCCATACTAACTTCATGATCTCTTTGTTTTTTCAAAAAAAAATCATCAATTCTCCCCCTATCACAAGCTCTGAAAACATGTCCCGTCAATCCCTTCCACATCAGTTGGAAGCATTTCAGCAGGTCGCAGTGAATCATCCATTTTTTTGGAGCAATTATATTCAGAAAATAAGAGAAAGAAGAACATTTGTTATTTTCAGCAACATTAGGTTTAAGACAATATGAACATTGGTCATTACTTCAGGGACTGATCCAGGAATTTAACTTGAATGCAAATCTGCTAAATCTAAAAAGGGATGGTATATGGTTCCTTGTCATAACCACTGTGTACCAAGCATCTATTTGTACATGACAAAATTGAAAGAACAGTATGGGAAATTCTTTATTCAGATGAAGGTAAATTGTACCCCAGGACTCCTGAGAGAGGTTTAAAATTTAATAGGCAGCGAAGAAGGAGAACTAGCTATACAAATGAAAAAAAATGAAAAATCACCATCCATATTGTGTAAGCTTGTCATAAACTTGCAAAAGAAAGCAACCATCATTGTTCAGTTCTTTGAGATACTTATACAAGTTACAGTTCTAACTAACTAGAGAGATAAAATCTGTTATATCACTGACTGATAATGCAAACTACTATAATAAACTTCCAACTATAAGCAAGCGGGATTTTAGCCCACGGTCACCTACTTCACAGAAGTCCCTATGTGAAATTTAACCAAGTCAGAATATAATTTTTTTATTTGTACAGGTATATGTAACATCATGCAGAAGTGACACTGATATAAACACCTATTAGATTTGATGAAAACATAGTAAAGTGAAAGTAAAATACTTAAACCTACCATGCATGTCTATTAGTTTTGAAGACTGGCCTGATACGGCAATGGTATTGATGACATATGTAGCGCACAGATGACATGTAGGAAATACTCACAAAAAGTCGTAGAATATCTGACATCAAGAAATTTCTAGCATTCAGAATAAATTGCACAATGAAGTAAACTAATTTCGGAGTCGATGCTGGAAGAAGCACAAATTTATGTAAACTTGTAAACAGGAATTAAAATCACTGACCTTGAGGGAGAACATCCTCACATTTAAATTTTCTACTGACTGATATAAAGCTCTTGTTTAGCTATAAAGTAACAGCCAATGACATTCCCTGGTTCAATGATAAACTGCTCCTGAAAGGTACCCATTCGCCTGCTAGATATATCAATTGAAAGATCTTTAAAATTTGGCAAGCCCTCTACTTGGATACCATCTCCACATATAAGGAACTGATTCCCGACAATAAATGATCCCGATGCACGTATTGCGAGTCCATCTTGACCGTGAGGACGGCACTGAAGTTTTTCCACAACATGCACAAGCTTTTCAGGAGGCCAATCCCCACCTGCTAATGTAACCCGAATATTTGACAAACTTGAAAAGATGTCATTTGGACCTAAATATTCTTTCCCAGAGAAACTAGAAATAGAAAGGTCTGTATTAGCAAAAATATTAGAAAACTGAATGGTATATGCTGAAGAGTTCAGAAATACAGAAAATATAATGCAATTTAAGTGAAAAAATATGACCTCAAAGCAAAATGGACCATCAAATAGCTGGACAAGGCTTTGTTTGAGTTGAAACTGAATTGCATCACTTGACTAATTTTTTATCTTCTCACCTCCACAACAAAAGACATAATGCCAACCACTAATAATCACCCACCATCGCATTAACTTTATCTGAAGCATATAGTCTAGCTTTTGCTTCAATAAGAAATTGCGAAAAAAATGAGTCAATGAAACATTATATACCTGAAAACTGAACATTCACTATATAAGGTCTTTGTATGTTGCCAAAGTTCATCCGGTCCATCAAAAAGCAAGTAATAGTGTATTGCGAGCATCTGGCCAAAAAATCATGACTGAACTTAGTGCACAGAAAAACAGAATGAGAAGTGATTCTACTGACTAAAAGAGAATTAAAGGAAAAAAAGTGATTATTTGACCGTCGGCCTGACCAAGAGTATAGTTATGAATAACGTTTTTAGTGGTCAATGGTACGATATTGCACTACGTTGTGATCCAGGCAACTATCGTCGGCTAAATAGATATTCTGTTGTCATTCTTGTTCACTTGAACACAAACAATGACCAGATTGCTGAGGAGATGAAGCGAAGGCATTTCGAGCACATTTCCCGGATGAATGTAACTAACTTGCATGTGCAAAACACATATAAATACTTATCATTGTTCAAATATAGCGGATGAGAAAAGAATGTAGTACTTTAGATCCCACTAACTTTCATGGGTCCTGCTCATCTCCTATTATTTCCTGACCTATACATATAACTACACCGTAACTGCATGGATCACAAGGCAGTGCAATTGCTAGCATAGTTAGACAGTGATCAATAAGTGAGAAGAGTTTATTAATTTTATTACTCACGTCTACTAAATCCTTCATTCTCTGTGTAGGATCAAAAACGCTTTGGATGAATGCTGCTAAGTCCACCCCAGCATCCTCATACTTGGTAATAAATGGGTGCGAAAGAAGCTGCAATAGAAATAGCGATCAAACAATGTCAAGTAAAAATGTCCTTGTCGTGTGAAAGTCCATCAAGAATTAGAGATCATATACATCCCATGCAAACTTCCATATGGGAGTGAAAAAATAATAGGTCCACCTATTAAAATTGTAATACATTTAAAGCTAGAACCATTTATTGTATTGGCAAAAATATATCAAATAACTGTCAAAAAGGTGTGAAAGAGCATTTAAAAAAGAGTTCCAAAGCAAGAAAAGGAAGGACCACGTAAACTAGCATGTTTGTGCTTAAAGTAAAGCAAGCATAATATTGCCCTATACTAATATTAGGTGGAATTTTGTGCATAATATGTTTCTCATTTATGATCCCAAATCTAATGTAAAGCTAATTTACCCTGGTACTATCTAAAGTTCCACGTTAATATAAAAGTTGAAACTGGTATCTGCTTTTTGCTCACCTGTTCTATTGTAGGCCTTGCATCTGCATCCTTCTGCAGGCAAGCATCAACAAATGAACAGAACTCTGATGAAAAGATGGATTTTGATGGCGACGGTGACGGATCATCTATAATCTGCCATAAAGAGCTGTTAATTTTAGTGTTACAAAACAGACATGCATGGCATATAGATAGAAACAAAGTCAAATGGTGACAAATGGCATTAAATGCACAGAAAAAATTGATAATATCACTAGAACTACAAAGTCAAAGGAAAAAAAATTTCAGGACTTTAATCACTATATGTATTATGGTGTTTCCAGTTACTTCAACTTTATAAGCCAGAATTAAGTAAATATCTGTCCTGGAAATTTCTAGAAAAAAACAACAACATTAAGATGCAGCTCTCCTTCTCTCTTTCTTCCTTGCTTCAATGCCAAAGATCACTTTGCATAACAAATACTTAAAAGCTAAATACAAATTTATTCCAGTAATTTAGTAGCAACGAGTTTAGTGCAACTTTGATATGTACCATAGTTGATTTCTAAAAGTTTAATTCCTGAATTTAAATTACTGGAAATAGATATATTGACTAATTGATGTAAACAGCGAAATGCAAGGCAAAATAAATTAATGGAATATGAAATGTTGGTAAAAAAATTGAAGTATCACCTGCAACATAAGGTTAACAGGTCCTTCATCGGCCATATATGGGAATTCCCCTGTACCACATTCAAAGAGAGAAAGTCCGAGACTCCAAATATCAGCTGGATATGAATAGCTTTCATTTCGAATTCGCTCAGGAGACATATAAGTAACAGTTCCGACAAAAGTAGCACACTGGAAAATCCAATTCAGAGTTAAACTAGTATCAAATGTTAAATTCATGTACCTTAATATGCATCTAAATTTAAAACAAAAAGCAGGAATATTTGAAGGAAAAAGTACAGACTCGTGCAATATATACCACTAACCATTGCCACTGTATTCTCTAAGCCAGCACTGATACCAAAATCCGTTATCTTTGGTTCCCCCTTGAGATTTATAAGCAAATTCGCAGGCTTTATATCTCTGTGAAGTAAATGTCTAGCTCCATGCAAATAGCTCAGTCCCTTTCATAGATATACAACACACATAAATACAACTGCAAAAGAATATAGCATACATGTAAAGGGAAACATCCTATGTAAAAATAAGAAATATCCTTACATGCAAAAGCTTTTGAAACATAGATGAAAGAACGGGTTCCGGTATACATTTCCGCAGTCGTAGTATATCTGCTAGGGACCCACCATCCATGTATTCCAGAGCTATGCTTATCTGCCCAGAGTCAGGAGTATAAAATGCTCCATGGAATTCCACAAGATTCTCATAGCATGGTGCCTCACACAAGGTTCTTATTTCAGTAAGAAGCTGTTGCCTTTTCTCCTGATATATACATGAGAATATTTACCCAAGGCAATATGAAAAGTCAATATTTATCACCAAGCTGCTACTTTAAAGCACTTTTAATCAGCACAAAGCCCCAATACATTAACGATTCTCTTTTCTTTCTTTTTTTGCCGTCCAACTCAACTAGTAGACAATTTACTTCCAGTGGTCACTGGATAAGATGTGGAAGCCCAGAAACATGGGCAACAATACAAGCAACCGGGATAATATTGGAGTTCCAAATATGATAGTGATTTCTTACCAAATTAACGAAACTCAATTCTTCAAGGCAGGTTAAAAATGCATCAGGCGTTGCAAAAAATAGTGTACAAAACTTGCGTAACAACCAAAATTCCTCCCAGTAAAAATAAAAAAATAGTAAGGGAAAGAAGAAAAGATAAATGTATACCTTTTCAAAAATATTAATCCTCTTCAAGGCAAGAATCCTATGAGTGGGTATATGAATAGCTCTCTGAACCACACTGCTTGCACCAGTACCTATGGCTCCAAAAACCCTCATTTCATGGGAAGCACACTTATAATGCTTTTCACTATCATCTGTATCCTCTCCGGGCGATGAAGAGCACTTTTGCAGTCCAAGCTCGTTAATGTTGTATACTCCATAGGATCTACTCAATAAGTTAACAGTTCCGCCACTGGATAGCTTCAAAGAAAATGACGTGTTATGTAGAAATTTCTAGTGTAAATTAAGTAGACCTTCGAAATGAAACTTACTGAATAAGAATCATTAGGGTCGAGTGTTGATTCAGATGAAAAACCCTTTTCAGGATCAAATAAAGGAGTGAGCTTCCTTTTCAATTCCTCCAGTGCCGCCATCATAAGTACAAAACGAAAATGCTATAGCATTCCTTCTTCCTTTGAAAAAGAAAATCAGAAATATCAAGACTGTCCTAACGACTCTATTAAGACAAAATTAGAATCTAACCGACATTCTTTGACATAAGCTTCAAGAATGTTAGCAAACTACTAGGTCTCTTTGCCCTCTCTCGCAATTATGCCTATAAAAAGTGGAAACTCTACCAGAGAAACACAACAAAGCGTGCAATTAAGTGTTCAAAGTAAAATGATAAAACGACCCTTTTTAAATCAAGAGCACATCTTTTGGGCAAAAAGAATTCTTAGGATGTAATGACGGACCTCACTCGTAATTAATATTGCGAAACACAAGCGTGTTCCTGAATTAAACTACTAATCAACACAACTATTATTAAAAAAAAAAAAAAAAAACACAGTTCATGTTCTGATAGATATTTGTCGGGTTTGGGAGCACCAAAACATGCATTGGATTAACTTATTTAGTTCACAATTTTACCTAATTTTCCTCCGATTCCAAATTATCCAAGTCCATTAGGTGCTCGTAGCAATAATACATTTGTGAATTCAACAATTACAGAGAATGTAAACAGTGTAATGAGACTGAATTGAAAGCTTAATTCAGTTGTGGGGAAAAAAACTCAATTTTTGTCAGAGACAAGCAGTGTCTGGAACAGCTTTAAATAAAGTTAAAACCTAAAACACAACGTCAATAGCGATCAATGAGAAGAGAAAGACACAGAGCAAGTAACAAGTTATAGGGAATTGAAACCCTGATCTGGATCAGAACTATAAACACTCAAATCAAACACACAATTAAACAGAAACAAAAGCTATCTTTGTACCACAGATTATGGAATATCACGAAGAAATTTGAAGAAATTAAAATTCAAAAGCAACAAATGAAGATCAATGCTTCGGAGATTTAACTTACCGTCAGAGAAATAGGTTTAATCCAAAATAGAATCTTTTTCACTTTTACTTTCTTCTATGCGCTTCTCAACTGTTTGGAACGCGCGCGTCTTATCACCGCCAGTGCCATATATATATATATATATATATATATTTTTTCCCTGGCAGTGCCATATGACTATTCGAGTATATGACTTGGCCTTTATATATATCTATATATATATATATATTTATTTATTTTATTAATAGTTTAACGGACACTTGCTGACCCAATAAATGGTGGACAATTGTGTAAAGGAGAAACTAAATTGAAAGTCGGGGACGCTGGTTAGCTCTTTAAAAAGTTGTTGGATTCGTTTTAATTTAATTTAAATACATTTGATTTAAGGGTAATTTTTATTTATTCAAGCTATACAATTATTTTCAACCTATACAATTATTTTTATTTTTTATCTTTTTTAAAAAATTCATCTCTTTCAAGTATTGTATATACACTTAAAAATTAAAATTTTACAACCCATCAACGGCTACTTAAAAATTTCAGACAATTTTATTTATTTATTTTTGTGTGCGCAATATATCTCTTCTAAAGGTTTTACAGAACTTAGCTAAAATAAAAGATTTGTCTAAAAACATATTCTGTTTAAAAACATATTAATGTATATTTGTATATTTGTTTTTTTTTTTTGCCAAAATGTTGGTTCTTCATTCTCAGCATCTACGGAGATAGGTATTACCATAGATTTACCTGGTACGCGTCTCTCTCTCTCTCTCTCTCTCATCTTTACCTTACTCTCTAATCTCTACTGATGAATCGAACTTCAACTACTTTTGTAAATTATATATTCCTTAAACCTATCATCTCTGCATCATCAATTACACAACAATTCTTCACTGTCAATTTTCTATCAAAACTAAATTTCTCATCATCATCATCTTCTTCATCTCTTCAAACCCTAACTGACTCTCAACCCAATTTAATTTCAAACCCACTTTACAATTTACTCCCTCATGCCCAAAACCCCAACAACATAGTCAACCTCATATGCTCCAATCTCAGTCATGGCAAGCCCTATGAACTTGCCCTTCTTCACAAAGACATTCAAGGGATTCTATCCCATTTGGGTACTCATGAGATTTCTAGGGTTTTGTTGAGATGCCAATCCGATTCCATTAAAGCTCTCACTTTCTTTAACTGGGTCAGAGACGAATTGGGTATTAACCCAAATGCTCATAATTATTGTATTGTTGTTCATATATTGGCATGGTCTCGGAATTTTTCGAAAGCAATGAAACTGTTGTCGGAATTGATAGAGTTAAGTCGAAATGATTTGAATAGTGTTGACATTGTTCAAAGTTTGGTTTTGTGTACCCATGAGTGTAATTGGGACCCTGTTATATTTGACATGCTTGCCAAAGCATATGTCAAAGTGGGGATGATTCAAGAAGGTTTAGTGGTTTTTAGGGAGACAGTGAAGCTTGGATTTGTGCCTAGTGTAGTGACTTCTAATTGTCTCATGAATGGGCTTTTAAAGTTAAATTGTCTTGATCAGTGTTGGGAAGTCTATGAGGAGATGGGTAGAATTGGCATTCACCCGAACTCGTTTACATTCAATATATTGATTCATGTTTTATGCAAGGTTGGGGATGTGGAAAGGGTGAATAAGTTTATGTACGAGATGGAAGATGAAGGCTTTGATCCCGATATTGTGACGTATAATACATTGATCGATAACTATTGTAAGAAAGGAAGGTTGAAAGATGCGTTTTATTTGTACAGGATTATGCATATAAGGAGTGTGATGCCAGATTTGGTTACTTATACTGCCTTGATGAACGGCCTTTGCAAGGAAGGGATGGTTAGAGAGGCTCATCGCCTCTTCCATCAGATGGTTCATGGAGGGTTGAGTCCAGACATTGTGTCTTACAATACCCTTATCTGCAGTTATTGCAAGGATGAAATGATGCAAGAAGCGAGGTCTTTAGTGCATGACATGATTGGAAACGGGGTTACTCCCAACAGTTTCACTTGTCGGATACTTGTAGAAGGATACAGAAAAGAGGGTAGGTTGCTTTCGGCTTTGAAAATGGTCGTGGAGCTTCAGAGATTTGGAGTTTCTATTGCTCGAGATATATATGATTTCCTAATTGTAGCTTTGTCTCAAGAGTGTAGGCCGTTTGCAGCAAAAAGACTTCTGGAAAGAATGTATCAAGATGGACATGAGCCTACTGTGGAAGTCTACAATGATTTAATTGATTCCTTGTGCAATTGCGATTATCTGGAGGATGCATTACTTGCGAAAGCTGAGATGGTTTACAAGGGTATGACACCCAATGTAGTTACATACAGAACCCTCATACTTTGCTTGTGTAGATTAGAAAGAAGCGTGGGGGGTGAATCCTTGTTCAAAGAAATGGTTGAATCTGGTGTTCAACCTGACACTTTAACTTGCAGAGCTTTGATAAACGGATTCTGCAAGGAAGGGAATCTTGATAAAGCAGAATCTCTCTTGATCTTTTATGCTGAGAAATTTCAAATACACGACACAGAATGTTTTAATTCACTTGTTAGGATTTTGTTTGAGAAAGGTGATGTTTCTAATTTGATGCAGCTTCAGGACAGGATGCTGAAACTGGGCTTTATGCCGAATAGTCTGACATTTAAGTATACGGTTGATGGAATATTTAAAGCTATGAAAATAGGAAAAGCATGCTTGATGGCAAATGAAGAAAATAAATAATCTGTTAACAGGATACTGCTTGCTGGGGACAATGTGGTTATCCTGTGCCTGCAGCATAATAGGTCTGGTATGGCTTCAGAGTGCCGCCAATCGATTGCTGAGGATGTGCTAAGGGCTTAGGAAAGAAGCATAAAACATAGCTGGAAGCAATCATGGAGAAGTTCTGAAGAGGAACTCACTAATGGCAGTGCTAGTCCACTTGTGGATAAGCTTTGCATGTGTGGGCATTCTATAATGGTTATTGAGCATAAATTTTCTCTTCGCAAGTTCGCTTCTCTGGAGCAGTGGCAGGTGACTCTAATTACTCTGGTGGGTTTACAGTTATGGAACCATATGAAATGGCTATAGCTTCCAATTAGTCTCTTCGCCGCCTGCCATACATCTATTCAGAGCATCAAATAAGTGCTGCTGCGGTATATGGACAAATACCGGCACACAGTGCTTACTTTGATGAAGCTTCATCCCTCCCTGTCAGAGTTCAGGTGTGATGGTAAAGCAATTGTTATTATTCATGTATACTTCTATTGGAAATTGCATAATATATTACAGTGAGTGGTTGGTCACGGTGATCCAGTTAGTTACTGCAAAAATCAATTCAATATGAAGTCTTTGTATTGTTGCACAGGTTTTAAATTTTGAAAGTTCTAATTTAGTACTCTTTTTGAACAGCCTCATGCTTGGAATACTTGTGTATTTTTGCCATGAAGTGGTTCATGTAGGAAATATCTGCATGGCTAAAAGCTGGAGTGGACCAAGTATGGGTGGAGATTTCTCTCTTTTGACATCTGAGAAGATTCATAACAAAACCCAACTTTTTATCATGTGAGATCTCTCTAGCTCCCTGCAAAAAAATTAAATTTTTATTATTCATTATTTTATTAAATAAAGGTTCTTATTCGCTTTACTTTGACTAGTTTCACTAGTTACAGTTTTTGTTTGCAAATATATATATATATTTTTATACAAAATAACAGGTCAGCTCAAGTGGTAGAAACAAGTTCACAACGGATGGAAGATCGAGTTAATGTATAAAGGTTATTTTTGAATATTTTATTTTTTCTGTTCGAGTAATTTTTTTAATTTGGTCGGAATTTGATGCCATGGTTGATAAATCCGAACTTAGATTATATTGTGGCTGTATCAAACTTTGTATGATTCAAATTCTTTTGACAAAATATGAAGCTTCTGTTGGACTAGGAGTTGATGATTTTGGCAGAATAATTATGGTTTCCCATCTTGAATAGCAGGAAGAATAATGTATAGACTAACCAATTTTTTTTACAATCTGCCAAAGCTATTCTAACATGGGTAAAGGAGTCTCATTATGTTCCTTCTTGATATATACAAAAGAGGCAGATCTCAAAAATAGAATTCTTTTGTTTATAAAATATATAATATCAACTAACATATAGATAACTTATTAAAATTCCTACACATCAAGTGAAAGATTTATGACAAACAAATAAATTACACCTAAATGCCGGGAAACTTTCAACGGACTAATATAAGTTTACGAATTCAAAGAATTATTCAGCTTCCAGTGATGTCCACGCCACATCTTCACAAACAGTTTGAATTCTGGGAAATAGGGGAAGGTTAAAAACTGCAATTTTATACAATCTTCGGAAAAAAAGCACACGAAGGTGCTTAAAAATACCCAACACTTTAAATACCAGTAAATAGCTATTGAAAGAAAAAAAAAAACAAAAAAAACCCGCAGAACAGAACCGAAAATTGGAATACATTGCGCCTGGAAAAGCAGCTGCACCATTACAATCCACAGCATCGTCTCTTCATGGATCTTTATCATATGAGAAAACATATAACAAATAAATAAATAACATGCAGTTAATCTATACGACTAATATGATTTTTTTAAAATCCTAGGATACAATTGCAAGATGGTTATTTTTACAATTCTTCTCAAGAAACATTTTCATATCCTTTCCAAAAAAAGGATAGCTTCTGACAACCCAATTAGAAATAACCAGAAGCAAAATCTACATGCTGACAATTTCACGACTCAACTAAAGACATTTACAGCAGGAAACCTACTCTTCGTAAGGAAAAGAGAAATAAGCAATGAGAAGCAAGGAATTCGCTTTCCTGCATAAGCTCCTTCAACCATGAAAACTTGAACCTTTTGCGTTGGAATTCCAATATCAAAACTGCTGTTAAGTTCTTCAACCAATTTTGAAGAACATATCCCGACTTATGCTAGAATCCAGAAAGAGTAGCTAGGAAGTACAGACGATATTCTTCAGTCTCTAAAAGTTGAGATGTACCACCTGAAATTTTCAAATTTATTTTATTAGGAGGCACCGGAAATTCACAAAGAGTAAATCCATCCCATATGCAAAACAAGAAGATGATGCGAGTGCTCTACTAGCAGTACCTACATTTGAATATACATATAGAGTAAGTGCCAAAAGGTAAGAAACATGAAAACGAGATAAGAGGCCTAACACCTCCCTTTCAAGAGTTCAGATATATGTCACAAGCAATGCAAACTTAATAGACAACAAAGATTAAATCCCCAAGTAAGAAGACACAGAAGGGGGCAGAACAACTAAGGCTGCAGAATAAAACTATATTCCACCTTCCTAATAAGTTGAGGAATATATATGTGTGTGTACTTTGTTTCTTTCATGTACAAATTAGTCAAGTATTCACTGGATGATATATATATATATATATATAAAAGTACTTATCAAAAATATATATACATATGAAAAAAAGAGACAGAATCAGTCATTTAATCCTAGATCACTATCATTCTATAAAGGACTAATACTGAATTGTTTCAAACCTAGAAAAAGTAAGTTGTAAGCCAAGCGACAGAAGCCAAAAAAATAGCAGTTCTTTAAAACTCAATGGCATCCATGCCGAATTTCTCGACTTTAACAACTAAAAATTTAAAAAGAGCTACCCTTGGAACTCACAGGGTGGTTAGTAAAAATTCTGGAAACGGACAAGTCCAGACACATCTTCCATGTGTTATCTGGCTCAACTTTGACATCGGAAGTGTAAAAGGACAATGTTTCTCACCAAAAGATTATCACAGTATATATTCAAAGTTCAAATTACCCTTGGATGGACGGGTTCAGGGGTTTTCCAAACATCCTCATAAAAGCGGAAGAATATTAGAATCAATCCAGGAAGTTGTAGGTTCCTTAGCTATAACAAGGACAAACTTAAGCAAGTAAATACACCAAGAACTATTATGTCTTAACCTCCACAGAACAAAAATCTAGAAAGGGAAGAGAGTCCATCATACACAATAGTTCTTGGTGGTTCTTTGATATGTCAAGGTCATAATAAGGCAAGTAAAAACACACCAAAATAATCTTGAAAAAAGAAGAGAGCGCACCAAACATTCTCATGTGATCTTCCAATTTCAACTTTAAGAGACAGTTCTGGACAATTAAGCATTTGATAAACACAATAATTCACAATAACAAACCAACCGTTACACACTGGTGGCAGTTGAAAGTCAAAAAATCCTATAAACATAAGCCAAGCATGGGATACAGAATTGGAATTTAGAACCTCTAGTTGCTAGGTCACCCAAAATTATATCAGCATAGATTAAGAAGTTACCTTGCCATACATATCTGACAATTAGGCCATCCTCAACACACATTGCCCTTCGCTGAATTTTTCTCTGATGACATTGTGGATGAACTGGATTGCAAATCTTCTTCCCATTCCATGTGTTCCCCACCAAGGCCACCACAATCTCTTCCTTCCATATTCTCAGAAGATCCATTTCCTGAAGCAGCTACTTCCTGGGAAACAATGGATGAAACTTCTCCTGCAGGATGCATGTGAGCATCAGAAGGCCCCATAGAAGCAGTTGGGTCAGCTGCTTCATGGGAATCAGTGGATGCAACTACTTCTGCAGGCTGCATGTTAGCATCTAAAGGCCCCTTGGAAGCAGATGGAGGGTCAACTGCTTCCTGGGAAACAGTGAATGTGAATTCACTTACAGGCTGCATGCTAGTCTCTGAAGGCCCCTTAGAAGCAGATGGGGGGTTTTCTCGGCTCCCGTTGTCATTGCTAGATTTATTAGGTGTCAACCACATAAACTGCAAATTGTGGCCTTGCCAGCATTTACCATTCACAAATGCCTGCTCCGCTGAACGACGTGTTGTGAAGGATATATGAGCTGATCCATTTTTGGTCTCCGAATTATTAGAGTCCAAATCTTCTAGCTCTATGGTAGAAAGATCACCATATATTGAGAAGTGTTCCCTCAAAACAGCAACCTAAGGAACAGAAGACAACAGCTATATCATTTAGTGAAATAACAAATACACGGATAAGGATCTCATGGACGCATAAAATTTACTATATCAAAAGAAATATGTTCATTATGAGAGCAAAGTGTTTAGCTGGCAATAGAGTGCACACAACATAGTGTTCAAAGCAAGGACACGCTTTGTAGTGTCATACAGAAGAAAGGTAAATGCCTCATGCCTAGTTATCAGCTAAAGGATGTCTACTAAGGTCATGGAAACTTATTTTAAGTTTGTTTATCTAAAGTAAATTGTACCCCCAATTTATAAGAAATATATACATATATACTTAGATAGAGATGACATAACTTAAGAGTAAACAATTTCTTATATTGGTTATCTTCATATTCGCTTTTCCAGATGTCCACAAATTTGTCCCCCCCCCCCCTCCCCCCCGACGACACACAGAGGTGCTAAAATCAAAATTAAAGAGCAAAAGGCGCCATCGCTTCACATCATGTAACAAAAAACAATGATTGCCATACATAACAATAGAAGAGATTTCAGAACAATTTTCTAATAAGTAAATAAAACTGATGCTTTCCCTTTTAGCACATGGATCAAGAGACTTCAGTTCTTTTAGCCAGAGCTCGAAATTTAACATTTAGCATTTTTTTTTCAAGAGAAGCAGTTGCGGACTGATCAACCTTATTTAACTATCAAAGGAAGAACAGTGCACAATCTGGCCCATATCTAGACTTTATGTAATATATTGTGGAAGCAATTGACTTACATTTGCAAAACCAGTTGGTAAAGGTGGAACAATTTTAAAAGCGGTGGGACGGTTGTCCAGTTTGAACCTATTCATGATAAAGGGCGCACCAGCAGGTGCCAAAGGACGAATTGACTGCCTCAAACTAGAAGGTTCCTGCAATGCTATTTTTGAATTGGAATGGTGGTGCACAATGTTCTCCCCAGATTTTTTAATATCTGCCTTCCCCTCAACTTGTGGTGATGCCAAAACAGTACTAGGATTAGTGGACTTCAGACTTGCAGCTTTCGAAAAATCAGCTACTGTTCCCACTTTGGATCTTTTAGCAGGCTGCTCAGATGCTACTTCAGCTTTGGGACCTGTAGTCTGCAGAAAGTATAACTTTAAGATAGCTTTGGGACCTGTAGTCTGCAGAAAGTATAACTTTAAGATAGCCAACCACAAGGTTTTCAAGATTTGGAAATGTAGGAAAATGCAAGCAGATATAGGTTACCAAACCCCCAACCCCACCCTTCCCATTCAATATTTCAATCTCTCAAGAGTAATCTCCTATGAGATCCCAACTTCTTTGGATAGACCAGGAATGAGATCCCAAATTTCAGAATCTTAGCGACATTCCAACATGGTGTTCTTTTCATTTAATCCTAGAGATAAATACGTATATGGGTTTGTGTAACCGGTATTTGTAGCATAGAGAAACTCAAGGTTCCGAACTGAAAAGAATAATGATAATTATAATAATAGAGTAAAGAAAGCATGTGTAAATAAATAAATATTTGAAGTTGAGGAAAAAAAGGATTACTTGTTTCTCAAGTTTATCCAACTGGCGTCGGAAGTCATTCCGTTTCTGATCAAGCATTTCCTGCTTCTTACGGAGTTCCTCCTTCAAAAGCTCCAAACTCTCCAACTTCTTGGGCAAAGGAGGTAAAGCTTTGGGGCTGTTAGTGACCAATGGTTTTGGCTGATCAGAAGCAGGAATAACAACATGGACAGCAGTAGCTTCTGTAGCTCCATTTCTTTCTTTGTTAGCAACAGAAGGATATGGAACTGAAGTAACTTTGACAGCACGTGGAGTTACGGATACATTATTGCCACCACTAATTCCATGATCTGGAACACTGTCCCGATTAGCCCACCATAGTTTGATAAACCGATTACCCATAACAGCATCGGGTGCCTTTAGAGCAGCCTCAGCCTCCTCTCTCTTAGAAAACTGAACAAATGCCCGTTCACTATTCAAAGGAATATAAATGTCAATAACCTCTCCAAATTTTTGAAAATGTGAAAGAAGAGCCTCCCTTCTGTTGTTTTTCTGAGGAATGCCATTGACAAATAGGGTGCGTAGGGCCTTTTGCGATGGATTTCGCATGTTATGCGCAGTATCACCTTGTGTCTTCAGAGAGTAATCCATAGCTTGTGAACCACTGCCCTCCACCATTATCCGCTTCCCCTGACGGGCAGCACCTTGAGGACTGGTTAATGGTTCCTGAAATTCCCTTGCTTCATTTTCGACATAATTTGAGGAACTTATTGTGGAATCGATTTTGTCTGTTATTTCTGATCTATTTTTTGAACTACTGATTCTTCCCCATACCGACAAGCTTGTATTCTGAGGTCCAGAGGCAGTTGCAGTGCTTCTAGTCTGCCGTTTATTATCTGAGCCATCACATAACCCAGCATGATTATGGTCAGATTGGTAAACATCCAACGAAGCCTCAGTTTCATCAACCTTAGGCGGAATAGATTGGAGCACACTTGACGGTTGTGGACAATCATTTGTCCACAGAGGCTGATCAGGATCGTAAAAATCTGCTCCACCTGTACCAGCATAAGCAGTGAAACCATTCAAGCCCAATCCATTGTCAGCTGTTCGAGGCTTGCTGATTTTGCTGTGTAAACCTTTGCTATTCATTGATGAGCTTGAAGGAGCACCAACTGATTGTAGCGATCCAGGTGTTCCCAGCAGAGGTGCACTTGGAAGTGAAACAGGGAGATTAAACTGTGAAAGGCTCTGCAATTTGAAAAATAACTCAGTTACAGAAGTTTAAATACCGCTCAAGTAACAAGAATTCTTTGTCAAAATAAGAACCATAACCGAAGAAAAACAGCCATGTAATACACCAAAAGTATAATAACATGATAAATCTGAATCATAAGACATGAGCCGTGCATGAACTAATTCATTTATGACTTGAGATCATCTAACGAATGGCAAGGTATAGGTATCAAGTTTAGTTGAATGAGGATTGACCTACTCCCAACAGGTGGTAGGAGGATGAGTGGCAAAGATGGAAACAAACTTTTCTCGAGAAAGAGCAAAGGGTATTCCCTTTGGAGCTTCTATAGTCTTCTTCAGTCATTGCAGCCAATTTTCAGAAAATCCAAAAGACATTATACACGCATGAGTGTGCATCGATGGCCTCAAGCATATGCCCAAAGCGCCTATACACAAATCACATGGGGCGTCCACGTCATGGTTGGTGTTAGAGGTGCCCATTTGTTGTCCCACATCGGATCAGGATGGGAAAGTGAACGGGTAAATAATGGGTGGATGTTAGCCATACCCATCTTTTGGTTTGAACCGCGAAGCATCCACCCGTTATAATTAGTATCAAAGTCAAACCCATTCCTTGATCCGGTGCCATGCCAAGCACCCGCTTGAATCCCCACCACCCGAGTTAAGTCTGAGTCCAAGGTGGGCAGTCAGGGTGGTTCAACTACAACGAGGGCGTTGCGCAGGTCTAGATGGGGGAGAATGTTAGAGGTATCCATTTGTTGTCCCACATCAAATCAAGATGGGAAAGTGAATGGGTATATAATGGGTGGATGTTAGCCCTACCCATCAGCTTAAGTTTTTGGGTTGAACCGTGAAGCATTCACCCGTTACAGTTGGCATTACCAATAAGTCATCAATGCTTAGAGGGGGTTCCACAAGGCCATTGCCCAAACAAGAAGTGGTAACCTAGGTACCTACAACAGGTAATTACAAGCATCCACTACAGTAGGAAAACTTACATACCATCAGTTATTTGGTGGTTGGCACCTCCAATGAGACTCAGCTCACGAATGCACACACTGATATGAAATTTTCCACAAAGATAAAGGAGGCTACATCCATTGAACTTAACGCATAACAATTGTACCTATATGTACCATGTCTGGCCAACAAAATACAACCAACTCTCCACAACGAAAAAGGTATCAAAATATGGCAATGAGCGTGGATGCCATCCACACTAACTGTGACTAGGGATGGCAATAAAACCATACTCGCCCCATACCCGCGCCCGCCCCTTTTATCCTGGGTTTGGGGCCTCGATTAAGCTAATCGGGGCGGGAAAAAACCCCGATTATATTCGGGGTGGGTATGGGGCCGCCCCGATTAGCTCTTATTATAATATTTTTATATATATTATACATTATATATGTTTCATATATATAAATACATATAATGACACATTATTTATTAAAGTAACCTTATATATATGTTATATTACAACTATATTATAATATATAAATTAATACACCTAACCTAACTCACCCTTTACTCTTAGTACTAATCAATTCCAAACCTAAACTCACCTTTTACTCTCACTAATCAATACGCAGAGAAGGAAAAAAAAAACGCAGACATTAGAGAAAGAAATCGCCACTCGTCTTTGGCCATGGTCTTTCGCCCCTCACCGGTCGTCCTTCTCTCTCTCTCTATATATATATATATATGTATTACATAGCATAAATATGGTTGTCTGGAGAAAATAGGAGCTACTTAGAAGTTTTTTTTTCTATTTTGCCTACAGATCTGTTTTCTGTTTTTTGTTGCCCGGAGAAAATATGATCGGGTACTTCTCTTTCACGTTTTGGGGTCATCTATTTGCATATATATATATATATATATATATATACGTATATAATTGTGTGTTTTGTGTATGTTTGGTTTGGATTCTTTAATTATTTTCATTCCTATATGTATGTGTTATGAAAATTGCAATCGGGGTATGGGGCGGGGGTGGGGCAAAGAGTAAAAAATTTAATCAGGGCCGGGGCGGGGGCAGGGCGGGGGTGGGGAAGGCGATCCCCGCCCTGCCCTGCCCCGCCCCATTGCCATTCCTAGCTGTGACATCTTCACGTTAAATATCGGTACACCGATATATGCGCAAGTTAACATTTGAGTATCTGAAGTAAAATTATAATCAACTGAAAGCAAATCAAGTCGGTCAACATCCCACCCTTGCTATGTGTAGCATATTCTCAGCTCCACTGTGATCAAGCAAATGATGGGTCTTTGAAAGAGAAAATAACAATGAAGAATATCAGTTAGAAGCTGTTGGACTTCTGGTTGGTTCCAAACCTTGGCTTTAGAAGAAAAGGATCATTTTTCAATGCCAATCTATAAGAACTTCTTAAATCCAACTTACAACACATTCCCACTCTCAGTAAGCAAAGCATTTCACAATGTCAAGCTATAAGAACTTCTTAAATCCAACTTACAACACATTCCTATTCTCAGTATATAGTAGCCATGTGACATCTTTACTCCAAATTTTCCTAGCACTTTTCAAGAAGGTATAAAAATTTCAGTTAAAGAAGTTTAGACACTTGCAAGGAGCCGATTTTGTGTAGAATACATGTGTTTTGGACATTGACACTTGGTAAAGGACACATGCCCGAGAGATATTTGATGTGTAATGAATCCTTAATTTAACAATTAAATTCTTAATCTTGGCCCTGTGGTGAATGCTTCTTGGACACACTACAACATATAATCTGTGAATGTGGACAACAAGATGGCATTTTTTTTTTGGTTTTGAAGAATACAGGAAAAAGTTATAAAGATCAATTGAAGCATGATCATGTTCTAGAAACAAAAGAAGAAATTTTTACCAAAAGAGTGGGCGTGGAAGGAAGAGAAAAATCATCAGAATAACCGACAACGTGTTTGCATTTGCATATAATATCTAAAATGCATGGGCATAATATGTGTCCTTGAAGAGTATTTATTCATGCAACGAGATGATTAATGATTGTTTTTCTCCCCGAAAGTACCAGCAAACACAAACAAGCACCATGTGATTACTGATTGTTGTGATTCATAAGTTATACATTCCGTAATTAAGCCATATAATATAAAGTTTGCTCATCATGCAGCAACGTTTGTGGTATGTAACATAATTAAATACATAACAGACATTTCGCTGTATTCTTGTCAAGTCTGAATCTTACATTACTAAAAACTGTTGTGTCAGCATATCAGTATCATGTGTTTGTATTCATGCTTCATAGATGTGAATAGTAAAACAACATACAACATCCCATACCTGAACATCTTCCACTACTATCCGATTGACACCATGCTCCATTGGACACATGTCTCCTCTTAGGCAAAAGCCACGCTCCTCGAAGTCTCTACATCGTTGGCGTGGAATTCCCATATTCAATGAAGCATTTATTGGTGGTCTGAGCGTTCCTTGCAAACCAAGAGGATGGAGTGTATCTAAACCACCATTTGGTATTCCCGAAGTTAATCCAAACGCATTCCAGGATGCATTCTGTGCATGTGAAACATTTGGCAATCCCCTTCCCGCAAACAGACTTGGAGGAACAGATCTTTGTTGAGCCAATTGAGTAGCAATATCAACTGAGCTGAACCTAGAATCAAGATGGCTCCAAGAACCAAATTCCCTTCCTCTACCCCTACCATGACCGATATCGGTAGAAGATGATTGGTTGACCCCAATTCTTTGATTCAAATCCAAAGGAGCTTGGGAATATATAGATAAGCCAGGGCGTCTTCTCTCAGATTTAGCAGAAAGATCATTCTCCAGATAATCATTTTCCCTAAAAGGATGCCTGTTCTCAAACGGTTTGTATCGCTTTCTGTATGGCCTTGTTGAAACTTGTTCCATGGTATCTCTCTCTAAAGACTGAGACTGTTCATCCCGCCTACGATGCTTATGGTTACGGTCATCATCATCATCATCGCTAATTTCTTTCTCCTCAGGATCACTGACACAGTCAGAAGGCAAAAGTCCTCCTGCCTTTGGTGACGAAACTTCTAGTTCCATTGGATCTTAGGAGAAGAAATATGATGCTCAACTTCCTTTACAGCATATAAAGATCTGAATCCCCAATAAATGCGAACCCAATAAATGACCGTTATTGCCCAGGAACACTTCAGCAATTACAGGCAAACCTGTAGAGGGGAAGGGTTAAGTAAAAAGAAACAAACAAAATAAAAATTATTGTACATTAAACTACATTGCACTAACAAACGAATGGACAATAAAGCCCTCAGCCAAACGAGAATTTCAAGAGAACCGAGAAGGAATTACATCAATAGCTGGCATAACGATATCATCAGCGCTCTAGGGCGTCCCCAAGAGATGTTTTTTGATATCGCTACACAATCAAATAAATTGCTAAGGAAGAAATAGATGTTAAGTCCATTAAGCAAGCAAACACCATTGACTAATTCACCCATCCAACTTAAAGATGTCAAGAACGAGACACGAAAAAACCTTTACACTGTAATCACAAGTAAACAAGTGCATGAATTCAGCAGAAGGTTTCAATTTCGGTCTTAGTACTTGAAGTAAATCGGGCTCATTAGGAAACAAAAGATAGGGATAGATTACATTTAATTATACTGATTACTTAATTTACTACTTAAGGATTTCCTGTCGTGCTTCTATTTTTTCTACATCACTAAAATCTTCTTAAAACAATGAATTTTTACACTTATCCTTTGCTGAGTAAAGCAGAAAAAATATTATATCCTTAGATTGCCCTTATATCATGAAAAAACCAAGGTTTCCGCTAAAGACAAGCATTATGCTTATTTGACAAGTAAATATAAGGTAAAAGTATATAATTGCACATTTTTATTACCTAAAACGACGAATGGAGATTTATGACATAATCAAATGATCAACGGGTATTTATTAAGACAAGTCTCTAGAAGTTAAGTGAAACCTCATCTGAGAAACTAAGGCACTTGTGATTGTTGGGCTGCTGTACAGTTGTCACTACCTAATGTGGCAATATGACATTGAGAAAACAGACCATGCATCAGATTTTAATTGTGTACGGTACAAAAACATGAAAAATATGACTACCTTAAGAGTTTCTACGGCAAATCAAATCTGAACATCAGATTTTTTTTTTTTTTTTTTTTGCTGCAGTTCAATTTGTAATTACCGTAGGTTGCAACACCTGTTCCAAAATTGTTAACAAGCAAATTGTTTAAGATTTTAAACAGAAGGTCAAGGGTGAGATCAGTCCTCACGACTTGCTTTAAGAGACAGATTAGGAGTTCACACAATAAGTGAGTCCCCATGCTTGCAGCTGTGAGATAACAACTTTTGCATGCAGCTTTTCAGGTGATTTAAAAACAGAATTTAATGAAAGGAAGATGTTTACAGAATGTGGCATCAATAATTATTTATTTGGTTGGTTTTTGGTGTTCCTAACTGTAGCAGCATGTGAATCAATAGAACTCATAGATATTATTATCCTTGCAATCTTCCTATCAACAGCTTGCACATGGTTCATGATTATGATCCTTACTTAAATCCTATATGAATGGGGTCACCACATGATTAAAAGCCTTATATCTTCTAATCACTAATATCATCCACCTTAACATCATAATTTTGCTACGTGACGTTATAGTTCCTGTTTTCCCTTCAAAGCCTAACGCTCTGTACCATTTAAATAGTTGTCCCTTATATCCATCCCACAGTTCAAGGACTTGAACAATGAAGTTAAAAGCTTGACTTTAGAGGTCGATCTAGTTTTCATCATTGTCGGCAGCAAGAACGAAGTGTTTTAAGTTCCAATGTTTGTTGACCAAATCTTCTTCTCAGTTACACGCTCATATTTGCCTTTCTTTTAGCTTCTACTTAGCCTAAACTATTCAAGACGAGGCCCGAACTGTTCCCCCTTTATATTGCATCACTGACAAAAGCAACCTTTCAATTTTATTTAAGGGGCATCGTACATGTATTTTGTGATTGGATGCAACTGTACAGATTTTTTTTTAATAAATATTTCTCTTGATGGATCTCTTCCTGTACCTCAATCTTTGGAGAAGGCGCCGATGTATGATTTAAGGTTTTTTGTCCAAATATTTTTCTGAAAGTAGACGGCAAGTTTTAAATCCTAATGCAGGCAAGACATATCTCGTTGGATTAGTCTCTTTCACTACATTGTATAGAAAGGTTTCGAACGAAAAAATAACCTATTAATTTCTGTTACCCTTTTATTGCCTTAAAAAACAGAATTTTAACTGTTTCGTCAACATTTCTTGAAGTCTCTAATTATACTACTATCTATCTAATGATCCATTTGTTATAGTTCATTCTAGCCAGCACTCGTTCTATTTTCAACATTCAGGCTCTATACAAAGATCTTTTCCATATTTTCAATTCTAGCCTACTTCTTTTAAACCTTTTCACTTTAAAGGCTTTTTCCACATTTCTAATTTTACTGCACATGGTTAATGTTCTTTATTGGCCTCTCCAAATCAAACTGGAAAATAGGTGCGTCTTCTTTTTACAAGCAGCTATAACACCAACTAAAGTTGAGGTGTGTGTGAGGGGAGCCGGGAGACGAGTACAAAAAACTTAACACGTTAAGTATCTCATATTTAATCAAATCTGCACAATCATTAGAAGTTCTAAATAAGATTCAGTCTCTTAGACTCTTGGAATATTCGTATATTTGAATGTTATAACGTGTTTGAGAATATCTTGTATAAATTTATAACCTAGCTGATAATCAGTTGTCCATCCAAACATATATAAGCAGTAAAACAACTTTTTTACCTGTTCGATTGATTCATTTATTTATTTTCATTGTACATACATGAGAAATAAAAAGATTCATGTCTATACGTATCAATGTTAAATGGCTATTTGAAGGAGAAGAAGCATTTCTAATTAAATCCTTAAAGTTTCCTCAAAAGTTCATTAGAGATACGCTAATAATTCTTTAATCTTTCTATCCCAGGAATAATGGTAAGTTCAGTAAATTGTTCTGGAAATTTATGATTCTGGAAAGTGAAAAGAAAACACAAATTGGAAATTTAAGATATATTTCTTAGATGTAGTAGAAGCAAGAATTTTGGAAGAGAGAACATAACCAAATCATGTGAGATATTAAAAACATGGAAATTAAATTCGTCCACATGACAATGGTCAAGTATTATGGAGTACACAATTCTGTTACGAGGCAAACTGACTTTGAAGCATGTAAGGCACGTATACTTCCTTAATGCTTCCTGAAAAATTTACATAGGTCTTGAATGTGTTTGTCTTGACACCTAAAACCTATAAGTTAGCAGGAAATACATAAACAACGATAACTGACTTTCGGCACTATTAAATTAGAAATTTGGTGCATACTGCAGAATAATATAAATCTAAAATGCCTCAAGGTAGTCAGCCTGGATATATATATTTTTTCCTTCAGGTCATATCATACTATAGCTCCATCAGGAGGGTGAACGGAAGATTCAGAGACAGTGAAGAACCAATTTCTTGAAGGTACCCCTAGTCACTTGGCTGTACAGTGGGTTATGCCAGCGTCTGTACGGGATGTTCTTGCTGCATGGAGAGGTATACATATTGGGTTGTCTGTTCGCTCATTTTGGAGGGTGGTCCCTCTGTGCTTGTGGTGGGGCATTTGACTGGAGCGGAATAGAAGATGTTTTGAGGGTATTGAGTCCCCATTAGGGGCATTAAAGGATTTTATTGTATCCAATTTGTTTTATTGGGTGGAGGGCCGGTATAGTATTTCTTTTGATGAAAAGTTAGAGTTTCTGGACTCACTTGGCTCTTAGGGCCTTTTTGTATAAGGGATGTGCTCCCTGTTTGAGCATTTTTATATTCATACTTACTTATCAAAAAAAAAAAAAAAAGTTCCTTTTCTCCCTCCTCTCCATCCACTTAGGGAAAGAAAGGACTAGGTGTACCTTCAAGAAAACTACATTCTTCCAGACTCCATTCACTTTTCCTCCCAAATAAACAAAGAAAATGCTCTCCCCCAGTCGTTCCCCCCCCCCCCCCCCCCCCCCACCTTTTCTTTTGTCTCTATTCTTCCTCCTCCTACCATACTAAGACCATATCTATTTCAGTTAATTGGTTTGTATAACATGAAGGTAGCTTCCAACCTATGAGATTGTTTGTTATGTTAATGGGTGACGTGGTAAAACAAATTAAAATTTTCATTTTTAGACCCTTTCAGCTGATGCAAGACAGTTCTAATGTATGATTGGAGTACAAATTTCTAGACAACAAAAAGATGTTCAATTGGATTCTAGAACATGTTATCCATCCACATTTCCCATTTACTTTTATCTAGGTCCTCCTTGTTAGTAACATCAAATATAAAAACAGTGGCATGCATATAAAGCTTGTGGCATTTCAACTGATGAAAAGCAATTAACAATTAATAAGACCGTAAAATTAGGGATTTAGACAAACTTAATGAATTTACACCCATCCACCTCATGCCTTTTCCATTTCACATTCAAAAAAGATCTAAATGAACTTAACCGGACATAAACATATTTTGCGTCTTCCTTCTCTTTAAGCCACTTAAAGACCAAAAATTATTTTGACTCATAACTTGCATCTTCCACTTAGGCACTTACACACACATATTATTAGATTGATGCATCATAAATGTTTGTTACATAACAGCAAATTTATATGCCCCTTGCTGTTGGACTCATAATCCTAATTTACGGATTGACATGTTAGTCTGCCCTTGTAGGTGTTACGACAGTAACATACCGGTGAATAAGGAAGTCCAATATATCAAGAAATTAACTATGAGGATAATAACTAGTTTCAAACTGAACTTACTAGGAACTGAGAACAATCTCAATATGTTTAAGTTCAAACTGAACTTACTAGGAACTGAGAACAATCTCAATATGTTTAAGTATTACCACGTCCAGTTCCAGTTGGTCAATAAATGACTTTGGCTGGTTCGCTAGAACTCAGCTCGACCTCACTGTTATTTTTCTCTTTAAAAGGAAAATAATAATGAACTATTACAGTCATATCATACAATTTTTACAACTAGTTCGTAGCTAAGAAACAAGCAAAACCACTCAGGACGATAAATCTAATAACAAAAAACAGAAATAAAATTCATATATACATATATATATATATATATATATATATAGAGAGAGAGAGAGAGAGAGAGAGAGGGAGAGAAGAGAGAAAAGAAGAGCACACACAATAAACAGGTTATTCTTGATAACAATCAAATAACCGAGAATCACCAACTAATGTACAAATGAACATCAACGACCAATCTTATAAACAATAGGATTCGCCAAGGTGGCAATGATACTAGCATTGACCATTCACACGCTTCACTTCTATATATATCAGTAGTTTCTACTACACCCGTACATGGTGTGTGGCATAATTTTCTTTACTTGTTTTACTTTTTTAGAAAAAGAAAACACTGGGGAAAATAATTGCATAACAATAGGGGGCCCATTCGTCCATCCGATACATCACCAACCCCACATTTCAACATGGTAAAAAATGACCCCATGCTATAAAACTCAACTCTCAAACATCAAACATACTAGTAAAGTCAAATAGTCCTTTGCAATGCAAGACTAGGTCAAGAAGTTAAACATAACATGGAAATTGTTGGTGAGTGCATTGGTGAGTATTCACGCATTAATTGCATCTTAATAATACTCAAAACACGAAATGCTTACCACAACTTCAAACCACAGACATATCAAGCTTGTCAAGACAATTTTAACTCTTAATAGATAACCAATCATTAAAACTAAAGGATACTGAATTAATTGAAATTCCATGTCAACTTCAATTATTTCTATACATAACAATTGATTCAGACTCCCGACTTTTCACCATGAATCCAGACTAACAAACATAACCCAGCTTCCAAAATCCAAATTATTTCGTTTCAACGCCCTCGGGTAGGCAAGGCAATCCAGCAAGAGAAAACACATCATTAAGCATAAAAGCGCAAAACAACAATGAAGATACATCTACAAGTGCTTAGAAACCAAGGAAAAGAATTGAGAGCTTCTCTAATCTCATAGTTTTCAATCAAATACATGCTTATATTAGAAGCAACATTTCCAACCACATAGACGGTCCAAACACTACAGAATTCAAGTTCTTGTTACCGAAATGGTGAAACAGATACCAAAATTAAAACACACACATACACACACTAGAATGAAGATTCCCTAAACAAAGTCTTTCCCTCTGTAGATAAGCTACGATCACCGACTGAAACCCTAGAGTTACCAAAAACAAATCGATCATGCATCGATCAATCTCCAACGGATAAAACTATATATACATTTAATTTTACATATATACATCTGGAATAAACTTAAATGACAAAAGGAAACGAATAAAATAAGAAAACCAACCTCGTTTAACAGATTCGCATTGCTAGGGTTTCAAATTGAGCTCCGTTGTGCGTTGCCCCTTCGATTTTGCAATTCTCTCTATATATATATGTGTGTATGTATATATCTCTCTCTCTAAATGAAGAAAAAGCTGAGAGAGGGTTTTACAAAGGCATGGATAGAGAGAGAATTATAAGCAATTTCGAACAACCCACTCCCACTCTGCAAAGTCTAATTATCGATTACTAATTTGCTAATAAATAAATATTAAAAATTTAATATATTTGTGAAATTATGCATGAACCCCTGAGGCCTCGGGTTGAAGTCTTGAATAAAAATCTGATAAAATGCAAAACAACAAAAAATGACGAAAGCAAATAAGTCCCTCAAAATTGCTAACAAATGAATAAATATTGCAATATTATTTCTGTGGAACTATGTCATCTCTCACTACAGTAGAAATCTCACCCAAACCATCCCACCCTTTTTAAATGGGTTGCAGATATATCTGTTTATATTATTTGAGCGGATATATGATTGTTAAAAAAAAACACA
Organism: Cornus suecica; assembly: GCA_963922005.1. Lineage (NCBI taxonomy): Eukaryota > Viridiplantae > Streptophyta > Magnoliopsida > Cornales > Cornaceae > Cornus > Cornus suecica. The sequence continues at coordinate 1,740,954 of OY998238.1, forward strand.
TGATATTTCGTGGAAAGAGCAATTTTACATATTTTTACATCTTTATTCTTATATAATAATTTATAAATAAAAAATGGAACTCTAAATTTATTCACTCTTAACTAGTTAGTTATTTCAAATTAAGAACAAGTGTAATTGAATTATATATTTTAGTTAGTTTTTAATGATATGATGTAATATGGGTTACTTTGAATAATTTATGATTTATTTGATAATTTTAGTTCTTATAATTTTGAATTCCAACTTTTAGGTATTTAATTTTGGAAATAATTAATATTGTTAACGTGACGGGACGGTTGTTTGCACAAAAATTGATTTTAGAAGCGTTGGCGTGCCAGACTCTGGAAGAGTCAGAGTCAAAAACTTGCCAAAAGAATGTGCAACTCTTGTTTTGGAAGTGATAGGTGTGGATCAAACAATTGTGAAATAAAATAATGAAACTTTTATTTCAAGGGTTTTTTTTTCCTTAATTAAAAGGACTTAAATGTCAAAATTCAAATAAATAAAACTATTGCAAGAAAATAAAGGAATTTGTAATTGACTGGGAAAGAAATGAAATAAGTTTCATGTAAAATAAATTGCAGAGAATTGAACTTGCATGAAAAAAGAATTGCAATAAATTGAGTGACTGAAATTGAAAAGAAACTAGAAATATCACTACTTGCAATAAAAATTACAAGATAAAGATTAAGACAATATAAATAATTTGGATTGACATTGTAGAAATTAAAATTAAAAGGATAAATAATTCAATCATGAGAAATTATAAAGCATTGTGTTTGTTTGTGTGCTACAAGATATGCTTCCAAATTCCTAAGTGTTCTATTTATACAAGTATTCTATTGCACATGGCAAGTGCCTCTAACTTCTCATATAAGATGTTACCATGTGTCTTGAACTCATTTTCACATCATGTCACGTGTTCTCCTTATCCCAAGTTTGGAACTGCTCCTTCCAACTGCCAGAATCGTGTTTCCTTATTTATCTCCTTTTAAGCTATGGCCAGCAGGAGATAACTTCCCTTAATGAATCTGGCTCATTTGTTGGTCAGATTCATTTATCTTGTAAAACCATCAATTCCCTGATTTTTTGCCATGTTCCTTGATTTTCGCCTTATTTCTCTGTCACTTCTATTAAATTTGCTTCATACTATCTCAAGTTATTCTCATGCAATTCACAATAACCACTAACCAAATTTCATAGTTTAAATGGTTGTTGCGTGTCCTTTTGTTCCTTTGGTCTTAGAACTACTCTTGTAACTGTCAACGCTAGCCTTCCACTTCTCATTCTTTTGGCCAAAACTTTCTAAAGAAGCTGACCTCTTTTATATAGTCGTCATTGTTTGACTTTCGGTCATTATCTGTAAACAAATATTTTCTGGCCATATCCACGTGGATTGATTGGCTAATATAAGGCCTGAAAATCTAAGTGTTAACACATATCTCGTTCTTTTGACCAAAATTATCCAAGGAGATTGACCTATTTTAAATGTTCACCATTGCTTGACTCTCGGTCAAAAACTTTTATGATCATATTCACATAGGTTGATTGGCCGACATATGACATGAAAATCTGGGTGCCAACAACCATGTGTCCTAAATCCACGTCTTTAGTTTCTTTTACGTGTCCCTTGCAACTGCTTTCTTCCAACCGCCACCAACTGCCAAACTCACGTTCTTCCATCTGCCAATTGCTTCCCTACCAAGCTACCACGTGTCTCGACAGCCACAACTGCTAGAGACCACTTTCTTTGTAACTGCCATGTATTGGTAGCTCATTATTCTAGTTGAATTATTCTGCTATGTCACAACTGCCAGAGACCACTTTCTTTGTAACTGCCATGTAACAGTCACAACCGTTGCCAAGTGTTGGCAGACTTATTTTTTCCAACTATGTCACATGTTGCTCAATAATTGGTCTTCACATTTATCAAAATGCAACAATGGTAGGACGCCACGTGGTTGAAATTTTTGGGTGTTAACAATGGTATAAATGAAATTGAAGAAAACTGATGACACGGAATTGGAGTGACCTCCAATCCTGTTTAGTTGGTTTTGGGTGGACATAAGGGGGAATTTTCTTAACGGTTAGGGAGAGGATACAGATGTTCAAAATCCACGTTATTACCATTCCTATCCTTGAGGTTTAGATTGAAGACAATCTCAGAAAATGCCCTACAACAAAAGGTTCAAAGGGCAAAATATTAATTATGATAAACACCCCAAAATTGTTTATATGTAAATTAATAAATATTGCAATTTTATTTTATTGAATTTATGCATGGACCCTTGAGCCTGGGTTGAAGACAAGTTCAGAAAATGCCTAAAAACAAAAATGATGAAAGCACAAAATATTGTGCCCTCAAAATTACTACTCACTCTCTCCCAAATTAGTTATCCACATTTGACTTTTCAGTAATTTTTTTTGATATTTTGTATTTCTTATTTTGTCATTTGATAATGTAGTATAGTTGTAGTTTTTAGTGGGAGCCATTATTTTTTGAAATTAATGAAGATAAATAATTTGAGAAAATATATGATAATATTGTATTGTGATTTGAAACTGGACAACTAATTTGGAACAAGTAAAATAGGCAAAGTGACTAATTTGGAAGGGAGGGAGGGAGTAATAAATCAATAAATATTACAATTTCATTTTTATAAAATTATGCATGAACCTCCCAGTTTTGGGTTGAAAAATGAGAAATTATAAAAGATTGTAAAATATCTACATTTTTAGTCGAGTAATATAAATAAATTTACTTTAAATAGTGGATTGAAGTACGTAATAATGAATAATTTTCTTATACAAGCTAAAACAAGTGCCTCACAAATACAAATTCTTAAAGTATAAAAGTTAAATACAAATAAGCCCCTCAAGATTCTGAAAATTACAAGATCCCCCTCTTCAATGATTTTAATATGGGATATTATCATGAAACTCCCATGTGGTTTCAAAAAAAATCAATTTGCCCCCCTCCTATACAGAAAACCCCCTTGATGTTAACAAATTTGATCAACTTCTCCCATTCCGTACAATTTCGGACAAAATTACCCCTGAAACTAGAGGAGGGTTTACTGATAAACAAATTTTTTTTTTGGTCTATGGCGAAAAAAAACATTAATACCAAAATAAATTTTTTTTGAAACTACCAATTAGGGTAAAATATAAAAATATTAAGTGCGAAATATAAAAAAATATATTTTGAACTACAAATAAGATTTTGTTTTTGTTTTTAAATTTGTTTTTTATATTATACTATAAATGAAAAAAAAAAAATTATGCTGGAAAAAAACATTAATGCCAAAATAATTTTTGTTTGGGAACTTCGAATTAGGGTAAAATATAAAACAAATTAAGTCCAAAATATAAAAAATATTTCAGACTACAAATGAATTTTTTTTTTCGTTTTTAACTTTGTTTTTTATATTTTACTATAAATGATTTTTTATTTATTTATGCCGAAATAAAAAATTAATGTATCAATATTTTTAACTTTCCAATTAGATATTTGTTTTAGCATAAATCATTTTTTTCGTTTATTGTAAAATATATATATAAAATAAAAAAAGGAAAAAAAAAAATCTCATTTGTAGTTCAAAATATTTTTTATATTTTACCCTAATTGATAGTTCAGTTAAAAATATTGATGAATTAATTTTTTATTTAGCATAAATCAATTTTTTTCATTTATAGTAAAATATAAAAAACAAAGTAAAAAATGAAAAAAAAATCTCATTTGTAGTTCGAAATATTTTTTATGTTTTGGACTTAATTTTTTTATATTTTACCATAATTCGTAGTTCAAAAAAAATATATTTTGGCATTAAAGTTTTTTTCCGGCATAAATCTAAATTTTTTTCGTTTATAGTAAAAATTAAAAAACTAAAAGCTAAAAACGAAAAAAAAAATCTTATTTATAATTCAAAATATTTTTTATATTTTATCCTAATTGGTAGTTTAAAAAAAAAATTATTTTGGCATTAATGTTTTTTTCCGGCATATATAATTAAATAAATAATTGTTTATCAATAAACGTCCCTCTAATTTCAGGGATAGTTTTGTCCGAAATTATAAGAAATGAAACAAGTTGATCAAATTTGTTAACGTTAGAAGGGGTTTTAATATTTATTACTTTGGGGCCGTTTGGAGCAGTCTTGATTCACAAACAATCAGTCCAGCGACGGCCCTGAATGGCCCAAAAAAATTTGTTTAATTCTTGTGGATCGACCAAAGGATATGTAGTACAGCGAATATTCAAAAGCCCACTCTTCTAAAAATCCAATTACATCCTGAACTTTAATTTTCATTTGGAAAGGAATAGTTTAAATTGGGTAAAATCAGTAAAAATGATTCTAAAAAATACGTGTTTCAAGAATGCTTTATTAGTATACATTGATAGAGAGGAGCAATCTGAGCATAACCCACTGAGCGAAGGAAAAAAGCAAATATGATGAGCGAAAAGGCAATACTTCTATACAGTGTTCTGTGCTCCTGATTGTTGCTCTACTCTGGGAACCTGAAGCTTCACAGGTTGCAATTGAGCCTCTACCATTTCTTGCTTATCCTTTATATCCTGCACACCAGCCTGTACCTGTAGGGGATTATGGATGAACATCAAAAGGGAAAACCAAATGATCATAAAGTAGTATATGAGATAATGCTTTGTTCGATATGAAAGAAGGAAGAGGGGTGCATGGAACGTAGGAAGGAAATAACATTTTTCCTTTTCCGGAAGATAGACAAAAGGAGAAGGGACAACATAATCCTTCCTCCTTCACAAAATTCTTCCGCTCTAGGCGGAACAAAAAGAGGGAAGAGAAGCGAGACTAGTCTAATATTGTTAAATAATAATATGGTCCTTCAAAGATTGCAATAATATAGATTATTATGGTAGAATACCCAAAAAAATAAAAAAAAAACAAAACAAATAAGGTAACCTTTCAGTTTCTTTGGGTGCGTTTGGAAAACCTGTTTTTTGTATTTGTTTTCTGTCTTCAAATATAAAAACTGTTTTTGTATTTGTCTTTATTTTTTCAGGAAAAAACTAAAAACAAAAAAGCGTTTGGATGAAGGTGTTTTCACCACTTTTATTTGGTGAAAATTGTATTTTATGAATTTGGTTTTTCATTGTTTTTACCACCTAAACAGTGAAAAAACAACTAAAAGTTGTATTTGGTGTTTTCATCACTTTTACACACTATTCACAGAAAACAGTTTTCTTAGGGAAAAAACAGTGAACAGGAAACGCGTTTGCCAAACGTGTTTTTTTTTTAGTCTTGTGAACAGTAAAAAAACAAAAACAAAAAACAGGGTATCCAAACGGACCCTTTTCTTCTTTCCATCCAAACTACACAAAAATATGATGGAAAGACGTAATGGGTGCGTTTGGATACCAGTGTTTTTGTTTTTGTTTTTTTCCTTTTGAAAATCAAAAATCTTTTTGTTTTTGTATTTAGGGTAATTCGGATACAAAAACATGTTTGGTTTGAAATTTTATCCGAAATTTTTTCGAAAAAATAAAATAAAAACACGTTTGACAGACCTTGTTTTTTCAAAAAATCTGATAACAAAAACAGAAAAACGCGTTTGGCAGCATCTGTGTTTTCTGAATTTTTGAGAACATAAACAGAAAAACACGTTTGGCAAGTTGAAATTTTTTTTAAAAAAAAGTTTACTAAAAAATTGATTATTAATAGTTTTTTTTTATTATTATAGAATTATGTTTAGATATTGATTTTGATAAAATTAATACCAATAAATATATGATGACATAAAAAATATTGACACGCTTATACATATAAATACCCAACATATTCTACATATATATTACCCCATAATTGTCAACAATATTTTATAACATCATCTCATACAACTAGGTTATCTTCATTTCAGTACAATAACAAGAAATACAATTAAAATTAGAATGCACATAAGAACCAACAACGAACTGAGGAAGATACAACCAGCATATAACATGTATTTTTGCCGATTCCATTCATGTTGTATATCAGCAACAACATTGCCCAAATCATTGTTACTATCCTCTGGTTCATGATTGATTTGTTGTTCGGCATTTAGTCTATCCAGCCATATAAAACAATCACGGTGATCCTACAATTGCACATGAAAGGAGACCAATTATAAACTTCAAAATATATAATTGAAATTTTGAGATATATGGTAACCTTAAATTATACCTCTCAATCTGGACATCGGTAGAAGTATCGTCCATAATTCGCCTTTGTGTGAGCCTGATAAAGAATCATCGGTCCCTTGCCACAGCAACAAGGTGGCCCATGGTCATGAACTCCGTACATGTCTATTTATTTATTTTTTCACAATTCATCAGAAATTATATTAGAGTCATCCAGTACTAGTAAAGTAAGAAAAATAAATGGATCACATATAAATATGGTACATGCTACAAATACGAAGAATCATACAAAATAACATATCCTAAGCGCGTCGATTAGCCCAAACGGCCTCAACTATATCATTGCGAAACGCCTGCATATATTGGGTGCCGAGTTGACCTTGTAATACCTCGACATTATCATCATCATTTTCATCGGCCCCATCCCCTTCACCCGAACTCTCGAATTCTCTCCCATCAAATATGTTATCCGATTGTCCAAGTATCCTTATGTAGTTGTACAGAGCACAACAAGACATGACAATTTGAACTTGAGTGGGGAAGTTGTACGGACGTATTAGCCTAAGCATTGGAAACCGTTGCTTAAGCATGCCAAAACACCTCTCAATTACATTCCGCAGTGAAGAATGTATGTAATTGAACATTTCTTCTTTCCACTGGTAACTGTCTGAAATTCGGGCAAATGATATCGTTGTCCTCGATATGAGGCTAGAAATCCCGATTGATTGGCATAACCGGAATCGACCAAATAATATTTTCTTATTTACAGAATAAAATTCAATAGATTAGAATAGGATACTAAATTATTATTTGAAATAAACACACCATATATTTTTTGAACTTATGTATTTATTTAGTGGCGGTTTAGGAAACATCCATTCCTCCCTCGCAAGACATTCGTTTAGTATTCGGGAATCATTAGCCGACCCTTCCCAGTCTGCTATGACATAAGTAAATAACATATCAAATGAACAACATGCCATAACATTCTGCGTTGGATACCCTTTCCTACCTCTATATGTATATACCATGTCGGCTTCTATATGGGCAGGCACATGGGTGTCGTCTATTGCACCCACAACATTCATGAACGGGTAAAACCTCGCCCCTTTGTTCAAAATATGTTGAGAAGGTCCAGTCATGTCAGGAGGGACAATGAGTTCATTCCCAAGAAGTCGTACCACTCGAATTACCCTGTGTATGTGTCGGTTTATTGTTTCAGTTGAATGCTGAAATCTTTCAGCTACTACCCGGTTCGTTTTTATATGGCTTGAGTATCAGTTAACCCTAATTCCTTTAACTTGTCACATAATTTCTCGAAGGCAAATGGTTGCATCCGCAAGTTTTCATGACATCTATCAGGATGCCCATGTAGTAACTCTTTAACATAATCAGAACCTCTCAACATCGAAGTCCTACACGGAACTCGTTCATAATCCATCTCTTGCATATACTCTTCCATCATTAAGCACATGGCATGACAACTATGTTCTTCTTTAGAGTTGTCATTAACATAAGGTACTAACAGCTGCCAATAGGAGTTCAACAGGTATCGTTGTTCATCGCTCATATTGTTCTTGATTTACCTACTAACAACAACACTAATTAATAATGAGTAGAATAATTCTAAAAAATATGACATTAAAAACTTTTAAACAAGTCATCACTAAGAAAATCATAAAAAAAAAAAAACACAGGACTACAATTATCCAAATAACACACGGTACTACAATCATCCAAATAATACATGGTATTACAATCATCCAAATTCAACACAGGGTACAGTCATCCAAATAAATCCAAGTTACAGTCATCCAAATAAAAACAAAGCAACAGGGATCCAAATAAATCCAAACTACAGTCATGCAAATAACACCATCACAGTACAGTCATCCAAATAACACAGAACATAGATAATCCTAAGGAAGATTGTTGGCCCAAACAATTTTCTTATCCTCTGCAACGGTAATAAAGAAATGTTGGAATGCCTCAGATTTCTCCAATGCAATCACTGCCTTAGCATATTGCTCACTACCTACACCGTTCAGGTTCCCTAAGATTTCAACACATTGCATAAACTGATTGTACGTGTTCTTAGGGGGGGAGTTGACCTCATCATTTTGACTAGTCTGAGGTTCCACAGTAGGAGTTGACCTTGTAGCAGAGTTGTTAAAGGCACTAACGACAGTCTGGGTTGATTTCTCGAATTTCTCATCTCTTGCAAGTGATGTCTCCTTAATGATATTCATGAAATCATACATGACTTTAATAAAACGCTCATCCTTCATTTTCTTGCGTTTTGGGCCTGTAGACCGCACAAAGTCGTCAGTATCAATCTCATCATCTACTGGGCGGGTGGAGGACTCTGGTTCAAATTCCGGTCTCATAGTGGAAGGTATGGCAAAGTCACCCGTAGCTTCACCGTATTCATCTATGACGCTCCATTGTCTATGGTATATGAACGGCTTATCCTTAAATTTGCTCTTGATCTCGGAAATTTTCTTCCAAAAAAAAAAATTAAAATTAATTATTAGTTCGGAAATAATAATAATTCACCATATTCAATTGGGACAATGATATGATTAATAATATTATTACGTACCTTATCCAAACTGTCCCAAAGTTCAGGCTCCATGGTCACCAACCCAACAGTAGGGTCAAAACCAACTCCTGTGTTATCCTTCACCCTTTTAAACTTCCTCCAATGAGGTCTTTCCCTATTGAATTTGGACTTAATTTTCTGACCCAAATACTCATTTCCAAACTCAGCTTGCATGGCATTTGTCACATTATCCCAACTTGTTTTGGAAAAAGTACCATTTCCAGTCCCATGACCAAGATTGACTTGGTCTTCCAATAGATTCAACATCATCTCATATTGAGGTTTACGCCATAGTTTACTGTCATCTCCCACCCCCCAGGCGTACTTTCAGTCTCAGTAGCTTGTGAAGCATTGCTATCCATCTACATTTACACAAGTAGAGAGTATCTTTATTTGTTCAGGATTTAGGGAAACGGAACAATGCTAAAGTATTATCCTTATATATATATAACACGATAACTACCAATTATGGAGTAACTAGGTAAGCTTTGATACATTTGAAAATTGAACATATACTTTCAGTCATGTGTATGCTAAAATATTAGAACAATTCAATAAAAATAACTAGGCATGAGAAACACAAAATAGTGGGCAGAGGGAGAGTGAGAGATGAACAAGAGTGCAGGGACTAGGGAGTTGCCCTTTACGACATGAGCTTAGTCCCAAGTATGAGATTAGTCGAACTTTACTGCCTCGTTTCTAAGGATTGGGACCTGGGAGGTATAGTTACTACTGGTGTGGACCATCTTGTAATTTAATGTTCATTCTTTTTTGCATCAGGCCTAACATTATGTTAAATGGAATTTGATTCATCTCAGTACAAGTCAAGATATGAAGGAGACTTGGTGGCAAAGTGTTACTTTGCAAAGCATAAGCTTGTATGGGAGGTTCTTGATGGTGGTTTGAAAAATAAAATAGAAATACAGTGGTCAAGCATAAACAGGTACTATAAAAAAGCTTTAGCTCATTGTTAAATTTCACTTAACACTTGTATGTTTGTATAATCAGAGAACATTATCTTCTCATGTCGGAGATCCTCTCTTCCTAATGATCTAGACCAAGCATCATTATTGTTATTTTATTGTTGTACTTCTGATAATTGAAATCTTAGAAATGTTAAAACATAATGGTTGTGCATCATAATAATTTGACTCCAAATCAAATGATTTAAAAGTAAATCTGAATTGAAGTTACATAAATGAGATTTGAGAAGGGAATTGGAAGAGGAGACCTTGAATGTCTTTTGTCTAAGAAGGTATGTGTGGTGTATCCTTAGTGATTGTTGCATCATGGATCTTGTTCAGAAAATCAATCAAAGGCAAATTCAAGAAAGAAGAAGATGGTATGCATCTTAACAACAGTACTAATTTTCAGCTATGTATGTACTCAATTATAGTTATAACTTGTTCATGTTTTGGTTTCCAGCATTAGAGTTGGATCTCTACTTCTCATTCATTCAATATAGAATGAAGAAGATAATAACTTGTGGGAAGAATTTCCTGCTTTTTAAAAGCTAAGAAAAATAGAAAATTAATTTACTTCTTGACTTGTTTCGATTTAAAAAATAAAAATAAAATCCTATATGACGAACATGATTAGAAAATTAACGTTCTACAAAGTATAACCCTAAAAACTAACCAAATTTCTTTCTTTGACTTTCCTCTTACAAGCTAAAACTTTGTTTTTTGAACATATAATATTTTTCAAGTCCTATAAAATAATTTCAGTATTTCTAGTTTCTTATATATATTTTTATTTTTAGCAATTTTGTTAATAATATTTTTCACTCAATCTTCAAAAAATATTCTATATATATTTTTTAATTTTTTATTTATATATAAATTTAGAAAAATATGTTAACTACAGAATATATTTCGACAGCCAAAATACCAAAGAACAATTTATCCCTTCCTCCTTTTCCTGTGTTTGGCTTTTCCTTTCCCTTTCCCATTCCCTAGATCTAAAGTTAGATTTCATAGTTATTACGAAGACCAGAGAGAGAGCGACCATAAAAAAAAGCTGAAGCAATGAATATTTCTTCAATTAAAGTGTGCTCTTGCTAGATCTTTAACCAATCACTCATTAAATAGATCGATCCAACGCTCTCAATCTCGTCCTCTCAACTCTCTTAAATGTATACATATATTATATATAGTAATCTTCGAGTTTAAAAATTATAGTCAAATATACATATATATCATACCATATATATAGCATACGGAGAGCATATATTGCGAGGGAGATGAAGAGTGTTTTCTTGTTTACGAGCTATGTCACAAAGGGAACCTCTCAGAATGGCTATTTGGTATATACCACTATCTCTATTTTGTAAATTTTTACATTTTCGAAACTTTCTAGTAGTACTACAGGCCTCAGTGAACGAACTTGATGAATAACAGGTAAAGAAAAAATTCTATCTTGGATCCAAAGAATCGAGATTGCAATTGATTGTGCTAGAGGTCTCTCTTTTCTCCACATATCCTGAAGGCTGCATTGTTCACCGCGACATTAAGGTAGATTCATCATTCTGTCATCCTTCTCTTTTCTATTTTCTAACTAAGATTCCGATCTATTGTTTACAGACACATACACACACATATACACACAAAGGCACAAAAATTAGGGATTTTTCTCACACAGACGTACATCCCTAAGAAAAAAATTCCCAATTTTTTTTACTCCAACAACAAAAATTGACAGATTCGTTCACAACCACTTCAATATAAGTAGATAAAGAGGCAAACCTGACTCGAAATCGACAAGGTTCGCCTATTGAGCACTACCAGCTGAATCCCACGCCCTCCAATGGAAGCCCGACCCTCGCGTCTCTGACGAAACCCTAGATCCAGCAAAAGTAACTCCAGGTAGTTTGATATCAAACCTTCCTGGCCTGTTCTTGAGTTTCCTCTTGCGAATAGCCAGAAAACCCTAGGGATAAGGGCGTCGGCACAGAGAGACGAACATTTTTGAGGAGTGTTCTTGAGAGAGTTTTTGAGGAGTGTTCTTCAGACCCAAAACACGTTTTTTTGCTTTGTGTATTGTACAGTTAAAAAACACCAAAAACAATAAAAAGTTGTACTTGAAATTGGGTCAATTTTGGGGGTAATTTTTTTACTGTGCCAGAGAATGAAAATGCTTTATTTCTTTGCCAAACAGGTTTTTGTTCTTAAATTGGGTGAACAGTAAAAAAACAATACAAAAAATAAGCTATCCAAACGCACCCAATCTCTTTCCTAGGAATGTTTCATCTATCTTTTCTTCTCTCATTTCCCTTCAACATTTTCCCTCCACGGCACAAAGCATTTATTGCAAAATGAACTGAAGCTAAGAGCTTCAATTGGAATTTTGCTCCTCCAAACACATACAAGAAAGCAGACCTGTAAATGATTACTGCCTTCGTGTGACAATCTTCTAAATAAAACTGTTTTCTCATTTCTCTTTCTTTTTTCTTCAAGGAACTTGATTTCATCCGAGTCTACACCTGGAACACACCTAGGCTTTTGGTGGGTCCCCCCGTGGAGCTAGAAAAGGTACCAACTTGGTACAGGCTACTAATCCCACAAAGTCACCAAATCAAAATCCTACTTTACTAAAAAACCAGATTATAGAAGTCATGCGACATCCCCACTTTAAAAGAACATTCAAAGAGGATTCCAGACTAATAAACTAATGTTGTGAAGGTGCATTGGGACAACGGGACTCAACCCTGCTACATCAAGAAATGATATATTAGGGACCAAGGAAGCTTCAACAACCTAACAAGAATACGGTATAGGGAAGTTCAGTGAACTCATTGATAAAAGGAGGAAGTTGCAACTTTGGATTAGGATGAACCAGATAGAATTGTTTTGACTATTCTTACTTCTGTTATTATTCAAAATGTATTATGCTACTTTTGCGAGCATTGTAATAGAGATAGTTTGAAAGCTTTGTATAATCCCTTAGTTTGGGAGTTGAGTTTGACCCTTTGGTGGGTTTGGGGTTACCACCCTTGGGTTTTCTTATAGTATTGACTTGCCTTTCAAAAAAAAAAAAAGAACCAGATAGAATGGAGTACCTGAGCATGTTAGAGGGAAGCACAATTGAAGAGTTATATAATGGAATAAACAAAATGACATGCTTGTGAAAGAGATGGAGCCACAAAAGTAAGGGGGAATGAGTGAAATGACAACCACAAGAGTTGCTTAAATCTGGCTTTAGAAGCCACTTTAATAGCTCAGCATCGACATACACCTCAAAAGCCATTTCCCGTGTTATTGCTACATTTTTGCTAGTTTTGAGCATTCCCCATTTCATTCTATTGCAGAAGCAAGAAATAAAGGCACGAGTGCTTACATACTAAATCTTTAAATTAGTTTATTGTTTTACTTTAAAAGTACATTACATGTACATAATAACGAAGATACCTAATCCTTATAAAACTTTACAATTCAGATTCCAGAAAGCTTACCAACTAAAAGGCTATCTTCTCAGCAAGAAGGTCAGGTAAATACTCACAGGCTGGCACTTTTCTACTTCATCATCTTTATTTTTTCTTCTCATCTCTATTACTTACTTAGTGGATTGATTACTCATTCGTTGTACTTTTAACCATTAATAAGATTCAAATACCACTATGAAAACCACCAGAATACCTTAAATGAAACCACAATATCAGTTCCCAATAGGACTCGATCGTTGTTAGAATAAAAAGAGAGATGAGAATAATACCCTCCTCTAGGGTTTTCTAGGATAAGAAAAACACAAGGAAGAAATAGACAGATGTAACACAACCCAAAAACATGAGGGAAGATGCAACAAGAAAGAATGGGAGGACCATAAGAGAATAGAAAAGGAAACAAGTGTTCCAAGAGACAAATAAATAAAAGAGAGGCAATTCTGGAGAGAGAGAGAGAGAGATTGAAGAATCTTCAAGGGCTAATCCGGTTCTACATCCAGAGGATCTATTTAGTTTTCTGTAATTAATTCCTTTTATATTAACCCAATTGGATACATTTTAAAACTAATATAAACCAAAATGGTGCTCTAATAAGATTCAAATATCACTACAAAAGTTCTTCAATAAAGTTCAAGGATTGACTCAGATTAATGCGCACAGCAACAGAATGTCCATATGCTATGTAAACAAAGCAAGCCAACTCTCACAAATCTTCAGGAATATTTCCCAAGTAGTTAGAAGTCATACATTTCTAGAAGTAGCAAATAATTTTAGACAGACAAACAATCAATTATCTCATGCTATTATATTACCAAGCCTGCATCTACTTATTCCTTTGAACCAAATGCATCCAAAACTCCATGTGACAATAAAGAATAGTAGAAGGAGAAGCTACCTCTCTAAGAATGTTTTCCAGTTGTCTCATCTTCTCGTCATTACTTCCATGTTTATCTCCAACAAATACTTTTAAATCATCCACAGAGTTCTCAAGACGGAGAGTTCTGGTCTCCAGCTGAGATAATCGCACACTAACACCTTCCAATGCATCAAGCAGATTATCAGCATGTTTCTTCATTGTTCGATCAATCTCACACACCAAAGCTGGGTCGATGACATTATGATCTTTCTCCAAAATGACTTTCGTACGTTCCATGGAGTCAATAGAACCGTAGTTCTGCATAGAACATGGAAGCACCATATCAAATACTGGCAAGAGTAGGATAACAAGAACAGAACAGCCAAACCCCTATTCACCTTCCAAGCAACAAACCAGTACTAACCAAAAAGAACGATATGACATGATGGGCTCGAACAGAGGTAACTAATTTCATTGCTTGAGACATATGAATATCCATGAAAAGATGCACAAACATGAAGAAACCAACAAGAGAACAAGTGAAAAATATAAAGGCAGTTCCACAACCTATGATAAAAAATTGTAACTCTGTGATTTTAAGAAAAATATTCAGAATTGCCACTCTCATTATATCCTTTGGCTAACTACTACATTTAAAACTAATTTCATTCCTTGAGACATATGAATATCCATGAAAAGATGCACAGACATGAAGAAACCAACAAGAGAACAAGTGAAAAATATAAAGGCACCACAACCTATGATGAAAAATTGTAACTCAGTGATCAGAATTGCCACTCTCATTATATCCTTTGGCGAACTACTACATTTAAAGAAGAAGAAATTAAATGTCTTTCAATTAAACAAATGAAAAAAATGAAATTTCCATGTTCAAGGCCTCCAGCTATGAGCCTGAGACCTTGATATTTTAAACAGACTCCCATCCTCTTATTAGAATCTTTCTAAATTCACCGCAGAATGTGATGGGATTTATAGGACCATGTCTTGAGAAACAATCCTAATTGCACTCTTTGGACGAGATACGAGCAACATCAACAAAAACTTACCAAGACTACTACTAATTTCCACCGGTATTACCCAAACACTATATTCTAATAAATCTCACGAAAGACGGTAAAATCCTCATCAGTCGTGTGGAACTACAATCCCACAGTACAACAATTGTCAAACTTGATATAACAACCTTTATAGTTCATACCAAGCATCCGCAAACCACACCTATGCCTACATGCAGTTCCGCATTCATTTTTTTTGTACAATTGATATACAATCATGTGTTTCACGAGACTCCGCTAATTTATAATATTTGACAAATACACTGGCAATGCATCCACAAATGAATGTTTGCCAATTTACATATTGCTTAGTACTCAATTTTCCATAAGTGAAATAACAAACTGACCAAAACAGCCAGTTCAACAAAATTTATGTCGACAAGAGTCAAGACCCATATTCATATATTTTCTTTAAGAAAACATGACACTTAAACAGATTTATCTATTCCATTTCTACAGTCAAAGAGTTTCTACTCCTAGTAAGAAATCCCTGGCATACATTCCTCGGTCAAGCAAATCGGTATACCCTTTCTTTAAACCTACGAACACCCATTATATACCGAATCACCGGCAAAGCCCTAAAATTCAAGTAAACACAAATGGAGAGTATAATTTACGTCACACACCAAGAAATTGAAACCAATTAAACCCTAATAGACTCACTTTATACTGACGCTATAATTCTGAAAGTTTATCTTTGCATTACCATATATATGTCTGTGTATTTGCACAAATGCGTGTGTATGTATGTGTATATATAGAGAGAGAGAGATATTACTCTGACACCAATGCTAATAGAACTGGTCTTGGAATCGGTAGATTCCCAAACCCTAGTTTCACCGCCATTGGAGGGTTCGAGAGTGGGTGGGCGAATTGGCTGAAAATCGTAACTCCGGATGATCTCTTCGTTGTTATTAGCATCAGCATTGTGGTCCTCCTGAGGGTTGGAGAGATTGATAATGTTGCTCTGCGAATTCGAAAGATCCATGATCTGCTTATCCATGAACGGCGACGTATTCATCGAGCACTGAATTGCGAACAAATTCGCTACATCAAACCACATATATATATATATATATATACGTAAATGTACGTATATAAGCGGTGTTAGAGAGAAAAGAGAATGATGTTCGGGGAGGATATGTTAGTGCGTTTAAATTGGGGTGTTTTAGTTTTTGTTCTTCTTTTTTTCACTGTTCACGGGAACAAAAACGCGTTTGGGAGCATTTGATGGTTTTTGTTTTCGTGAACAGTAAAAAAAACGTTTTCTCATCCTTAGTTCAAAATTTGAGAATACCAAAATGGTGTTTTTTTGTTTTCGGCACTGTTTATTTTTAGCAAAAACAAAAATTAATTGTTGCAGATTCCCTAACCTTCATCTTCAACCTCCAAACCCTAACCTCCAAAAAACATTTTTTTTTTTTGTTCCCAAAAATTTTTTAGACAAATTTTTCAACCAAACGTGTTTTTGTTTTAGACAGAATTTTTTTTGTTCTCAAGAGATAAAAAACGAAAATGAAAACACTAGTTTCCAAACGCACTCTTAGTTTTTGGATTGTGGTTCTTCAGTATCGACTAATAAGCGTTTGGTACGGTGTTAGTTTTTTATTTTGGTTTGATGCGGTTGGATTTGGTTTTATTTTGATTCCAAATCATATTTTGTGTAGATGGTTTTGGTGTGAGAAAAAGTGATACTGAAAAATCAAACTATGTTTGGTAGAGTTGGTATGGGTTAAAATATATTAATATTAAAATTAAAATATATTAATATACTAATATATTAATATTAAAATATATTAATATATTTTTATTATATTAATATTAATATAATAATATATTAATTTTTAAAATTATCCAAAACCATCAAAAAGATGGTTCCAAAATCCTTCACAAATTTGGCACCATGGTTTGCTACAAACGGTATCATTTTTTAGCATCATTTTACCAAACATGGTTTGGTACTATTTTTTGACACCAAAACCATATTTTTGGCACCAAACCTGTTTACAAAACAGACCACCTTTACTTTAGTTTGAAATAGTATACTAGTGATATAAAATATTATAATTTAATTTAAAATAATATATAAATATATTAAAACTAGCATAATAGCACGTGGATGTAGGTGAATTGAAATTCATATGTAAATATAGGGTGCGTTTGGAAAGCCTGTTTTTTGTATTTATTTTCTGTCTTCAAATACAAAAACTGTTTTTGTATTTGTCTTTGTTTTTTCAGGAAAAAACTAAAAACAAAAAAACGTTTGGATGAAAGTGTTTTCACCACTTTTATTTGGTGAAAATTGTATTTTATGAATTTGGTGTTTTCATTGTTTTTACCACCTAAACAGTGAAAAAACTCAAAAAACAACTAAAAGTTGTATTTGGTGTTTTCATCACTTTTACACACTATTCACAGAAAACAGTTTTCTTGGGGAAAAAACAGTGAACAGTAAACGCGTTTGCCAAACGTGTTTTTTTTTTTCAGTCTTGTGAACAGTAAAAAAACAAAAACAAAAAACAGGGTATCCAAACGGACCCATAGTTTAAAAAAATTAAAATACACATATAATAATAATTTATTTAATTTATTGTATATCCTTTATATTATGAAAATCTTAATTTTAAAATAACAAAATATAATTTCATAATCATCTTTTCTTTTTAAAATATAAAGATAAATTTTTCAACAAAATCTGGTTGCTAGAAAGATTTTTAAAAAGTAATTAATTACAGAAGTTAAAAATCAGATACCTCTATTATTAACCCGATAACCGAAAAAAAGTCTAGACAACAAGTAATTTACGTCTTAATCTAGCTATGGGTAGTAAAAACTTATACTTAAGAACCAAATTATAATAGGATGAGAACCGTTATTTCACATTTGCGAGGAGTCATACTAATTTTTCTCAAAGGATAATACCAACAAATTGAGTTGCATTATTCTTTCAATACCTAAAGGAAGGGGAAAAAGAAACGTTATTTGATACTTTTTATGTCCCAATTTACAAGGTCCTTTTGGAAAATTCAATTTTTGAAAATGTTATATTAGTAATGAATTAAATACCAACTTTATCATTGGTCTCACCATAATGATGTGATGGTTTATTGGGTAGATGATTTATAATTTTAATACATGAAGGGTAAATTAGTAAAATGGTATGATAAAATGTTTTGACTTTTTAAAATGGACACTTATTTTTGGACCGAAAAAAGAATAAAAGTTGACACTTATTTTGAGACGGATGGAGTATATGCAAGAAGTAACATTTCAATTTTCCCAAATTGTTTCTCATAAATAAATATTTGTGACCAACTACCACAAAATCTTAATCTTAAAAATAATTTATGGTTTACAAGTAATCTCATTGACAATTATATGAATAACTATAATAAAGAGAGACAATACTTACTTTCAAAAAAAAAAAAAAAGGGGGGGAGAGACAATACTTGAACTCTTAAATTAGCTTCTCCTTATGTGAAAGATGAAGTATAAGAAAATAAATAATTTCACAAAATTACAAAAACAATATGAATATGATCCCAAATCAATAATACAGTATAAAATATAAAATCACCTTTTAAAATAGAAACAACAATTATTATGAAAAACATGAAAAGCAAAATAATACAAACACTATTATAACATGCTAGATTATTAGATTTGGGTAAAATTCAAACAATATCAAAATACCTTTCCCATATCAAAATGCACTGCTGCTCTATATGTGTAGAAAGAAATATCCTCTCATCCAATTCCATAGTGCTGCAAATCCTTTTTGTAAGCCACATTTCCACCAACTTTTGCGTCTTTGGTTCCAATATCAACATTAGAAACTCGATAATGACTTTTGAGCAAAAACAATGTTTGACAGAAAACAATGTCAGTAATATTTTAAATAGCCTCAACTTAAGAACGTGATTTTTAATTATTATTTACATCTAACATCTCTTCTATCTGAAATCATATCAATCAGAATATAACAACTTTGTTTTTCCAAATATATCAACAGAGGTATGACCCAAAAGAAATGTTTCCAAATTTAAATTTCTCAAGGAAAACATAAATTTCAAACCTTTTTCAATATTTTTTTTGTTTTGCCAGTAAAACATTTCATGAATTTGTTAGGATCCCAAGTCCATTGAAGAAAGTGAAGCAACACGTATACCTACAGAGAAAGATAGAGACATAATAAGTACAATATATGGATATTGCAATACGAATGTGTCACAACATGGCTTGAAAATCCTCCAAGATTATTCTAAATATATAATACATGAACGCAAATAAAAAGTTTTCCAGTACTTCTCTTGCCATGCATGGTAGTACAAGCTTCATATCTCTCACAGAAAGGATGAAGATCTAGAGAAGAAATTCAACACTCTGGTCTATTATGTACTATCCAACAGAATATATATTGTTAATATGAATAGATAATTGGTGGCTTATCTTGAAATAGTTTTAATTACGAAGTAATTAGAAACCTTACAAATTCCAAGACCTTAATTACATTTATTGAAGAAATTTAATTTAAATGAGAGAATATTGATAGACACTTAATTACATTAGCAATTGAAAAAGAGAATACAATAAAACACTCCTTACACATGCATTTCAAACCTAACTATTGAAGTAACCTTTATTTCCGTTTAATAAGATAATATTAGTAGGCACTTAATTCCATTAATAATTGCAAAAGAGAATACAAAATAACCTTACACATTTCAAAACTGAAAAATTAGTGTTACACTAAGTTTTGTGTGCAATTAATATATAGCCATTATGCATTGAATAGTGCTAATTTATGTATGCAAATAATATATAGTCATTAAACATTGAATAATACTAATTCATTTATAGTATTAATCATAAAACAACACCATGTAATTAACATTATTTTTATTTTTAAAAAATCAAAAAAAGTTTGGAAATATTCCAAGGGCCTTAGACTTTTAGAATAGTATAGATATAGATATATGTGAACAGTACTGGACTGGACCGGATTAACCGGATTATCAAAAATGAAATCTAGAACTGATTCGTAAAATACCGGATTCGGTATTTTCGGATCCATGTCTAATCTAATTCATAATGAAATTGATCCAAAATGTCCAGACCGATTGGTCTGATTGGATTTTCGGATTCGCTGGATTTTTGTCCACCCCTAATTTCTTATATACATTGTATAGGTTGGGCTCGTTAAGGGTTCAAGTCATCCTATCTTAAATGGGTCAAATCCTTTTTCTTTTGGGCTGGTTTAGGTTAGTACGGTTGGTATCTAATCCATTAAATTAGGACAATAAACTACACAAAATTAAAAGTTAAGGTGTTGTTTGATCAAATTTAAAATTAAGTACTGAAAATTTTAAAATTGAATTTAAGTATTAAAGCTTGAAGGTGTTAAGTGGTGCTTTAAGAAATTGTTTTTTCAGAGATTTTTGTAAATTTTCAGTCTTAAGTGGTGACCATGTCACTTAAAATTTTACCTCATTTTAAGTAATAATTATATTTCATACCAAACTCACTTAAAATAAGTATTGATTCTATTCAGATTTAAGTGGTAAATAAGTGTTATCAAACAATCCCAAGTATATATAGAGAGAGATAAATAAATGGAAACTCAAATCTTTATATTAAAGTCAAAAAATCTATTAGGTTAATGAAATTTGATCAAAACTTGAGTTGATCTGGAATTTGTTTTAGATTAGATTATAGCATTATTGTTTAAAAAATATTTTGTTGTAAAAAATTAAAAATTAAAGACAAGTTTGTAATGAATTCGTTGAGTCAAAAATTGGAAAAAAAGGGTGGTATTAGCAAAATAAAATTTAAAAGGAGAAAAAAATAGTATCAACCCATGTTACCAAACAGGGCCTTAGTTCACAGGCTTTTGTAACCCTTTTGCACCAATTTTGATTTAAATGTATTATAAGTTTTTTATTTTACCAACTTCTTGTTTAAGACTTTAACTTTAAGTGCATTGTCCACTTACTCAAAACACCCTGTAATATATTGTCACGACCCGAAACTCAATTCTCTGATAACATCATTGTCACGCCCCGAATTCGAAGACCTGGATAATGACTTAAACATAAAATCCAAAACCAAGGAAAACTAACGCGGAAGCGATTTCAGAATACCATAAATCATTATTTAATCAAACTTAGTCAACTGACACTATTCACAAATTACTATACCAAACCTCATATCAATACATTCCATAATCAGTTCAACTCCAAAATCATCCCAACTTCATTCATCAATTTCTAAACCAATCTCTAGACTTATTCTAGTAAAACAGATGAATAATCCTTTTGAAATAAAAATTAAATCACTTACAATTACCTTTTTCAATAACCAAGTACCCAAATACAATCATAATGAATATATATCATCACCACTTGTCATTTCATTATTATGTACAAATTTCAAATTCCACAATACTGGATATCTCATAATTCTCAACTAATGATCATTTTCCTGAAAAATGTTAAAGGGGTGAGCATGACGGCCCAGTAGAGAAACAAATCATAAAGCGTAAGATTATGCAAGTATGTAAATCAATGAATACATATAGGGTCAGGTATCTACCATAGTCCAATGCCATAATATAATTGCATAAAAATCTCAATATAAACTCATGTAGATCGATTTAAATATCATCAACAAGATAATTGAAAAAGTTCCAAAATCATGAAATTAAAACAAATAATCTCAACATAAACTCAAATCCAACTATCACAAACCAGATAGTATAAAACATCAAAATCACGTAGTCTAACTATCACAACCAGATAGTATAAAATATCAAATCACATAGTCCAACTATCACAACCAGATAGTATAAAATATCAAATCACATAGTCGGAAAAATTCAGTTGTGACACAAACCCTAGGACATGAACAACGGTCCATCTGCCTAGTCAAATGATCTTCTTGGGGCTACTGACCCTACGGTGACGTCAACCAATCGCGCAATAATTCGAGGACTTGTACCGGGAGCTTTTTTGTCCCCCCATTGCTCACTCCACACAACATTTTCCCAAAATCAACAACCAATTCACAATTCATCACATCATAAATGTCATTCACATGCTCACGTAAGTAATAAATATATATCCGCACTCCATGATCCACCTAATAAAATATTTATCGTGACATGTATCAATGCACTTAACATATTAATGCAATTTCACAACTCATGTAAAAAATAATAAAGATGTCATTCTCAGGCTATATATAAGCATTAAAATGCATAAATGAAGATTCTTAAACTCACACGATGCCCCAATAAATCCCTACCTCAAACCTAGATGAAAATCTAGTAAATACCGAGATCAAATAATAAGATGCGTCCTTCACGTCTTCGCTTGCACCATGTTATGCCCGAAACCAAATAACATATAACCACATTGATTTTATATTAAAATTCATCAATAACCAATCTGATATATAGGAATATTTATACAAAAAAAATCGGGAGAAATCGAAAAAAATAAGACACTCCATTGAGAATCTAAAAGTTTGGTTTTCAGCATGTTACCGAAAACAGACAATAGGTAATCGAGGAATTTTATAAAATTCTGTAAATTTCTAAAAATAATGAAATTTTCAGCATTTAATTTAGATGCATACAAAATACTACAGTAAAAGTTTCAAAATTTTACATCAAGGATAAGTGGTCTAAAATAATATCAAAAGATAACCTTCATAACAGTTCCGAAAACTGAACACCCTTTACTCTCAGATTTTTCAAAAAATATCTGTATGTAAAACAAATCTAAAATTCTGGATATTTACATCATACATACTGATAATAATTGTATAAAATTTTCAGGACAAAATTATAAGTATAAACCTCTCAAATCAATACCCAAAGTTACGTTTTCACAATCGTGGAGTAAACAGAACATCAAGTACTCTTGAATTTTTATACAAAGATATATACTTGATAAAATCATGAAATTTGATACATATGTACTAGACATATGTGATAATCTACAATAAAAGTGTCAAGATTTTTAAAATTACTAAAACATGTGAAACAAAGGGTTAAACCGAAACCAAAAACGGATTTGTAAGCAATATAACATAACTAGACAGCTTACTTCCGTGATTTTTAGTAATTTAAATACTTATCAAAAACCTTTGAAATTTTTAGAGATGATAGTAGACATATACAGATACATTCTGTAAAAATTACAAAATTTTCTAGTTACAGGAACATGAATAATAAATTGATTAACAAAGACAATAAAAACGGTTCTGCAACAGTATGATAGTTCCGGACAACATGCATCTCTAAATTTTTAATTAAATATATATACTCATCAAATAATTCTGAAATTTTTAGAAATACACTATAACATACATATACACATTCTGCAAAATATTCAGAAAATTTCAATGAACTGAATACCAACTAAAAATCATGGATTAAGAACCTTTAATTTGTTAGAACAAATAGATCTATAAATCTGAAAATTTATATAATCTAATTAAATTAAATCAAGGAAAATCACATACCGAAATTGGTATTAAACCGAATATCTCAATGTGTAGAACAACTTCCTAGTTGATCACTTCATCAAATTCTCATCAAAATGAGATGGAAAGAAAAAAAATGAAGAAGAAAGAAGGTTGGTGTGAAGAGAAATGAACCGTGTCACTCTCTTGCTCGCTACACTGTTGTGCCATAATTGTGTGTATGTTATGTGTAGCTTGTGGTTGGGTGGCTAGGAATGATCTGATGAAGGAGCCTTATATATGTCACTACTTGTCAAAAATTATAAAAGAAATCACATTTCTTCTCTTTACAACCAGATGCATAAGTGTCACCCATTAAATGTATAAAGTTCTACACAAAATCATAACCATGCACTAACTTTCAATTTGCATGTTTTACATTTTATTTTATTTTTTCAATTTCTTTGATACATATATATATATATAGAGAGAGAGAAATGTGGTGAAACAATTATTGTAGTTGGCTCCACCCACTTGGATGGTGGATGAATTTGGTCACAATGAAAGAAATCTAATCACAATATGATGCAAAAATAACTTTCACTAAAACAAATCAAAAGTAATTCCACATTCATCTTTAATTATCTAATACAATATATATAATATATATATATATATATATATTTATATAAAAGTAAAATGTGGTGATGAGGAGATTTAATCGTGTCATCACTTAACATATACATGCAATAATTACAATTGTGATTCTTCAACTTTCTAAATTCACAAAATGGCCCAAAAAATGAAATTTTTTCAAAACGCATGAACGGATCAATAATTCAAATCATATAATCCCCAATGCATGAAAACACATGTAATGCCACATAATGTCACGAAAAAAATATATAATCGAAAAATAATAATTTAATAAATCGGGTCATTACGTGCTTGTTTGGTAGACTCTGTGGTGTTGGTTTGGTTGGAATTGGTGTGGTTTTATTTTAGTTTCAAACCATGTTTGGTGCAGATGGTTTTTGTGTGAGAAAAAGTGAAACTGAAAAACCAAACCATGTTTGGTAGAGTTGGTATGAGCTGAAATTTTGAAATCAATCATATTTGGTAACTTGGAATAGTTTGACATTTTATTTATTTAAAATAACATTTTGTAAATATATATGTTTTAAAAAATAAAATATATAAATATTTAATTTTTTGAAATATTTAATTTTTCATAAATATTTAATTTTTTCGAAATATTTAATTTTTCATAAATATTTAATTTTTTTTGAATTTATATATATATAATATTATAAATGAATAGTGTCAAACCATTGAACCCAACTCCAACCAAACCATCTATTGAGATGGTGTGAAATTTGATAGATTTGGGTCCAATGGAGTGACACTATTCAAACACTCTTTGTCCAACACCATGCTTGCCAAACATGTAGTGGAGCAAAATTTTCAAACCAAACCCAAAAAAATGGCTCCATTCCCTCTACCAAACATGCACTACATATATATAAATACTGTGTGTATAATACCCATTAGTTTCAAAAGGTATATATTGACACAAATGCTTAAAACTAGGGCTTCACATTGTTCGGTTTGATACGGTTTTTGAAAATTTTGGAACCAAACCATTATCAACAGTTATTTGAAAACAAGAATCAGAACTAGAACTATTAGTTAAGGAATCAAACCAAACCATAAAATAACGGTTCGTTCGGTTCTGAACCACGGTTCCGTAAGAATGTTCTTTCAAATTATACATAACATACATCAACATAAATTGTGAAAAATAATCTTGTTAATTTCAAAACTAAAAACAAGATACTTAAACAAAAAAATTACACCTCCACCCGCACCCCCAAAAACTCTCACACATACGCATTAAGAAGATGAGGGAGAGGGAGAAAAATTGTTTATGGAGTTTTTATGATTTTTTTATTACGTTTTTTAAAAAAAAAATTCAGACATGACTTCAGTCAAGAGAATTGTTGAATGTCCACGAGTTAAAATAAAAAAGTTATGAGTCTGTATTTATGTGTGAACCAACACATATTTATAAATTTATAGAGGGGGAGAGAGAAACTAACATTTTGCATTTAGCTTAGAAGTTGTGGTAATGAGGAGAAGAGTTATGGTGGCCGACGGTGAGAATGGATGTGATAGATGATAGGGGCTATAAATTATAGAATTGTTATGTATATGCATGTAATATTTTTTTGGATGGTAAAACACTATTATGGTAAACTTCAAATTTTATTTAATACACGAATTTGTATATATTTGGTGTTATAAGTTTATAATTTTGTTAAATATAATATAATTGTATAAGTGAGTTAAACATATATATGTATATCTAATTCATATTGGTTCGGTTCTGTAAAGGGGGATTCGCGTTGATATAATCCGCGAATCCAAAGGGTACGCCAAGGAAAAGTTGGAAAAGGCCAACAGGGGGAGTCGCGGATTATCCAGGGTATCTCTGGATGAGATCAGACACGCGATAAACGCTCTACAAAAAAGTGATCATTGAGGAATGACAAAGGGGGTCATAGGCAAAAGTCAAACTTCGCGACCTTATGAGCTTATCGCGTAAGGAGTGCTATTTTGACTGGCCTAGGGAAATACTTTGGGATGGTGAATAGTGGGTCGTGACCTTATTCATCAAAATCACTCAAAGTAAAGTACCTATTATGCGTCAAGTAACGCTCAGGGTCATGTAAATGGAGGATATGCATAAAATGACATGACCCAGGAAAACTATGACAAACAAATAAAGGAATTTGCGGATCAATAACATAATGGATTGCGGATTGACAATGTCGCGGATAGAACATTGCGACTTGGGTAAAATTATGGAGGCTAAAAGCGTGGATCTACCTTGCGGATGAACATGATGACGTGACAACAACTTATGCCTGAACCAGCGCCTATAAATAAGGGGTCAATGATTCAATGAAGGAGACTTTTTCGGAGACTAAGTGAGATAAATTTCTAGAGAGATAAAATATTTTGCATACTTGGTAGACTGTTGTTTTCTCTTCTATTTTCCCTCTTTCTCCATTTTTCTGTAAAGCATCAAAAAGCAATAAAGGTACAAACACCATTATTTTCTTGACGATCTTGTGTGAAAATTATCTCTAAATCTCATTTAGATCGAACCCCTACAGGTTCTAGACAGTCTGAAATCGGAACCAAACCAAATTAGAATAGTTTCATTTTTTGAGAACCAGAATCAAACCAAACCAATTCAAAACCGAAACCAAAGCACCGGTTCGGTTCGGTTCGGACCGGTTATATAGTTATTTTGTGCACCCCTACTTAAAACATCTTAAAATATAGATATTGTGCGTATAACACCCATTAGTTTTTAAATGTGTGTTTTGCACCTACTTATTTTGGACAAATGCTTAAAACACCCATTTAATATAGATATTGTGCTTATAACACCCATTAGTTTAAAAATGTGTATATTTGTTTTTTGAAAAATTAAGCTTTATATATAATATCAAAGAAAATGCCTAAAGCATAGAAATAAAAATGCGTGTATTGACACCTAAGTTATTATGAATCACTCAAATTGTATTTTTTCTTAAGTTTCATGAATTTCTAAATTAAAAATAATTATCTATTTTTTGTATTCATTTTTTTTTATAAGGGGCAATCCTTGAGATTTTTCACATTAAAAATATGATGTCAACGATTATTTTGGTATAATTAAACAAACTTTTTTTTGACAAATAAACCCACCTAGTTTCTCTTTTTTTTTAAATGAAAAAAAAAAGGTGCAAATTGCCCCGATAATGGTGCAAGCATTTAATCATACAATGCGTTTAACTCCATGTGGTTTCACTTCACCCCAAATATTTTAATATAATGTGAATTGCCCCCATTATGGGGGTAAATATTAAAAAAATTGGGATAAAACAGAACTGGGGGTTATACGCAAATTATGTAATTAACAGGGGTTTCACAACCAAAAAATATATGCGTATATATTCCCCCCTTCCCCATTATGCTATATTATTTAGTTTTTTCCACCACAATCGTTTTTGTAACAATTTCTTAATTAATTCACCTTTTTCTTCATAAACATTTGTATTAAATATTAGGGTTAAATGCAATAAACCCCCTAATACTATTCTCTCTTTCTAAAATAACCCCCTGCACTAAATGTTTGCCCCCTAAATTATGTAAATGTTGCAATTTACCCATTTCTGTTATAACACCGTTAATAGACATTTGTTGGACAATTTTACCCTTCACTGATAAGGCTCTGTTTGACAATTAAGTCTTCAAAAAACTGTTTAAGCTCTCAAGTTTGGTGACATGACAATGCAACCTCTTACAACCAATAAACATTTGACAACACACACCTGCTACACCTTATCTCCCTCACTCTTTCAGTTGTTGTTCACTGCTGTGACAACTCTGTTTTTGGCGCCAAAGAGGGCCTAGTTTGGCGCCATTTATCCAGCCTCAGAGCTTGTATATATGCTGTGTTAAATGTTGCAGTGTTGGAGACAAAGAGAACTGGTTCAAAGCTGTCCCATTTGGAGTTATCGAAGCTGGGTGTTGCAGACAAAAACAAGTAGCATTAAAGCTTCATAATGGTAATCCTGAACCAGTACTTTCTGCATCATATAAAGTTAAATGTTGTTGTTGTTTTGTTTATTTCTATCAAACTTGGCTGGAAATACATGGCATATTACTCCTGTCATTGCACTTTATTGTCATTTACTATCATTGCAAATACATTGCAGTAAACATACATTTTATACTATTTATATGTATAAAAATTGGTCCTGTTTCATATACGGATTCACAAATTAAGCTTCAATTGATGAATACTGACTGCAATGGTAGTGTGAGCGTGAGCATGATTGAGATTGGGGACGTGATTGGTTTAGGGCAAATGGAGTGTTTGAGAGACAGGAATTGAGGCTCGTGAGCTTTGAGAAGAAGAAGAAGAAGAATGCGTATTTTTCCAATTTTTGGCAATGGTAATAAGGGCTGTTTGGCCATTGTTTTGCCCTAAACCAATCACGTGATATGCACATGGAAGAAACTAACGGTCCTCTAACTGTGCGCATAGATGAGGGGGGTTAAGTGTTAAAAACGGGATAGTATGGGTTTTTTTGTCAAAACAATAGATCAGGGGGTTATTTGAAGAAATAGAGAATAGTATAGGGGGTTTATTTCATTTAACCCTAAATATTAACACTTTTATATTGAAACCTCAGGCGACAACGCCACGTGCCGTTGCTAGAACACTCCTAAGCATGCCACGCCGTGTCGAAACTCTTCCATCCACAAACACTCCGTAAACCCTAGAATTAGGAATCATGGCGATCGCTGACCTTCTAACCCTAGCTCGCCCATCTGAAACCCTA
Source organism: Cornus suecica (assembly GCA_963922005.1). Classification (NCBI taxonomy): domain Eukaryota; kingdom Viridiplantae; phylum Streptophyta; class Magnoliopsida; order Cornales; family Cornaceae; genus Cornus; species Cornus suecica. The sequence continues at coordinate 1,769,951 of OY998238.1, forward strand.
ATCAACTCGCAACTTTGACGCGGTTGATCCACGGACCGTACGCGGATCGTCCGCGTAAGGTACGCGGACTGTACGCGAATCATACGATCCGCGTATGCGTACGCGTCTCACACAAGTATATATATATATATATATATATATATATATATATATATATATATATATATAAAAGCCTTCCCTCAACGGCGAGTTCATCAAACCCTAGATTTCACCAGCAAGGACCTCTATAGCTCCGATCACACGGTTGTTCCGGTTGATTTCTGGCTTCGACAATCCCGAGCAGAGGTCTCTCTCTCTTTCTCTCTATCCATATATATATATATATACACTATTTTTTATTAACCCTCTTTAGGTTCGATTTTCTTATGCAATTGCCTTCTTGTGTTTGGGATTGTATTGCTGCCGTTTAGGGTTTTAAAATGCCATCTCTATTATTTATTAGATGGATTTTCCTTTGAGTCTCTAGTTTTAATTGCACGTTTTTTTTCAGTTTTCTTTTTAGGGGATCTAGGGTTTTGAAATGCCCTCTCTGTGAATTGATTTATTACTCTTTTACGATTATTTGTTTTTACTTGAATTTATATACAATTTTATACAATCCTTTTTGATTAAATTGCATTTCTTCTGCTCCTGCTGCCAACCTAGGGTTGTAGATGTCCTAAACCCTAGATGGACTGCAGTGAAAAGGGACTCAAAACCCTAAATGGGCTGCACAACAATCTGATTAGAGTTCCATTGGTATAATAATATTTTGCAAAAATTGTATTGGTGTTACATAAATAATATTTATTCTTGTAGTCTTCTGATTCTGATTCAAAAGCGCTCTTAGTTCAATTCGGTGGAACGCGGGTCATCAAAACCCGTTGTTGTAGGTTCAAATCCTACAGAGCGTTATTCCTTTTGTGTTGACCAAATTACACCGAAAGAGCTTCACTAATATTAATGATCCATAATGATCCATTTGAATTTGGGTGAGTATCTTATCTACATTGCATTGGTAAAATTTAGGTTGTATATGTGAGATCTCCCTGCTTTTCTCACATGATAGAATCTTCTTTCTCTGTAGCCCCCTTTCTCCTATAAACAAAGAGACAAGAAGTAGCTTTGTGGGACTGGTGCCAACAGTTTATCATGAAAGAAAGGACTCTCAATATGTTCAAAAAGAACAGCCATAGTGTTCAAGGTTCTCTTCTTCTATGTTTTCACCATCTTTTCGTTCTCTTTCCTATCCCCCTGTTGACATAACCTGCTGTAAATTTGCAAAGACAAATGCACAGGTACCCGCTCTTATGTCGGCATACATGCACAACAAGCATATCGGTCCATGTCCCCATGAATTTCATTTGGTTTGTTGTTACAAAATTTGCTTTTGGCATTCTGTCTTATGATTTACCTGCTAAATAAGCTCTCTCTCTGTATATATATTTACCAATTTCCATGCCTACGTCAAGCTACACTGCAGGGATACCACTTTTATCCCATTAACCACCATATCCTCTTCCAACCCCTATACCCTCACTTACTTGTCTATCACATAAACCATCATGTACTTGTCCAACCCATAAAACACCATGTACTTGTTTCAGTGACTTAAAATTTACGTGCTTAGAAAACCAAGCTTTGATTATATATGGATGCTTCTGTCTTCTGGCATGTTTGGCTTTTTATTTTTGAGTAATATGTTATGGTGTTTTTGGTATTGATTTTCCTTTTATCATTCTTCATTGTAAAGTTTAGCATATTTTAAGCCAATGTAATTTTGTCGTCTTCTGTTTCTGTCTTTTGTTTTTAATTGTTTCTGGTTAAGAATTAGCTAGCTGTTTCAGAAGAGGGTCAGGTTTGAAGATTTGGGAAGGCAAACCTGATCCCACAAGAGTGCTTTCAACAAGTAGGCGACGCCTATCTATGCTTTCTATGTTGTGCTTGAGTTGCAGGCAGAGGAAAAGGATGATAGAGGCAAGAAGACTCCTGGACGATTATGAAAAAAGCGCAAGCAGCTAAGTTCCGCCGGTCATTAGCGAGCAGCTAGGGTAGCCATAGTGAGCTCCTGCACATGTCCCTATGTGTGGGTTTATATATGCTATGCTGGATTTTTTATGCTGGTAAATATGTCCTGATAATATGTGGATAAAGGCGATTTATCTTGCAATTTTCTGCTCATTGAGGTCTCTTATGTAATATTTGTTTTTCCTTACTTCCCCACTTTATGGAGTTAAATGCAGCAAGCTGTCCCTCCATTCACGAAAAATCTCAGAATCTCTTGGAACTTTAGATCAGGAACATAACCTAATGATTATTCAGGACTTTGGGATGTGAAACCCTGCTTTAAGTCTGTAAAAGAGCACATGTCCAATTGTTCGTCTTGTATATTTTCCACCGAACAGGTGGACAGAAATAGAAACCTATCATCTTGCCATGATGCTCTGTTTGGGTTGAATACAGTAATTTTTTTTTTCCTTTGTTGCTTTATCATTTTTTCTAAATGAACCTGATGATATGCAGTTCTACGTTTGAAAATTTGCAGAGATTTTTTGCTCCTCCTGAGCTATAAGGGGTAGAGGTGGTGCAATCAGATATATGGCCTTGTTAAGTTTGTCCTAACGTTTACCTTTAACACATGCTTCTGACTTCTTCAGATGTTCACAATCCTAACATTTTTTTTTTAATTGTTCATTCCAGGTATGAGATTTGTGTAACTGAAAAGTCCTTCAAAAGTGATTTTGCTCTGATTCATTAATAGGTATAAGTCTTTCTGGATTAGTCTTAAGATTTAATTTATTCAGTTTATCTGGATACAGTTTGAAGGGGTATATATGCCAAGATGAGGGGCTAAAATAGTTCAGCTGAATAATCACTTTAATTTGAGTGAATTTAGTTGTGAAATTGATGAAGCTTTCGCTTTTACCGAAAACAACTATATCTTGGGGAATACAATATTACAATCTATTTCAGAGAGATCATGGAGATAACCTTTGTGGTTCCTTGATAAGTGACAGTGGACCTATTCTATTTTGGGTGGGGAAGAGCTTTTGCACAACAAAATGATGCTGCATGGTTTAATTGGAGTGAGAGCTATTTAGCTATCCATTGTTGTCAAAGCTACACTGCTTTTTTTTGTTATTTTTGTTACTTTTTTGCAATCATTTAAAGGACAACCTTTTCATTTAATTTTCCATAGTTTATTCCTGAGGAAGCTCACATATTCTAGTGACTTTAATATCTTGCATTATTTGTAATTTTGTTTAGAGCTTTTAAGTATTATATGGACTAAATTTTTCTGTATACTTTTATCTGCGCATGAATTATGAGACCTTAAATTCCCATAATTGCTTTGGTTATAAAACCTGTCATGTTATATGTAATTTGATGTTGGCATAGACTTTACTAGTTGCAGACTTTTGGTGTTAGGGAACACATTTGGTGATCTTAACCATCTTTTTTTCTTTTTTCTTTTTTCTTTTTTCCTTTGGTGTGTTGGATTATTATTACCAGAGGAAATAGTGAGTGGAATGGGATTGCCCTTCTTTCCTCCAACTTATTGGTGTATATTCATTTGGTATATATTTTTAGCAATTATGTCCTCAGGCATTTTGTTTTTTCTTTGTATAATGTTTTTATTTTGTCAATTTGTGTTGGGAGTTTCTTTTTCACGTCCTCGTAATTTTTTGAGGTTACTGACAAGTTGTTGCCTTGCTGAGGGGAAATTTTTCAAGGCATCGTTGTTGAGATTCTTTGGCAAATATTTGGCAAGTTTTTTTGTTGGAAAGTAGGGAGGTTGGAAGCATTAGATGTTGTTCTCCTGTGGTAATAAAACTTTATCTTTGTGAAAAAGACAGTTTGCTTCTACGGAATTTTTGTTGATTGTGGAGATATTGCATTTCTATAGGATCTTGTATATGGAGCTTAATTCAGTATTCTTATGTATGAAGTCTTGTATAGAAGCTATTGTGTTATTGCCTCTTTTTTTATATTGTGCATAAAGTCTTGTAACAAAACTGCTCGTATTGTCTCTTCTTTGAAATTGGACAAAGTTATAGTTTAAGTTGTGGGATGTCTATTTTCCCACACAGTTGCATGGGTGATGTAAAATTTGATTGTTATGGCCTTTTTTTATATAATGAGTGTTACTTCATATATATATTGGCAAGCAACAAGGTATGATTTTGTTAACTGATTTTCCAATTTCTAGCTGTGAATATCATTATTACCTCTTATATTTCTTCCATATACACAAAAGAGTACACGGTAACATCTAAATTTGAGCATTCTCTAGGTAATGGGACTTTCATTTTCTAATATACTCTTTTGCATGTAGATTGTGTAAAATCTATGGTTCACGAATTAGTTTTTAGTTGCACTAAATGGTTTCTTCCTTGTGATGAGTCTGCTCTTTTATTTGACGAGATTCAAGTAGGTGAATCCCTGTTGCTTTTCATTCTTGTTTATCCATTCTTTCAAGCACTTGATCTTTGACCGTTTCCAAGATTCATTTAGACATGAATTCTAGGTTGGTCGCTTATTTGACTGTTTCTTGGCCCATGCATGTTTCGTGCTGTGCTTGGCCTATGATGGGTTTATTTTGAATTGTATATTAAGTTGCTTATATCTTGTGTACTCTCTTGTGTAAATCTTGAATGAAAACCAGTTTAATGATTCTTAAATGCAATTATACTTGTTAAACATTTCAATTATTGGTTTCAATTTCTTGTCTCTAGTCCAAATTAATAGAGTGGTGTTCTGCAGAGCACGAATGGGGGGTGAGTATCCAGATCTTCAAGGAATGGAAGTTGCAATAAGCGTCAAGTGTTGATATAAGAGTCCTATCTGAATTGTCTATTAGACTCACTTATGTTCTGGATTTCTTGTTTAATCTCTAGGGCAAAGCCTTACCATAAATCAAGGGTTCTCCAACGCGGTTCCTTTTTGTCGGGGTCATCAAGCACTTCAATTGCTGGTTTCAATACCAAGTTGAGAATATCCATTTTATGTCTGATGAATCGCTCCGTGTTGTATAAATCATGAATATCTAGGAACAATGTTCGCCATTAACAATGAATATAAAGAAACTAAAGACATTCTTCTGCTTCTTAGATGCAAAGGTGAAATCTATTGTCATATTTCATTTACGTAACTCGAAGTACAAGATCATTTATTTTTGTTCTTTTAAGCAGATTGCTCATTCTCTAGGTAAACTCTGATGAAAAATCATTTTTAACTTTTATTCTAACAATGTTTAATTGCTTTAGTTTGAGTTTTCATTTTGTCTTTCTTGATAAATCAAATTGTTCCATTAGGTATTCTTTTGATCTTCAATCTTAGGTAGATTTATAAATACGACATTTTGGTAAGAAAAAGTATTAAACCCAAACATTATAATTCATTTGGTTACCCAAGGTGATGCTGTAGTTGATGTTTCTCACATGTTTGTTACTAAAGTATTAAAGTCAAAGCAATATAATTCATTTGGTTTCTCAAGGGGATGCTGTATGTGATGTTTGTCATTAAAGCAACTTACCAACACAGCCAGAGTAGGGGCTGCCCCTTAATGTGCATAACCAGCCAGAGCCCGAGGAAATTTTTATAATAGTCAATGTAGGGAAGGTGAGGCACTTTCCCCTGCATATGGAGAAAGAAATCAAGGATGAGGCGACCAATCTCAAGTTGAAGAATCGGTGTTCAAAGTAAAGGGGCAGTAGCCACTGTTTTGCAGGCCTGGTTATATATGAAAAGTAATGCTGGTATAGTATTGTTTATTCTTTGAGTGATGCCAATTGGGGTTTAGGTTTTTCAAATAATGTTTTGTTATCAACTTCGTATTTTCCAAGTATTATTTAACACTCAAGTTAAATTTTTTCTTATCTTTCTCAGACATCATAGTAGAAGTTAGAGGTTATGTGCAAGTTTTCCAAATATGTGAAGGTAAACAGTTCTTAGCTAGTGTAAGTTCTTTATCCCCAAAGAGGAAGGGAATTGTATGGCTGATAAGGTGAGCTTGTCTTCCCCTTCAAGGTTCCTGCATAAGCAGGACCTACATTAGGTATTGGGTGACCCTTGTACTCTATGTAGCGGTATTTTTTAGTTCACACAAGATAAAAACCAAATGTTTCTACTCTGAAATTTCAAATCTGTATTTACATTTTCCAAAGATTTGTTACTTGCAGGAACAAGTCAATGATGGCAAGGGGGCAATGCAATAAAAAAAGGAGTCTTTTCTAAGCTCTTTTTGGGAACTATCGTGGACATCTTACTTGTCGGAGATGCTTGGTTTGCAGCATGTTGTTGAATTCTTTTTTATTGAATTACAATACAAGGTGAGGTGTGAATTTTGTGTAAAGTGGTTAGAAGAATGAACAGATGGATATTAATGGTCCTCTCTCTATGATATTCTTTTATTGCCTTCCTCTGATGGTAGAATGTTTAGGTGATAGGATGGTCCTTTTTTTTTTGCTTTTCCCAAATTTATGAAATTTTAGGTCTTTCTTTGAAAGTTTGAAGAACTATTGCAATCTGATATTTATCCTTCCAAAGCACTTCCTAATACTTTGGAAACTTAGTAGCACTCGCCTTTCACTTGTTTAGACTTTCTTGGTCTTTACCATTGTTCTCGCTTCTCTATCCTATTGAAATTTTCGGCGAGGCTGCAAGTTCTTTTATTACTTCTTACAATATGTAAGTTATTATGCTAACTTGTTTCTGTGAAACTTCTTTAGGTCCTGTTATTAATTGGTTAGAATAAAACATTGATCTTTTCGTAAAATAGTTTCTAAAAGATGTCTATCGACTTGTTATAGTGATACCATAATTAGGTTTCTCTAGTTTGTGTTTCAGATGTAAAAAAATTTCTGCAACTCTATAACCCTTCAATATCGATTTTATGGGGTATGTAGTCTTTTGAAGGTGAAATTAATAGAGTACAACTAGAGGCAGGGGAAGATTCTGGATTTGTATTTATATGAAAGATTCAGAGGTAGAAATACATTTAGCTGGATATTCACTTTAGAGCATATTCAGTTTGAACTTGACGGGGAGGCTTCTCCAAACAGATGGATTAACAGTGCATCACATATAGGCTCGAGGTTTAGGGGTTGCTGGAATTTTTTAAACTTCTATTGGGAAATTTTGAGATGATAATAATAACTGATTTTTATGGGCAAATCTATGCACCGGTGTCATGAAAAAGTGCTTGGACATTTAATTGCATGGAGAATAGTTTGTCATCTTTATTGTCACATTTCTGTATAGCATTTCCGTTCCATTGAATCTTTTGGTTTACCCTGATCATTCAGCATCCACGTAGAATCCAGAAATTGATTTTGCAAGAAGTGGGGTTATGAAACACTGTTTTACTCAGTAAGTTATTTCTCTCTCCTGTATCGACACACAGTATGTATTTCATTGATCGATACATACATCTATCAATTGTATTGTTCTATTGATTGTGCATTTATCTGTATTTCAAATACATGATTATGGCCTTTTCAAATACATGATTATGACTTCTGTAAGTCGTGGCCGGTCAGAAGATTAGATCTGGACAAAGAGCAGATTGATTGTATCGGTGTATTTTTATGCTATTCTTTTATCATCTTGCTCCTATGCTCAGTTTGAGTTTGGGTGGTATACAGTTTTCTTTTTCTTTCAATATACTTCTCTCTTACTATTATTGAATTTGATGATGTGAAATTCTATAATTGCAGATACGATACGATCATATATATTTCAGCTCTGAGTTCTTCCTAACCGTATTTAGGACTTCTTACTTCTTTAGATGCTCATGGGCTCTAGCATGGTCCGACTTCTGTAACGGTTAAAGTTTAAAGAAACGCTTTTAATAAACAAATTATTTTGATGACCTATTTCTATGGAGTTTATTTATTCCCGTGGTCATATTGTCTATTTGGATTCAACGGAGCTTGTTCTTTATCCGCAACAACTAAATCTCTTAACAATGACTTGAGATTACCTTTTCCTTTCAAATCATTGATTTAAATACCAATGAAGGTTTCCTTTGTTTGAAACTTATTTTCTGTTGTGCTCCTATAGAGCGTCTTATTTGAGGTTTTTCATTCTTTCTAATCTCCCGTTCTTATTTTCTAATGTGCTCCTATAGAGTGTCTTATTTGAGATTTTTCATTATTTCTAATCTCTCGTATTTGTTTGTGTTAATGTAGACTTAATAGTTTGAGTTTGCAGTTTCTTTTATGAATGAAGACTTGGCCATAAGATTTGGTTTCATTTTGTGTCTGATCTTTGACTGACTAAGACACTGTAATTAAGACTTAGGTTAGTCGGTTTTTTACAGCTCTTGCTTGACCTATGAGTTGCTTTTGGCTTGTGAACCTCAAGTGAATTCCTATTCTTATATTTAAAGATAGCAATTTACAAATTTTGATTAATCTGTGTAGCCGACCTCTGTCTAGAGTCAGAACCTAGACGATTGTTTTCCTTATATACTTAATGAGCAAAGTTTCCATAATTGCAATTTACACATTTTGATAAAACACTGATGAAAAATCATTTTTTTATTTTTATTCTGCCTATGTTAAGTTGCTTTAGTTTGAGTTTTCATTTTCTCTTTCTTGATAAATCAAGTTGTTCCATTGGGTACTCTCTTGATCTTCAAGCTTTGGGGAGATATATGGATGTGAAAGCCATCATATACTTTTTTTGTTTTTGAAGAGATCAGTGATAAATTATATATAAGTAAAAAAAGAGGCAAAAAGCCTTACAAGATACTATGGGGCATCCCCCAAGCCAAAGGATTTAAATGGAACCCAAACAACCACCAAAGAAAACCATACTAGTAATGGAAATCCATTCCCAAAATACTACAGTAAAACGAACTCGGAGAAATTCCAGAACCCATAAAACAACTACAGCAGTCCACCTCCAAAAACTCATACCCAGTTTCCCATCTTTGCTGAATCCACTTATTACTTGCAGTGTTCACCTCCCCACCATTCCAATTGGTAAGCAGTAACCAGCTATGAAACCAACCAACAATATTAGTACTCATGTAAAAATGGATTATGGCACACTCCAAATATTTGCCAACTCTTTATTATGGGGAGTATCCCTCACACCGGAGAGCAAGGAGAGAGCCCCACGCACCACATGGACAACCTTCCTCTGTAAATTTTCGCAGGTAGTAGCTTCAGCTTGAAACACATGTTTGTTCCTCTCAATCCAAATAATATAGACACATGCAGCAAACCCCAACTTAAAGTTATCACACATCTAGTTAACAAGTATATCCCAATGTCCCTCTGGCCAGTTCAACCTCCCTTTCTTCTTAACCTCCTTCCATATGCGTCTTGTGAAACTACAGTTGAAGAAAAGGTGATCCCTGTCCTCCATCATGGAATGACATAAAACACAATTAGCTTAAGTGATAACTCCAATGGTGAGCAGAAAATATTTACTTCTAAGTCGATCAAGCAAAGTCAACCATAGGAGGAAAACATGTTCTGGTATAGCTTGCTTAAACCACACCACCTCATACCATGGGACCTCATCCCTACTATGCCTCAAGTAATCCCAAGTCACCTTGATAGAAAACATCCCATTCCCCGGTGTCTATAATACTTTATCCTTGACACTGCAATCTGGTTGCAATTCATGGGGAAAAGAATCTCTAAATTGAAGCCATTCATCAGTTTCCACATAAGGAAATTGCCAAGAATCATTATACATGAGACTACTAACCTTAGCATCGAACCCCATACCAGAATCAGTGATGAATCTGTCATCCATTCTCGTGTTCAAAGATCCCTCTGGCAACCAGCTATCAAACCATAAATTAGTAGACCTCCCATCACCAATAATGTGCTTAACACAACCTCTAAAAGTATCACGTAAATGGAGAACTCCCCTCCAAGTCCATGAACACAACTTAGGAGGTTTCACTTCCCATAAACTCATACCCTTTAGCAAGTGAATCTTAACCCAATTAACCCACACTGAGCTACTATCAGGCTGACAAACTTTCCATAAATACTTACTCATAGCTGCAGTATTCCATTGTTGAGTATCTTTGAACCCTAACCCACCTTCCTTCTTACGGCAACACACAACATCCCAAGCCACCTTACTTCCCCCCTTACTCAGTTTTGTCCCAATCCATAGAAACTTTCTTAATAAACAATCAACATCATGAATCACTGACTGGAGGTAGCACAAACAATGAAGCCCAATACACTTGGGTAGAAAAAAGCACAGAATTAACCAATTGCAACCCGCCTCCAAAAGAAAGGAATTTAGAAGACCAGCTATTCACCCTAGCTGTGATTTTTTCCACTAACACCATACAATCTTGCCGCCTTAATCTGGTAGGGATCAAAGGGACCCCCAGATATTTCACTGGAAGACTTCCTTCTTGAAACTGAAGAAGATACCTAATCTGAGTAGCAACACTCTCCACCAGAAAGAAATAATATGCTTTTGGCACTATTAGGGCATAACCCAGAAATAGAGCTGAACTCATCCACAAACTCCACAAGGCATTGAACAGATTTAAGCTTTCCTGCAGAAAACATGATTAAATCATCAACAAACATAAGGCTTGAAATTCTTTGTTCCTTGCATCTCCAATGATAAGAAAATCCCCCTTTAGCAATATTTTTGTGTAAAATACCAGTTAACACCTCCATTCCCATGACAAACAAATAGGGGGATATTGGATCCCCTTGCCTCAACCCTCTACTACTCTGAAAATATCCATGCAATGTCCCATTTATATTAACAGAAAATCTTGGAGACGTCATGCAAGTCATAATCCAATGCATCATAACTGGTGGAATGTTGAAAGCTTGTAGAGTAGCTTGCATAAATTCCCAAGACACTGTATCGTAGGCCTTCCTCAAATCCACTTTCAAACACACCCTAGCTGATCTATTATCCTTGTGATAGTTCCTTAATAGCTCTTGTGCAAGCAAAATATTATCAGAGATGTCCCTACCGGATACAAAAGCTCCTTGGTTCATACTAATACAAGAAGGGAGACATGGTTTTAGCCTATTAGCAATAAGCTTGGCCACACACGTATACAAAGTAGTACAAACAGATATTGGCTTGAAATCAACAACAAATGTAGGATTATTCACCTTAGGGACCAAGGTGATAATAGTTGAGTTGATCTCCTTAAGAAATTTTCCGCTATGGAAGAAAGAGAGAATAACAGTAATGATATCATTCCCAACTATATGCCAAGTTTGCTTAAAAAAGTGGGCATTAAAGCCATCACTACCTGGGGCCTTATCATCATGCAAAGAGAAAAATGTAATTTTTACCTCATCAGCAGTGAAAGGCCTAACCATAAATTGAGCTTGTTCTTCAGTAATCGGGTTAATAATGAATTGACTCAAATCAGGAACCATAGGCTGTTTAGGGGCATGAAACAAATCCTTATAAAAGTCCACTACCTCTTTCACAACCTGCTCATGGATTTCCACCCTCTCCCCATCTTTGTTAACCAAAGATTGAATATTATTGAAATTCCTCCTAGCAGCTGCCACCTTGTGAAAAAACGTGGTATTTTTGTCCCCAAATTTAAGCCATTTCACCCTAGATTGCTGCTTGTAAAAAGATTCTTCATCAGCTGATAACTTTAGATAATGTTCCAAGCATCCCTTTTCCAAATGTTTCACATGCTCATTTGTAGGATCAAAATCAATAATCTTCTGATAGTTATGCAAGCATTCCCTACACTCTTTCACCTGTTTAGACAAGTCACTATAATTTCTGGCATTCAACATCTTCAATTCAGATTTTTGATAAGCTTCAACTTTCTCACCACCTGATACATGGGAATCCCTGGAATCCATAGCCCCCAATTCCTAGCCACGATACTAAAGAAGTCCGGGTGACCAACAAGATAATTATTAAACCTAAAAGGCTTCCCTCCCCTTATTACATCAGAAGCCATTTTTAAAATACATAAAGAGTGGCCAGAGACTCCAAATGGCTCAAACAAAGCTTCTGAAGAACAAAACACTTCACTCCATCTTCCATTAACTAGAACCCTGTCCAATTTACTGAAGTAGGTGCCGTTATTCCAAGTAAATTGCATTCCTGTGTACCTTAAATCAAATAGATTAGCTTCCGCTAGGCAAGCACCAAACTCCATCTTACTAGCATCCCACACTCTATCACCGCCAAGTCTCTCATGGTTATATCTCACTGCATTAAAATCACCCATGAGAAAGAAAGGATCATTCTGAAATTGATGAGCCCGCCCCTTCAAAGCCTCCCAAAGTGTTCTTCTAGGAGTAGCATCATTGTGGCCATAGACAAAACAAGCCTTGCAAGTAGCAAGACTATTCCTATCTTTAACAGAACACACTAAAAACTGATCTGATTTCCCCAACACAGACACCTCCAGAGTATTGTTATTCCAACACACCCACACTCTCCCCTCTTCTGAAAATTCATAATTGTGAACTACTTGCCAACCTTGGGGGAGAAATGAAGCAATCCTCTCAGCATTTATATGTTTCACCTTGGTTTCCACTACACCCATCAGAGACATTTTATACTCCATAATTACCCTTTTCAACTCCTTTTGTTTCAGGGGATGGTTTAAACCCCTTATATTCAAACATCCAATTATCATGGAACACCAGATTGAGATTTATTCCCCATCCCTCCTCCTCTTCTTGACCTTAGAACTGTTGGTGGCCCGGAGTTCTTTGATTTCCCTTTTTCAGCCTTCTTAGAAGCCCCAGACTCCTCCACAACACCTGCATTAACCACAACACCTTCAGTAATTGCTAAGCCAATGATTCTAGTAATTGTTCTTTTTTTTTTTTATTATTATTGCCATTTTTTTCTGTCTGTTTTGCCTTTTGTTTTTCATTGTTTCTGATGTGGATCAGTTGTGTACCTGGTTCAGAAGGAGAGCACCGGGTTGCATTGGCCCTATGTGTGGGCTTTATGTATGAGATGATGGAGTTGTTATGCTGGTATGTATTTTCGCGTTGTATCGAATTAAACCACATGCTCCACCGCTTGTGCTGGCCCCGTCAATTCCTTTGATTACTATGTGAATAAAGGTGATTTATGTTCCAATTTTCTGTTTGTGGCTTTTGTTAGTTGCCTTCTATTATCTTTAAGTTTGTACCGGGTGACCAAGGATGATCTTTATGCATTCATGCTTTTCTTGCTTCTATGTTTCTCTCAGGTTTGGCTCTAGATCATATCTCTATGGGCTTAGATCATCTATTTTTTATTTTTAGGATAAAAAATCATATTTTGAAACATAATATATATTTTTCGCAAAAAAATTATTTTTCGGAAAAAAATCATATTTTGGAACATAACATATACTTTTTCGGAAAAAAATCATATTTTGGAACATAATATATACTTTTTTGCAAAAAAAAAAATTTCGTATAAAAAATTATATTTTGAAACATAATACATACTTTTCGAAAAAAATTCATATTTTGGAACATAACATATATTTTTTCGCAAAAAAATATTTTTCGGGAAAAAAATCTTAAGTTTTATGTTTTGTGTGAAAATTTTTAGATGCTGATATTTAATTGATGCTTTGGAAAGGCTTATTGATTTATTTACTTATATTTTTTTTTATTCTTTTCATGCTCATATATTTAAATGAGGGGCTTAGGTGTAATATTCCTAGTTCAGGAAGGAGTAAGATAAAATAAAAGGTGTCTTGTGGGTGAATTTAGGAATTAGCATTTTAAAGGATCCTTTCCAGCTTGCATGTGGGACATGTGTTATCAGTAAACCCATTTCTCTCTCTTTTTTATTTATTTAGGATAACATTATTTTGGACACTGAGAAAATGGAGATGAGTAAGAATCATACGAGAGAATATGAGAAGCAAATAGAGAGAGACTTGCAGCCGAAGAGACTAAGGGGCAATGAAATAAGGAAGTAAAAATCTATTCTAGTAAAAGTGAAAAAAATCTATATATATACACACAATATATGCAAATTTGTTTTTTCTATTTTTTTTAAAAAAGTCTCAACCCGACCCGACCCGACTCAACCCATGAAAAAATGGGTCGGGCTCAACCCGAACCCAGACATGTCTTAAGAGCTGGCCCGACCCAACCCAACCCGGATCTGGCCCAGCCGGATTTGGGTTGGGCCGGGTTGGGTTGGCCCAAGTTGCAGACCTACTTAGATGTGCCTACTTCATTGCTGCTACCATGAGCATAGGTGAAATGCTGAAGAATGTGACTCACATTGAATGTGGTAAAAATGAAATGGTGGAATTTTCGGTGTCCTCATATTTTCATGGGTTACTTCTTAGTGAAGTTAGTATAATAAATGGCCTGCAGAACCTATAATATCATCTTACCCTAAACAATGCCAAGTGCTGTTGAATTTTAACTGCTTTACTGAATAGCGATTATGAACTCTAATCATATATTTTTAGACCCTCTATATAATATACTTTTTTTTTCAATGGGGATACATACACATACAAGAATAATTTACTGATATATAAGTTACACCCTCTCAATAAACTTAAATTTTTAGAGTAGTTGATAGTTAACAATATACATATATATGTATTAATTATTTAACTCTGAAATTGTTGTATTAGAATTTGCCATGGAGTTGTTCATGTGCTATCTAGTATTATTCTGACCTCATTACTAGATTCAAATATAGAATGACGCTGGTACAAGAGTGGATCTTAACAAGAAACATATTTATGGTATTATGATTTTTGTGAACGCTTTATTATCAATATCATGACTGAAAAAACTAAGCATTTTTAATGGATTATAGTGATTTTTGTGATTTTTTTAAGAATAATTTAGGACATAGAAGCATCATATTTTTTAATAAGAGTTTAAAATAAATGAAATTTTATTATAAACAGATACGATTTGGAAAATTATTATTAAGTTCAAGACCTTGTTACTTTTATATTTTTCAAAAAAAATGAATAGTGTACGTGTGGTTAATGGTTATTGTGTATAATTAAAAAGTATATAAAAAAATCTAATGCATGCCAAATAATTTACGTGCTATAATATTCGAAATATATTACATAAATTCACTTGCAAATAAAAAATATAAGGGGTAACTGCAGAAAACCCCCTTAACTATGGTCAATTTTGCAAATTACCCTTTGGCATATTTTTTGTGCAACAAACCCCCTAAAGTATAGGGCTGACAATTTCGGGTTACGGGTCGTGTTGAGATCGTGTCGGGTCGAAATCGTGTCGTGTCAAAAAGACCTGTTTAATATACATGTCAAATATCCTCAACCCTAACCCAACCCATGTCATGTCCGTGTCGACTCACGTGTTGATCCATGTAATCCATTTAGCATATTTATTATAATATTTTAAATTAAATTTGACATAATCCAACACGAAATAAACTATTTAACTTATTATCAACAAAATTAAATTGATTTTGACACAATCCAATACTATTTTATTGATATATTTCAATCCATGACCAATTAGAGAGGAGAAAAATATAAAAATAAAGATAAATATAAATATAATCGTGTCAAACGTGTCGTGTTCGGGTTATCCGTGTCGTGTTTGGGTTGACCCTTATATTCTCGTGTTGTGTTCGGGTCGACTCTTTTTAGGCCTCAACCCTTTTATGCTCAACCTTAACCCTTTTAAATAGTCTCGTGTTAGTGTCGTGTTCAATTTGGCCAGCCGTACTAAAGTACAACAAACAAAAATGCCTCCTTTTTAATTGAATTATGGTTAATACATACCTTATTAATTATTAATATAGGCTATAAAATAATTAATATTAATTTGATAGCATATTTCCCACTAAAAAATTCATAAACATATGCATAATTCTTAAAATGTACTTATTAAATCACGCTTTTAGGTTCTTTAAATTTATATTAAATAAAAATATTTAAAATGATTATTTGTTAACAAACTTTATGTATATAACATGAATGTTGAATTGGAGCGGATAAAACCTGTTCTGAACTGGTAAGCATCAAAATCTAGCAAAGCTGACCTTTTAAACACAAATTTTTTATTATTAAATCAAACCAAATTTTAATAACAAATTAATTATTTACAAAAATAGTTATAGGATAAGTAAGAAAAAAGAATATTGATATAATTCAGATAATGGATTAATTTAAAAGGAGGGTAAAATAGTCTTTTGAAATGAAATGGGGTTAATTGCAATAAATTGATACTTCAGGGGGGCTATTTAAAGTTTTAGGGAGGTTAGCTGCAAAAGGCCAAAAAGTTCAGGGGGATTTTTTTCTATTAATGAATTTCTTTTAACGGTCACAATCGCGGACGCGACCGCGTCTCTGCTACGCAACGCGTATCCACGGTAAAAATCTTTAGCGTGGATCCTACGCTACGCGTAGTGAAACCTTTATATATACACGCTCTCAGGTTCTCTCGGTCTCTCTCATCCACACACACAGATCTATTACATAACTACCGTCGCTGTCGGTATCAACGCCGGCAACTCTCCCTACTAAACCCTAATCGGCGAATTAACCCTAATCGACGTCGGCAACTCTCCCCGCCAAACCCTAATCGAACTCGGCAACTCTCCCCGCCAAACCCTAATCGAACTCGGCTTCAAATCACTCCTACCAAACGAATGGTAACCCTAAAATTCTGTAAATATTTACAAACATTATATACACACACAATATATACTTGTACACTGAATGTATATACCAAATACACTGTAATTGTTAATCTTAATCAAGCTTCAAGAATGGTAATCCGTATAGTTTTCTCATTATTCCAACTCCATCCTAACGTTCAAAATTGTTTATACACACACACCCACACCCAATATATATCCTCGTACGCTGAAACTCTCTCTATATAGATATATCTAAGACACTGAAATTGGAGGTGTTAGCCTTATAGTATATAATATTTCTCTAATACACTGAAATTATGTGTCTTTTCTTTATGTAACATCCGACTTGTTTAAGGCATGATTGGATCTGAGCAATGAGCAATGAGCAATGGGTAATTGCCCATGGTTCGTGAGTGGCTATTTCATTCTTTGTTTCTGATATCTCTCATGTTCCATTGCTATGATCCTTTGTTGTTTATGTTTACGAAATTGTGTTTGGTTTACATAATTAATATTTTTCTTGTAGTCTTTTCAATTCTGATATGTAAGCGCTCTTAGTTCAATTTGGTGGAATGTGGGTCTCCAAAACCCGATGATGTAGGTTCAAATCCTACAGAGCGTGATTGCATGTGTTTATTGAAAGATTGTTTCATTTGGGTTTGGGTGAGAGTTTATTTACTACATTGCATTGCCAAAAATTTAGGTTGTATTTTTGAAAAAATTGAGATCCCTGCCTTTTTCATATGGTAGAATCCTCTTCCTGTGTAGGTGTAGCCCCCTTTCTCTTCTTATAAGAGAGACAAGTTGTAGGAGTGGTGTCAACAGTTTATCACGAAAGAAAGTACTCGATATTTTGGGACAAAAATGTTGTCGTGTTCAAAGGTCATCTTCCTTTTCTCTGTTTTCACCATCTTTTTGTTTTCTTTTTTATCCTTTCCAAACCCACCTCCTTTCTCCCGCTCTCGGTGTAATGTTAACTACGGACACTGACAGTGGTTATTTCTGTTATTATACCATGTAGGGGCTTCAAGGAAGTAAACGAGTATGATTTCCGCATTGCATTTTGTTGATTCCTCGACCATTGTCTGATTTACATTCTATAAATTCTTGTCCATCTCATCCGTTATTCTTAGGGGTACCCAATTGTTTTTATTTTTTTAATTTTTAAAATTTTATTTGTTATTTGGTTTTGAGCTTTCACTATCATTTGAATGGCACACAACTTGGTTTTAGGTTTCTTGATGCCTAAGCTCACGTGTTCCATTAATTCCTGTAAGACTATATCGGCACTGATTCATGGATTAGTATTTTTTTGAGATTTTTCAGTGATCTATGTTATTAAATTTTATTATTTATGTATATATGGATGGACAGTGATAAATTATTTGCCAGTTGGCATATTTCGTAACAGTTGGTAATATATTTGGTGGATTTTGGTAGTTCTATGTCAATATGTGGTTTAAGTCTTGATTGAGGGCCTCATCTTAGCATTTCAAGTTTTAAATGGTTGATGGCTCAATTGTTGTATACCAACCATTTTTTCATGTTACTTTGTTGCCTTATTAATTTGGTTCATTTTTGTGCATTTTTTAATTGGTTTATTATACCATGAACATATCTGCTTCAAACACTCTTATCTTCTACTGTTTACAAGCTCAAATCCACGGTAGAGAACACCTTGGGTAAAAGTTGTTGTTGCTCAAATTTTAGTGTGGTGGCATAAGCTGGTGGGAAGCTAACAAGTTCGGGCATGTTCCCAATGGTTGGATTGGTCTTGGAGACAGTTGGACTGAGAGGCTTGGAGACGATGTCTCCCCTTTGCCTTTTTGTGTTGAAACCACTGTCTACATCATCTTTTTGACTCTCTTTATTCAATTTGATTTTATTGATCTGTTTTTTCATTAAACTTATTGGGATAATTAATTTTAAGTACTTAATACTCTACTTCTTTTATAAGCCCTAGCATAATATAATTATACTATTTTCTTCTATTTATTATAAGTAATTTATTGGGTTTTAATTATCTTTATTTTTCAAACTGGAGAAGTGGTTGCGGATCTGCTTCAAACACTCTTATCTTCTACTGTTTACAAGCTCAAATCCACAATTGAGAACACATCGGGAAACATTGTATATGGTGGCATAAGCTGGTGCGTAACTAACAAGTTCTAGCATGTTCTCAACTGTTGGATTTGGCTTGGAGACGGTTGAATTGAGAGGCCTGGAGACAATGTCTTCCCTTTGTCTTTTTTGTCTTGAAACTCCTCCTGTCTACTACATCTTTTTTTTCTCTCCTTTTTTAACTTGATTTTATTGAACTGATTTTGCATTAAACTTATTGGAATAATTAATTCTAAGTACTAAATACTTGACTTCTTTTATATGCTCTAGCATAATATAATTTTATTATTTTCTCCTATGTATTATAGATATTTGCTTCTGTCTTATGTTACAAGGGCGCTGGACAGCTCACTAATATGTGAATGTTTTCGAAAGAGTTTGACTCGTGAGAGGACTAAGGTCCCGTTTGGAAACCTTGTTTTTGTTCTGTTTTTGTTTTTTTGCACTGTTCAGGAGAACAGAACATGTTTGGCAACCCTTTTACTGTTTGTTCTGTTCTTAATTTGGAAACTGTTTCCGTAAATAGTATAAAAAATAAATGAACAACAAAAACTTGTTTTTTGTTCTTTTAGGATTTTTCAAAAAAAAAAAAATTTGTGGTAGAGAGAAAAAATTGTGTGAGAATATGTGTATTTTTTTGCCCCAAACATGTTTTTTGTTCTTGTTCTTTTGGGTGAGAAAATAAGAACAAAAACAAGAATTGTTCTTGTTTTTTAGTTCTCAAAACAAAAACAAAAACGATGGTTCCCAAACGGACCCTAAGATATGACTGATTAAGGAAATGAAGATGTGGAATCGGGTTAACTCCGGTCTGTTTTCTAACCGAAAGTGCTCTACCCTCCGGACCAGCTGTGCTAAGAAACTAGATTTTCTTCTATTGATTGACCTTCTCGATTCGTTGGCAAAACCTTCCAATCATAGGGTGACATAGATGTAGATATTTGAGTTTATCACTCTGCTCTAGGTTGTACCATATGTGGTCTTGGTGTTGAATTTATTTTTTCCGGTATGATCATATGCTATGTCATTGCTTCCTATTATGTTGCTTTAGATGGGTTTGAATTTGTTTCTCAGTTGCTCATATGCTTGAATCTGATATATGTGCTTGTATATGATTATAATGATAAGTAGTCATGAAACAAAACAATTGGAGTTTAAAACAATGACCTCAAAATGCAATTCTAACCTGATAGCGTATTTGTATTTCTTTCTTGGTTTTTATTATTTCTAAAAGGCTTATTGATTATTGTAAGATGACATTTTCCTTATTATGTGTTGACATCAAACTTCATTTATGCTTTCCAGATTTGGAGCAATTTTTAGTGACTACCAGAGGAAGGGTATTTATGCTCGTTACCTGTTTCATGTCTGAATTAGGCTTGACAGATGTCCCCTTTGACTTATATAAAGATGACGGTGGTAACGATCCAGTGGTAGTGCTTAAGGATAGAATGCTTATTTTTAAACCCTCTAATCATGAGTCTCATATGGGTACATGAATTATAATAATACTTACTCCATGTCTCTTCTTTAAGAGATATTTGTTATATCAATTTTAAATGAACGATTTACTACAAAATATTTCAGAGAGTAGGTGATCTCATTTTAAAAGATTGTCAAACAGACTCTGCCAAACACTTTTAAAAGACAGAAGTCCTTGGTTGCGAGATTCTGTTTCTGCTTTTGTGCTGCGCAATGGTTTGTATGTCAGAGTATTTTGGTTTGACTCCTAAGGTTTCAATACACCTTGTGGTTCCATATTCTCTGTCTTTGCCTTCATTTTCTGTCAAGAAATAGATAATACAGTAAGATTTCTCAGTTCATTTTAATACGCATATTACAATGCTACATTTAACAAGTCACTGTCATGAATGTGTAAGATGCGGAATACTTTGCCATGAAATGTTATGTTTTTCTTTGCAATTTACTTTGTTCCAGAATGAATGCTTCTGCTTCACTCTTTATCTCTAGCTTTCTTACTCTTACACTATATTTTACTTGGAGATGAGCTAGATTGATTTGTGGACTGAAATTATTATTTATATTGCTACTTTAATAATTTGCAGCATAATCTACTTAAGCAAGAGAGGATTATGTCTTGTTTGGGGTAGGCCCAGCAATGTTTCCTGTTTTGGAGTATGCTAATTCTTTTTTAATTTATTTTCCTCTATAAATATCTTTAGTGTTGAGAAACATTTTCATGTGTCAACTCTTTTTTAATTGTATAAGTTTTATGTAACAAGACTATTTCAGATACAAGAACCTGGTGTTTGCATCATCCCTGCTGGTAGGAACATCAACAATCTACATGAAATAATTTAAAGATTTGGGGAGACTATTGAGCTGTTACATGGGCCCTACATGTGTTTTTTTCGTATGATATGTTGGAGCTGTTACGTTGATATGAATTTCCTGATGTGGATGAAGGTGATTTATCTTGCAATTTTCTGTTCATGGCTCTCATTAGTTGCCTTTTTGGAGGCATATTATATTTCAATCGGTATAGAGAAAACTAAGAATGATCTTTATATCTTATGCATTCATGCTTTTCTTGATTCTATGCTTATTTCAGTTTTGTCCTTAAATTAATCTTTATGGGCTTGGATGTGCGGCCTACTTCATCGCAGCTACCATGAGCATAGGTGAAATGTCGACGGATGTGGCCAACATTAAACATGGTAAATTCTTGTCTCTCTCTCAGGCACAATAGACGCAAAGACGAATGCACAGGCTTCCGCTCGTATGTCGGGATACATGGCCAACAAGCATATCGATGCATGTGCCCATGGATTTCATTTTGTTTGTTGTTCTGAAATTTGCTTATGGCATTCTAGGGGAATTTATTTGAGCACTGTAACTCTATTAGAACTATGTTTTACCCTTTTTGTCGTAGATATAGTTCTTTCCATTTTTTATTTATTTTTGAATGGTAAGGAAAATTGTAATAATAAATAAAATGATCAAAAGACCTACAAAATACTAGAGGCATACCTCGAGGTACAAAGAATAGCTATATGAAAACCAAATATCCACCAAAGGAAAATCAACTCTAAAAAATTTAGACATGAGGACCAAAGGAAATGATGCCTAAAGAGAGCAAAAAATCTCCAACTACTAAACCAAATAGCAGCCCAGCCAAAGAGGAGAATAAAACGAAATTGTTAGAAATCCAGGAACCAAGTCAGCACCCAACAACCAACAGCAAAGAAGCTCAATCTGTCACTTAAAGAAACTTGAGGTAGCACCCAGACCAGCAAGTCCCATATACAGGTGTGGCGAAATAGACCAAAAACCAGAAAAGAACTATCAACCAAAACCCACTGTATGCTTAGATTTTGCCAAGAAAGAGAAGTCTGCAGCTCCACCATGCTAGCAGTCATGCAACCACCAGTAGCATCATGTAAAACCAGCAGCAACACGCACCAGATCAAGCTTGAGCCAAGAATGAACACAACACGCTAATGAAGCCAAACAATAAACAAGCAGCCTCCAAATGACAACAAACCCGCAACTACTGCAACCCCTTGTACAAATAGCAAGAACATGAATAATCTTCAAATAGATCATGAAATTAGAGAAGAAGGCAAGTCCCATAAAGCAAGCACCTCAAGATTCTCAGCCGAGCAAGAAAACTTGGAAATAGGAAATAAAGTGTGGCAAACTGATGTAATAATCTTTTTTAGAAGTCCCTCAATGGTAGTAAATTCTTGCTGAAAAATTCTTCTGTTCCTTTCCACCCACACTTCATAAACAGCAGCACTGAAGACAAGCTTATTAAGTAGAGACACTAAGCTTTTATCCTTCAAATTAGCAACCATCCATGGGCAAAATGATTCCCAATAATCATCCGGCCACTCCTTTAAGCCTTTCTGAAGCAACATTCCCCACAATCTGGAAGTGAAGCTGCATTTGAAAAAGAGGTGATCTCTATCCTCTTGTCTAATCCCACAGAACACACAATTAGCTTGTTGTACAACACCAATGGAGAGGAGAAAATGAAGAGAAGGAAGCCTATCAAGTTGAACTATCCAAACTAGAAAAGAGTGCTTAGGAACACAATATTTGAACCATATAGCCTTCTTCCAAGGGATAGGACCAAATATTTGCCTGAGAAAATCCCATGCAGAATGAATAGAAAATTTACCCCCACTAGATTGCCAAACAAGTTTATCTGACAAGGAAGTGTTTGGAAGGAAATCAGCAGGGAAAAAATGCTTGAAATCTACCCAGAATTGAGAGTTAAGGTATGGGAAATGCCATCCAGTGGAGCTGATCAATCTACTAACAGTTGCATTACTTCCAAAGCCTGAAGATCTGATTGTAGAATGGGGAAAGAAATCACACAAAGGCCCAATTGGATGCCAATTTTCAAACCACAAAGAAGTTGTCTTCCCATCACCAATAATTGACTTAAAACCAAGTCTAACAACATACCTCAATTGGAGTGACTTTTTCCAAGTCCAAGAAGATGTTTGAGGCATATTCAATTCCCAAAAATTTCTATGTTTGAGTAAGTGAATCTTAACCCATGTAGTCCACAAAAAAGTATAGTTCTCATTCAAAAGATGCCAAATATGCTTGACCATAGCTGCTTGATTTCATTCTTCAAGATCTTTAATGTCAAGCCCTCCTTCCTCAAAAGGAGCACAAACTCTCCTCCAAGCAACCTTACACCCTCCTTTAGTCATTTTGGAACCTGTCCATAGAAATTTCCTCAACAAAGCAGTTAAGTCATGAATAGTTGATTTTGGAAGAATGAAGGTAGATGCCCAATACACTTGAGTAGAAAATAAGACAACTTTCACCAATTGAAGTCTCTCACCAAAAGATAAAAACTTATTGGACCAACTTGAAATTCTTTTCGAAATTTTAGCAACTAAAACATCACAATCAGCCTTCCCAAGCTTGGCAGAAAGCAAAGGAACTCCAAGATATCTAACTGGAAGATGACCCACTTGAAAATTAAGTCTGTTCTTAATCTGAGCAAGGGTAATAGCATCAATCCCTGCATGAAAAAGAGTACTTTTGGCAAAATTTGGAACTAAACCTGAATAGACTCCAAAGCAATCCAACACTATCATGATACAATCAATAGAAGACAAATCACCACCTGAGAAAAGAAGGAGATCATCTGCAAAGAGAAGGCTAGTGATCTTTTGAGGCTGGCATTTCCAATGATAATTGAAATTGGCAGATTCTTCAACCTTTCTAGCAAGCATTCTAGAAAGCACTTCCCTACAAAGAACAAAAAGATATGGAGAAAGGGGATCACCTTGTCTAATCCCTCTTGAACTCTTGAAGTAGCCTTTATACTCACTGTTAATATTCACAGAGAACATAGGGGTAGATATACAAGTCATGATTAATCTAATCAAGTGAGAGGGAAATTGATAGGCAACAAGAGTAGCTTCCAGAAAACTCCAAGACAGTGTATCAAAAGCCTTTGTCAAGTCAACCTTCAAAGCAATTTTGGGATCACCATCATCCTTGTGATAACCCCTAAACAATTCTTGAGCTAGCAAAATGTTATCTGAGATGCTTCTACCTAGGATGAAAGCTCCTTGATTGAGACTCACACACTCCTTCAAGCAAGACTTAACTCTATTGGAAATGATTTTGGTAATACATTTGTAAAGAGTAGTACACAAAGAGATTGGCCTATAATCCGATATCTTGGAAGGATTTTCAATCTTAGGCACCAATGTAATGACTATGGAATTAATCTCTTTTAAAAGGTAACCATTATGAAAGAACTATCTAATGGGAATCATCTCTTTCTTTTTAATTTCTTGTTTGTGCCCAAATGATATTTTTGCTTAGATGGATAGTTGTCCCTTTATCATCACAGAGGATGATCATAGCTTAACTGTTGATTAATCTGGCTAATGTTGAACATGGTATAATGAAATGATGGATAATAATTAATTAATATCTTCATATTTTTGTGTTTTACTTCTTATAGATGTTATTTTAATACATGGCCTGTAGAACCTTGAAACATCATCATCTTACCATAGACAATGCCAAGTACCATCAAGTTTTTAGATTCCTTACTGTTTAGTTATTATGAACTCTATCATATATTTTTTTTATCCTCTTATGTAATATTTGTTTTTCCTTGCTCCCCACTTTAGGGAGTTAAATGCAGCAGGTGAATCGGCCCTCCATTCACGAAATATGTCAGAATCTCTAGGAACTTGAGATCAGGAACATGACCTAATGATTATCCAGGACTTTGGGACGTGGAACGCTACTTTAAGTCTGTAAGAAAACACTTGTCAAATTGTTCATCTTGTATATTTTCCATGGGTACCGCTTTACTGGATTTGAATATAAAGCAAGGTTGGTAACTGGAATGGATCTGAACAATAAACACATTGATGGTATCATGATATTCTCTTATCATCTTGCCATGATGCTCTGTTTGGGTTGAATACAATAATGTTTCTTTCCTTTGCTTTAATATTTTTTCAATTGAACCTAATGATATGCAGTTCTATGTTTGAAAATTTGCAGAGATTTTTTGCTCCAGAGCTATAACCATTGAGTGGTAGAGGTGGTTCAATCAGATATATGGCCTTCTTAAGTTTGTCCTAGAGATTACCTTTTTTAACACATGCTTCTGACATCTTTAGATGTTCATGATCCTAACATGTTTCTTTCTTTTTCCTTTTCTTTTTGAGTGTTCTTTCCAGGTATGAAATTTGCGCAACTATAAAGTCCTTCAAAAGTTATTTGCTCTGATTCATTAATAGGTAGAAGTCTTTCTAGATTAGTCTTAAGATTTTAATCGGATGCACTTTGGAGGTGTATATATGCCGTGATGTGAGGGGCTAAAGATAGTTCAAGCTGGAGAATCACTTTAATTTGAATGAATTTAGTTGTGAAGTAGATGAAGGTTTTACCTTTACTGAAAACTAATACAATCTATTTCAGAGAGATGATGGAGATAACCTTTGTGGTTCCTTGATAAGTGATAGTAATAAGTGACAGTGGACAAATTCTATTTTGGGTGGGGAAGAACTTTTGCACTACAAAATCATGTTGCATGGGTTTTTAACTGAAATGAGAGCTATTTAGCCTTCCATCATTGTCAAAGCTACACTGCTCTTTTTTGCTGCTTTTTTGCAATCGTGTTACGAACATGAACTATTTCCTGCTTCCGTTTTCTCGAAAGCAGAAATATTATTTTGATTGTTTGGTTAAACATATTTTTACTAGATATATTGAGATACATCGAGTTAGAGTCCAAATTATTGGTTTTAATTTCTTGTCTCTAGTCCAAATTAATAGAGTGGTGTTTTGCAAAGCATGAATGGGTGATGAATATCCAGCTCTTCAAGGAATGGCTTTGCAATAAGCATTAAGTATTGAGTTAGAGTCTGTCTGAATTGTAAATTAGACTCTCTTCAAAGAATGACATTTGCAATAAGCATCAAGTATTGAGTTAGAATCCTATCTGAATTGTACATTAGACTCACTTCTGTTCTAGATTTCTTGTTTAATCTCTAGGGTAAATCTGTATCATAAATTAAGAGTTCTCTAACGCGGTTCCATTTTGTCAGGGGGTCATCAAGAACTTCATTAGTTGGTTTCAATGACTAGTTGAGAATATCCATTTTATGTCTGATGATTTGCTCCGTGCTGTATAAAGCATGAGTGTATGAAGGCTTTCTGTATTGTATAGGAACAATGTTTGCCATTAACGATGAATGTAAAGAAACTAAAGCCATCGTTCTGCTTCTTAGATGAGAAGGTGAAATCTATTTTCATATCTCATTTACGTAACTCAAAATATTAGATCATTATTTTTAATTTCTATAAAATAGTTTGCTCATTCTCTAGGTTAAATATTGCTTTATTTTTAATTTTTAACTAATGCCAAATGTTGCTACTCTGGAATTTCATATCTGTATTTACATTTTGCTAATATTTGTTACTTGCTGGAATAAGTCATCGATGGAAAGGGGGTAATGCGATCAAGAATATGTCTTTTCTAAGCTCTTTTTAATGCTTTGGGAAGTATCGAGGACATCTTACTTGCCGAGATTCTTGGTATGCAACATGTTTCTGACTTCTTTTTTATTGAATTACAATACAAGGCGAGGTGTGAATTTTTTGTAATGATGTCTATGGACTTGTTATAATGATTCCCATAATTAGGTTATTCTAGTTTGTGTTTCAGATGTAAAAAAATTGTGCAACTCTACAGCCCTTGAATATTAATTTTATGGGGTATGTAGCCTTTTGAAGGAGAAATTAATGGAGTACCGTTTGAGGAAGTGGAAGATTCTGGATGTGTATTTATATATGAAAGATTCAGAGGTAGAAATACATTTAGCTGAATATTCTCTTTAGAGCGTATTCAGTTTGAACTTGATGGGGACAGGGATGGATTTAATTAAGGACCGGTGGGGGCCTTGGCCGCCACTGAATTTTTTTATATATATATTTTATATCCTAAAATTTTGGATATTTCGTATTTAGCCCCCACTGAATTTTTTTTTTACCTTAGATACCACAGAATTTAGATTTCTTTACAACTAAGCCCCCACTGAAAATTTGTTTTAAATCCCAAAAAAATAAATATATGTCATTTATACCCCAAAAAATAAAAATTTTAGCCCCCACTGACACGGATTCCTAGATCCGTCACTGGATGGGGAGGCTTCTCCAAACATATGAACTAACAGTGCATCAAATGTAGGCTTGAGGTTGAGGGATTGCTGGAATTTTCAAATTCGTAAGGGGAAATTGTGAGATGGTAATAACAACTGATGAGCAAAGTTTTGAGTCTTCTATCCTCTGCCAGTTGACATATTTCAGTCACTTGATTGCCTAATGCTGCAAATAGAGTTGGATTGCAGGGGCTTAACTTTTGAAGTTGCATCTGAAGAGTGTCCATTCAGTTAACTTGCACAGTGGAGTTTAAATGAATTTCTGTATCAGAATTCTACAAAGGTGGCATCCATGGGTCATTTAAACAGGTGAGAATCTTTAATGTATTGCAATTTGGTATTTGTTCAACATTATGCCTTTTATATCATTCTGGTATCTCTTGAGTATATTTTTTTATGATAATGTGAAGTAAATGTTAAAACAATATGTATAGCAGTTACATGAATGATATTAATCTTTCTAATCTTGTCAATTCAGATACTAAAGTGCTCTTAGTGCTGTTCGGTGTAATGTGGGTCTCCAATACCCAATGTTGGAAGTTCAAACCCTACAGAGTGTTTATCCATTTTGTAGACTTAATTAGGCTAACATAGCTTCACTAATCTGAAGCAAGCATTTAAAATTGACCTATTTTAGATTAAACATAGTACAGAAATGCATACCTTTGTGGAAAGAAGGTTGACCTCTTTGCTTTCCGTATTCCGTAATGGTACAATTTTTCCTGTGTAGCGTTCTTTCTCCTCTCTCCAAAGACATAAGTTTGTACAACTGGTGCCAATAGTTTATCACCAAATAAAGGACTCAAAATGCCGGGAGAGGACAGCCCAGGCGTCGTGTTCTATGTCATCCTATTCTTCTATGTTACCAATTTTGTCTTCTTTTCTCTCCTCTCTCAGGTAATGTTAAAGGACACTCACCATTATACTCATTTTTCTAGCATTATACAACATATGGGCTTCACGGATCTGGATGGGTATGGTTTTTGCATTGCTTTTTGTTGCCTGCACAACCATTGTCTCAATTTTCTTGGATAATTTTTCTTCTTCTCCTCCCATACCCCCAGTACACACAAACATGATAAATTTGCATACGAGCACAACAGGCATATCAGTGCATGTACCTATGCATTTCATTTGATTTGTTTCCCCAAATTTGCTTTTCGCTTTCCGTCTCTAGGTAATTTATATCACTACCATTTCTAGCTGTATTAGAACTATGTTTGGTCACTGGCGGTGATTTTTTTTGCCTGTTCAAATAAGATTCTTTTGAACCATTACCGAGCGTACAGTGAGCTATACACTGCAGTGGTATCCATGTACTTGCTAAGAAAATGTATTGTTTTTTTTTTATTATTACTATTAATTTTTGTGTTTTGTTTTTCATTATTTCTGATGTAAATTACCTGTGTATCTGGTTAAACATGATTAACATCTGGTTTAAAGATTTGGGGAGACTAGTGAGCTGTTACATGGGCCCTACATGTGGGTTTTTTTGTATGATTTGTATGATGCTGGTATGTATTTCCTGATTATTATGTCGATGAAGGTGATTCATCTTGCAATTTTCTGTTCATGCTCTCATTAGTTGCCTTTTTGGAGGTACATTATCTTTCAATTTCTATAGAGAGGATTAAGTATGATCTTTATCTCTTATGCATTGATGCTTTGCTTGCTTCTATGATTCCTTCAGGGCTGTCCCCAAATCAAATCTTTATGGGCTTGGATGTGCCTACTTCATCGCAGCTACCAGGAGCATAGGTGAAATGTCCATGGATGTGGCTGACATTGAATGTGGTAAAATGAAATGGTGGAATAATATTTATTTTGGTTTACTTGCATTTTCAGGTTTTATTTTTTTGCAACAATCAACAGGCATCGACTGGAGTAGGATGCCGCACCTCCCACTTGCAAGAACATCTTATTGATGTTACTTTAGTATATGGCTTGCAAGACGGTGCCAAGTGTCATTGAATTTTAAATGCCTTACTGAAGAGTGATTATGAACTCTATCATACATTTTTAGATCCTCTATTATAATTCAGTTTTTCAATACGGATACATATACATATAAGGATTATTGACTGATATATACATATATCTGTTTGCTAACTGACTCTGAAATTGTTTGTATGTATTAGACTTTTACATAGAGTTCTGCTAGTGGTTTGTAGCATGATTCTGACTTCATTACTATATTAAAATATAAAATAAGGCTGGTACAAGAATGGATCTCTTGTAGTACTTTGGGATACGATACATAGAAGGTCCATCTATATAGATATCTTCATCTACATCCAGAAAGCCGTATGCTTTGAAAGAAGCTTGTACAGTTTTGAAAGAAGCTTGTACAGTTTGGGAGGCGGTTTTGATTGATCAAAATGAAGAATCTACTTCAACCGATATGCCCTTAGGCATGGCCATACATAACATAAAAATCATACTTGGAAAGGGTTGACAATTAGCTAGAGCAGCTGGTGCTGTAGATTTGCTTTGTATATTTCTATTATTCGAACTTGCTGACGTGGAGTTCTGTATTTGAAAATTTGCTGAGATCTCTTGCTCGGGGCTACTTATTGAAGAGGGGTGGGGCAATTCGATATTTCACCTTATTAAGTTTGTGGTGTAAGTCTTTCATTGTGAGCCTCATCTAAATATTTAAAGTTTTGGACTCGCTGATGGTTCACTTGTTATAGTAGGTAATATTAACCATATTTGATCTTACTTCATTTTTTATTTGTTGAATTGATGTGTTTGGTTTATTGCTAGAGCAAATATTGAATCGAGACAGCAATGAGATTACCGTTCTGACTTGCCAATCCATTGCCTCATATTCCGTTGATTAAATGACGAGGGCGGTTTACTTTGTTTAATATGTATTTTGTTATGTTCTCCTATAGATTATGTGAAATATTTGTTGTTTTACTGGGATGCATTTTAAGTTGGATGATTTTGGATATCTATAGGACAAGATTCAAATATGTAAATTCATTGACTTTTACATTTTTATTATTCTGTGTGTTGGTCTTAATATAGGGTTTTCTAGTTTATTCTTCATTATCATTTCTCTCTTTGATTTAATCCAATTTTGTATGGCGTTTGGAGAATGAGAAATTCAGGATTGTTTATTAAAATGATTCTATATGTTCTTGTTTGATCTCTAATGTTCTCTAATCTGATTCAGTTTTCTTGTGAAAGCGATTAATTGGTTACAGTTTCTTGTCCATAGTCCCAAGTCCGTTAGTCTTCATCTTCTACACAGCATGAAGAGGGGAGAAATTATGGGTCTTGAAAGAAAATTTTTGTTGAACTTGTGAGGATGCTTAAATTTGGTTGATTCTTTTCAATTCTTGGTTTTAACACTTAGTTGGTCCAATTAAGTATCTTATGATTTAGTTTGTATTCTACAGATCACAAGCGGATAAAAGGATTCCTGAGTCTTCAAAGAATATTCGAAGGCGTCAAGTCTGACGTAAAGAATCCAGAGAGATCTTCGTCTCTTAGGTGAAATTTACTTTATGTGACATTTGTTGGAGAACTAAAATTCTGAAATGGTATATGATGTGTTTCTGAAACTATTACTTTTTGTTTGATCGATACTAATCTGAAATCTAGGTTGTAATCATGTCTTCAGCTTTAAGCTTTATATTTTTTCTCGATTATTCTATTAAGACCTATTGAAAAATGTGTAGCATTTACCTTTAAAAATTAAACTGGAAACTTAGTGATATTATTTTTGAAACATGAAATGTATGTAGCAACACTGGCTGAGGTCTTTACAAAAAGTTAAATAAAATAAATGAGTGAGAACACTTGTTAATGTGATGATGTACTGCCCTAAGTTTGGGTAATTAAGATTGACTTTTAGATATATGTTTGTCGAAACATTTGATTATACCAGCCGAATCTGCTTTTATTTGGCTTCATAAAACAACTAAAATAATGAAGTACTTAAATGCTAATTTTGATAGCAATGAATCTTGGGCTTGGAATTGAAGTTTGCGAAAAACTAGTCTGAATTTTGAACTTTTAATATGTAATCTATACTTTCAAACACAATGATCTCAAAACACGCGGTTCTTACCCTCTTCACAATGTATTATATGCTACTTGAATTTGTCTATGTTCTACTAGGGGTAATCTTTCAATTTTACTTTGTCTTCATTTATGATTGGTTTTATGCAGTGCATTTGAGAATGATGTTATCACATGAACTATCTTGTAATGATTGGGAAGCACTATCTTGTAAGATTTGCTTTTCAATTGTGTCGTGGATATCCGGATTCCTTAAGAAGAAGAACCATGTAGCATGTCAGTGTATCAGAAAGGATTATGGAAACAAAAAGTAGGCAATAAGATAAATATTTTGACACAATATGTCTGGAATCAATTTTTTTTAGCTGGTTTGATGCATTTCAGAATGTTTTATAGAAAGACAGATAATCATGACCGAAACTTCTGTAACAGAAACGGAACTCTGGGTGGGAGTTGGGAGACTGGGGGACACCTCTTGGAATCTCTTTACTTTTCTGCAATAAATTAAGTTTCAGACCAACATAAGCAATCTCTTTCCTCTTGGATAAATGTGTGTATATATATATATACATATATGTATGGTAGGTGTATTGCTTCTTTTCTGGATTAACAAGGGAATGTAACATGAATACACCTTATTCGTAAACTGAGAA
The DNA here is from genome assembly GCA_963922005.1 of Cornus suecica. Classification (NCBI taxonomy): domain Eukaryota; kingdom Viridiplantae; phylum Streptophyta; class Magnoliopsida; order Cornales; family Cornaceae; genus Cornus; species Cornus suecica. The sequence goes on from OY998238.1 coordinate 1,802,016, forward strand.
CATATTCTCGCTTGGATGAGAGGCAACTCCTGAGAATGCACAATTAAGAATCTTGGTGCCTGTACTACCACTTTCACGAGTTGATTCTTCCTCTGTCAAATCTGATTCAGTCTTTCTATGACTAGTTTCAGTTTCTTGTCCATAGTCCTCGTCCTAGTCCGCCCGTCTTCATCTTCTACATAGCATGAAGAAGGGAGAAATTTTGGGTCTTAAAGGAACAACATTTTGGTTGAATCTTGAGAAGGATGCTTAAATTGTGTTGTTGGTAGACAATTATTGGTTTCAACATTTAGTTTGAGAAATTTTGAAATGGTATATGACGTATTTCTGATATTATTCTCTTCTGTTTGATTGATACTAATATGAATTTAAGTTGTAATCATGTTTTTAGCTTTAATCTTAATGTTTTTCTCCGTATTCTATGAGGACTTGTTTTTTTCGTTTCAGTTTCTCTTCCATAGTCCTAGTCCGTTTGTCGGTCATCTTCAACAGCGCATGAAGAGCAAGAATGTAGTCAGAATCTCGATTTTACCCGGTAAAATCTTACGATTCTACTACATTTTTATAATAATTTGACTGTTTCGCCCTTCATATGAAATGCCCAAAAATTTTATGATTTAGTCCAATATCCCAATATATGGCCTAAATTTATGAGAATATTTAAAGGGCCAATGTATTAGAAAATTTTTAAAAAATTAATATGATTTAGATTTTTAAATTAAATATTTAATTATTAATATTTTTTAAAAAAAATTAATATGAGCTACGAACCCCAAAACGATTTTACCTAGAATCCTAATTCTGACTGCCTTGATGAAGAGAGGAGAAATTTTGGTCTTCGAGGTAAATTTTGGTTAAATCTTGCCCAGATTCTTAAATGTGGTTGTTTCTGGTCTATTATTTATTTTAACATGTGGTTGGTCAATTAAGTAATCTTACTATTTAGTTGGATTCTACTAATTATAAGTGCAAGTTTAAATTGAAAATTTTGCTAATGTTGTAAATTTTCAGAATTAGTTGTTGTAAACATGTTTTACTACTTGAGATGCACGTGGTCTGATTGATATTCATCTTCACTCTGACTGTATAATTGAATTATAATTATAAGGTGATGCCATTTATTAGATGTTATAAAACTCGTGGTAAACAAAGACTTTCCCACGATGATTTTACATTTTTCTCTTCGTTTTTTTTTTTCTTTTGCCCTTTTTGTTCCATTGAACTTTCGGAAAAGCATTTCAGACAAAAAAAAATGAGTATTTTCTTTCGAACAATGTGTAGTATAATGATGTTGACACTACAAATGAGCCAACACAGAGCAAGACAGAGATAGTGATGTGGTCACAAACTGAGCCGGATTAAGAAGGTGGGCCGAGATAAAAATTGGAATTTCGGCCTATAAATTGAAGCCCACTTGAGCAAGATTTGCAGTTGAGTTAGGATTGAAGAGCTTTGAGTAAATCAATTTAGAACAGATTACTAATATGAGTTTTAGTCATTTATGCTATTACTTAGATATGAAGTTTAGTTAGAATTAAGTTAGCTTATGATTTATTTCTTAATTATCCTTTGAATAATTATTGAAATTAGGTTATTTATCTTAAATGGTTGTCATCATGTAATTTTATTCTCTATAAATAAAGAGCAAAGATCTCTGTTTTAGAGGTCCAGCACCAAACACAAAAAATACGTTTTCTGTCATCTTCATATTTTCTTCTCATCATTTTTTCCAGTCCGTCTATTTTCTCCCTCCTTTCTACCTCATTTCTTCTACAATTTCTTTCGGTTACCCAAAATCCTCTTAATTGAGGCAATCTGAACCTTTCGCACGAGTTTTCGTTCTCTCTCGTGCAAATCGCTTGATTTCGTTACTTTGTTCAAAAGAGACGATTTATTCATTTTCCTTGAACCGTTTGAGCCACGACATCGGCTTTGGCACGCCCACAATTTACGAAAAAAATATATTTCGGCCAAATTCGTTAGCCAATTTATTTTTGGAGCGAACAAATGATAAACAATATGCTTTCTACAATGGGAGTAATTCGAAATTCATTAGGAAATTATTTCTACTCTTGAAGAAATGTGAACTGATTTGATATCATTGTTAGTACTTGTGATCAAATCTCCTTTCATAAATTGATATATAGTGAGACATGTCAAAGAGTTTATTTTGCATATAAAATGAAAAAAGTAATAATTAACTTCTTCCAAGTTAGTCTGTGCTTATTATTTTGGGTTAGCATGATTCATGGATGGAACTTGATATTAAGTTTTGTTAGACTTTCTAGAAATTATGTTTCAATTTTATTTTGTTTTAAGTACCATGTGAGAATTTTAGGATTCACACCTTGATTCAACTTTAGGATGATATTTTTGTTTATATTTGGGATTTTGAGTATATTTTTATTATATTATAGAAATTTTATTGGTTAAGGAATTAAATTGAATTATTTTTATAATAATAAAATTCTACGATCCCATCCTACGGACAGCCCAATGATACTATCTAAACTCCCGATCCTAACAATTTTACTTTTAACATTTCATTCTTATAAAAAGACTTTATCTATCAGGAAACCTCCAAAACGTTCTCTACTTGAATTGGGCTCTACCTAAGTTGCACTCGCGCATATAGGAATTGGGATTACCCATAATTATGATCTAATGAGTGGGCCAGCCTACATTGTGAATAAGAGAAGCGGGGCCATTCGAGCACACTATGGTAGGTTAGTTTATGTCAATTTATGTGGCCCATAGTTTTGATTCTTGATATTATTTTATTTTTAGGGGGAAAAAAGGGACTCTGGATAGCTCAATACAAGTCTTGAACTGGTTGAGTATTTGAAAATGCAATTGAAAAAATCAGATCATCAATCACTGAACTCTCAACATTGAAAATTCATAAAAAAAATCTCAAAATAACTTTATTTTTGAATTACCCTTTTCCTTTCTCAAATTTATGTTCAACTCATAAATAATAGCAAGAAACTTTAGTTCTCTCAGTTTTATATTCATCATCGACATAAATGGTAGCAAGAAAGTATGGATGCCGTATACCAGATGAACTGGGAAAATATAAAGTAAAATATATCTATTGTTATATCATTCAAAAGCAATATTCCTAAAACACCATATATAGTCAGTCACACTAACACTAAATGAAAAGAAAACACCCAGAACCCATTATGGGGTTTGGTAGCCAATAATATCAAAACAAAACCTAATAAATCTCCACCCAACTTCTTCAAAACATGTATTCAACCATGGACAAACTCGAACCCGACCATGGCACTTGAACAATGGCCATATGGCCCGTGTACTCAAATCCAACATTTGCACCATTAACTTGACAAGCTTTTGGTTGCTCCGAAGCAAACGCCCTCATTTCACCACTTCCTTTCACCCCAACCCGAACCGACCTGGCCACGTCATCGAACTCAAATGACTGAATTGCCCCTCCAGTGTTGAGCATGTTCGCTAGTCCAATTGGAGCAAATTGAATGGAGTTGAATGTTGTGACAGGAGAGACAGTGATGAGCTCAAAGTTGAATGGCTCCAGGGAGATTTCTATGGTCTCTGATGGCTTCGAGAGCACCAGTTTCTTTTCACGGAACTTGTACAAAGCGAAGACTGAAACTCCTTCGATGGAGATTGGGTTTGCTCCATTATTCCACTCTATGTCTTTAGGACTGGCCTTGGCTGTCACGACATCAGAGTACTCCGAGGCACATTTGTTACGCCTTTCTTCACGACTCCATCCTCCTCCTTGACAGTTAAATGCTCCGAGAACACCAGTAAACTAACACAAATAATCAAAATCAAAATCAATCACATAATAACCCTCTATTACCAGAAGACATCATATTAGTCATAATGCTTTAGTTCACTTCACGGTCAAGTTGTAACTATAAATAATCATGCATTATGAAAATATTCTTCTGTTAACAAAATTACTAAACTACCCTCAATATTTTTTTTTTAACTAACAATTAGATCATTTTAAATTAACATTAGAAGATAGGTTAAATTGGGGGCACAGTGATACATTTTTATATAATATTGTTGAATGTAAAAGGAATTAATGTTACCTTGTTCAAGTTCCAAATTTTGAGCATGGTCTTGCCATCATGAAGAGGGTCTTCAAAGAGACAATCAAGGGTAGGGAGGGCATAGTATTGGCAACGCAGGATGGAACCATCGGGCAACACCATACTCTTGAGGAGTTGGAAATTGTGTTTGCCCACCGAGTCACTCACATATATGGGTCCGCCCGAGACGGCCCGAGACGCCGCATGAAACTCCGCACAGGGGTGGTTCGACTGGAACATGTCCCAATCGGGTTGGATGAAATTGCCCATCCACAAGCTGTTATAAGCACAGTGAACCATGTGACACCCTTGTAGCCAAAATGTGCCATTAGGATCCCCAGATGGATCAGTGCACCAAAAGTCATCCCCTATATATCACAACAACACATTTTTAGTTTATATATCAATTATATATATATATATATATATATATGTATATGTATATATGTAATGTTTGTTATAGGTGGACAACGTACCAACACGGCCAAGTGCTATGGCCTCGGTTCCAAGAAACATGAAGTCGTTGCAGTGTTCCATGCTAGCAATGACACCATTCCCTTTGAAATGGTTCCTCACAGAAGATGTCAAGGCCTTGTAGTATGCCTTTGCTAGATCAACTCTGCCACCATAGTCTTCACACAACATCTCCAACAACTGTACCCAAAAAAACACCATAGTCAATATTTATACACTTTCATATACATAATGCATATATGTATATATATATATATATGCTTGTAGTAGCTAGAAATACCCACTTCATAAACTAGTTTTCGTAAAAAAAAATTGAAATATCAAAGAAAAATTAGTTGCAAGCGAGCCGACCAAAACGAAGTCTAAGCAACCGACAGTCAAACAATCACTATCTAAGTATACAGAAAGTCAAATTAATAAAAGTAAGCTATAAGGACACCTTGCATGTTTTGAAGTGACACTGAATTAAATGAATTGTTTTCCAAAGTCAATGACTCTAAAACAACCATTAAACAGTTAAAACAGATTTGTGTTGAGGAATCTAGAAACCTGTATATATGCTGAAAAAAAAAAAAAAAAAAGAGAAGTAAATAAATAAATCTGGAAATTAACTTACATGAATAACATCCACCTTGACACCGTCAATTCCAACGGACTCCAAGTGGGAGTGAATACCCTCATACATCTGTTCAACCAACTCTGGTGGGACCAACCCGACACCATTGTTCACAATCTTATCAACTGCTAGATCTTCCATAGTCTTCTCCAGACCCGGGGACAACTTGGGCCCCACAACCCTAGCTTCGGGTAGACCCGAAACATTGGGCCTGACCCCACCCCAGTACCCACATAGTGCATGCCACACATAGACATACTCCACACTCTTGAACTCGTCCTTCAAGTCCCTAACAAAGGCACCCATACCCTTGTTCGGACCACCCGACCCGGAACTATTCGGACTCTCATAGTCCCTAAATTTATAGTTCTCTTGGAACTTAATGAGCCTGCATGGCATTTGCTCACCAGCGGAGGTCCGGTTGATGCCTTCCTGAGTTAACGGGTCGTCATCGTGCGATATGGATTGCCACCCGTCGTCGACGAGAACCAACCCGGGTGGGCACCCGCCATCAACGAGCCCTTTGACACCCTCCATCACACCGTGAGGGTGCACCGTAAGGTAAAATGCATCCCATGTGCACCAACCAAACTTGTCCACTATACCCGGTGGAGTCTTCTCTTCCAAAAGCTTGAAGGTACCAAGATGAACCCGAGCAACTTTCATGGCTTCTTTGACCAGGACAAACGGGTCGTCACCGGCGTGAACATAGAGTATACTCCGGTAAGAATCTTCGGCGACTTTAGTGGACCCGCTCTCCACGCAAATGTCAACGTTGTCGTCGACACCGGGCTGGAGAGAGGCCCGAAAAGGTCCTTCTAGGAGAGGAAGAAGGACGACATAGGGACGACCCGAGTCCGATTTTTCGAGAACTACTATTTGGGTCTCGTGTTCGAGGTCCGAACCGTTGGATCCGATCCAGTGAGTGGTCCACCACACCTTGAACCGGAATATGCTCATGAACTTGATGTTCTTGAGCTTTCCGATTGGGACGACGTGGCGGCTTTCGGGTTGGTGGGTATTGAACCCGACAAAGCAGCCCGGGTTGGCGGTAACAGCCTTGTCGGTGGCGGCGTAAGGGGAGGGATAGGCTGTTATGTTGGAAGGGACGTGGGAGAGGAGGACATGACCGTTGGCCATGAAGTTCGATCCGTCCAAGGTTATGGATGGTGGTGGTGACGTGGCATGACCGTTATTGACTGGTTCCATAGTATCAGAACCAGCTTTGGCTATACTAGGAGACATTGATGAAGAAGAGAATATGAAAGAGAGAGTTGAGAATGCAAAGGTTTGGGATGGGAAGAGAGAGGTAGGAGAGGGTGAGTTATATAGAGAGAGAGGGGTGTGGTAATGGAATAAGAATGGAATGTGGGAATTTCGAAGATTTAGGATGATTTTGAAAGGGTATGGTTTGCTTCTTTCTTTTTTTTCCTGTAGTTTGCCTTTTGTGTATATTGTGAATCTGTGATGAATTGAATTGGCGATTCATTTGGAAACTCCAAATTTATAGGCTCCAATGGGTGTGGGAAACTTACCCCAAAAAAAATTTCGGGGTGTGGGAAGTTTGGGAGGAAGGTGAGGGGGGCGGTTGGTTGGTGGGGTCAAATACTGTTTGTAATTAAGTTTATCCATATATAAATATATACGCGTGTATATATATATATATATTTGTCGTGGATTGAGAAGATTTCTTGTTTCTTATGGAGGCATGGATTTATTTATGAGTAAAAATCATATGGTGATAAACTATATGGAATTGACCAATTGATTGCGTATATGACCGCCTTCTTTTTTCCATAACCATACCAATTGTGAATGGAGAAAGATAAAAGACAATATCAAGATTATGATATATTTTTTCTTTTTGAAAGGAAAACATTATAATTAACATAACAATCACTTCCTAGAACAAACTAGGATATTTATGTGTGTTTGAATATTAATAATTTCTACTGATTCTCCTTCTCGTGATATATAGTCGATGAACAAATTTGGCAAAATGTAAATATTTCACTTCCATGTGATTGTGTATCACCACACCATCCTTCCGAAATTGTAAATGTATTAGATTTTAAAAACTGAAAATTCTTTTATCAATATAAAATATAAAATCACTTTCTCATACAAATTTAGCAAGCAACAAAAAGAAGGAAAAATAAAATATAGAATCTTATCAAATAGGCAAGGCTACTATATATAGTTCCATTTTTAATGTGCAATAGTCAAAGGAGTGATTAGCAAATGTAGATACTTTGATGTATATTAGATGACCATTTCTATGTGATTATTATGGATCTTTTGGTATTGATTTTTTTCCTCTAATAGTGTATTCGATGTGAATGAATATATTCTTCATTTAGAAATTAAAAAAATTAATCATTACTATTATATGTGTTTATATATATATTTAATTATTCTTGAAACTGTTTGTAGAAAATATTTTCATGAAATTTCATTCCGTCTATTAGTCCATCATACTCAATATATTATAAATTTAGAGTACCTTAAATTTCCTTTCTTTTTCTTTATTTAAATCATAAATCGTGTAAACTTTAACCCTTTTTTTCCCCTTACCCTCACTAAATCTTTCAACGTGAGAAACCAAAATAATATTATGATAAAACAAAAAATATTTGTAGCTATTCAAATTATAAATAAAATTCAAATTTCTTCAGCCTATATATGCAATTTCTATATATCACATCCCCCCTCGTATTGGGCCTCTATGCCTCCATGCACTTGCAATGACAAGGACATAAAATTAGAATTCTTTTTTTCAAGGAATAATGTTGATATCGCTTTCTTAAAAGTAGGAAAGCGAAACCGAATTCAAGAATATTTAAATTAAGATTATTTATTAAATAAGTGTAAATAAGAGGTTTACCTCTAATTTTAACAAGATGAGCTCAAACCTGTTAATGAATCATTTGGATTATTTACAGTCTTATACATATATCGTTTTTGTCAATAATCGCTTTGGTTCATTTCTAATGTGTTTTTAATATTTATACGGTTTTACTTGGTTGTTGGGTGTTACTTGGTTGTTGTTTATTTATTTTTTCTATATTTCTTTTCACTACACAAAATCCAAGTGTTAAGAATGTTTTGATGTAACTTTTGCTAGCTAGGTAGATGCGTCGGTACTCGAACACTCTTTAAAAAGTAATAATAATAAATAAAAAGCTGCCTTTTTCTCTTTTTCCTCAACCCAATCTATCTTCACCTCCTTTGCAAATATTATGATATTACTTGCTCTTTTGGTATTGATTTTTTCCTCTAATTGTTTTTTGATAAGCTTTTTCCTCCTGGCATGTTTGGTACAGTTGAATGAAATGGAATAAAAGTAAGAATGGAATGAAAATGAGAATGGAATGGAATAACTATTCACATTCTATTGTTTGGTTGTAAATATGAATCACATTAAGAATGAAATGAATTTGAATTTTTTTTCTCAAAAATACCCTTCTTAATATTAAATATAAAATTAAATAAAATAATACTATTTTTTAATTTTTTTACAAAAAAAATGGTAAAACATAACGGGAATAGTAATGATGGACAATAAAGGTGGCGGCGGTGGTGGCGGCGAAATGGTGGCGGTGGCGGTGGCTTATTTTTATAAAATGTGAGAGGGTCATTTAAGTAATTTTATGTTTTAAAAGCATTTATAAAGGAATGTAATGACCATTCCATAACTTTAGTAATGGAATGAAAATCCATTCCCAATAATGAAATTTCATTCCTTGGGAATGGTCATTCTCATTCATTATGTTATACCAAACCAAGGAATGAAATGAATGAGCATTCCATTCCAACGTACCAAACATGCACGTTTGGTACAGTTGAATGGAATGGAATGAAAGTGATAATGAAATGAGAATGAGAATGGAATGGAATAACCATTCTCATTCTATTGTTTGGTTATAAATACGAAGCACATTGGGAATGGAATGAGCTTGAATTTTGTTTTCAAAAATACCCTTCTTAGTATTAAATATAAAATTAAATAAAATAATACTATTTTTTAATTTTTTTACAAAAAAAATGGTAAAACGTAGCGGGAATAGTAATGACGGACAATAAAGGTGGCGTAACGGAAATATGAGAGGGTTATTTAAGTAATTTTATATTTTAAAAGTATTCCTAAAGGAATGGAATGACCATTCCACAACTTTAGTAATGGAATGAAAATCCATTCCCAAGAATGAAATTTCATTCATTGGGAATGGTCATTCTCATTCATTATGTTGTACCAAATCAAGGAATGGAATGAATGGACATTCCATTCCATTTCATTCCAACTTACCAAACATGCACTAATAGTGTATTGGATGTGAATGAATCTATTCTTCATTCAGAAATTAAAAAATTAATTATTACTCTTATATGTGTTTATATATATATTTAATTATTCTTGAAACTATTAGTAAAAAATATTTCCGTCTATTACTCTATCATACTCAATATATTATAAATTTAGAGTGACTTAAAATTTATTTTTTTCAAATCGTAAATCGTGTTAACTTTAACCCTTTTTTCCCCTCACCCTCGCTAGATCTTTCAACGAAACCAAAATAATATTATGATAAAATAAAGAATATTTGTAGTTGTTCAAATTATAAATAAAATTTAAATTTCTTCATCCTATATATGCAATTTCTATATATCACATCCCCTCTTATTGGGACTCCATGCATTTGCTATGACAAGGAAATAAAATTAGAAATTTTTTTTTTCAAGGAATAGTATTGATATCTCTTCTTTAAAAGTCGGTTGAAATGAATCAAACGAAACCGAATTCAAGAATATTTAAGTTAACATTATTTATTAAATAAATCTAAATAAGAGGTTTGCCTCTAATTTTAACAAGATGAGCTCAAACCTGTTTATGAATGATTTAGATTATTTACAGCCTTATATATATATATCGTTTTTGTCAATAATCATCTAAATGGAATTGTTCTGGTTCATTTCTAATGTGTTTTTAATATTTATCTGGTGACCGTGTTACTTGGTTGTTGTTTATATTTTTTTCTATATTTCTTTTCACTACACAAAATCCAAGTGTTAAGAATGTTTTGATGTAACTTTTGCTAGCTAGGTAGATGCCTCGGTACTCGAACACTCTTTAAAAAGTAATAATAATAAATAAAAAGCTGCTTTTTTCTCTTTTTCCTCAACCCAATCTATCTTCTACCTCCTTTGCAAATATTATGATATTACTTGCTCTTTTGGTATTGATTTTTTCCTCTAATAGTGTATTGGATGTGAATGCATCTATTCTTCATTCAGAAATTAAAAAATTAATTATTACTCTTATATGTGTTTATATATAGATTTAATTATTCTTGAAACTGTTAGTAGGAAAATATTTTCGTGAAATTAGAAAATATTTTCGTGAAATTTCATTCCGTCTATTACTCTTATCATTCTTAATATATTATAAGTTTAGAGCGCCTTAAATTTCCTTTCTTTTTCTATTTTTCAAATCGTGTAAAATTTAACCATTTTTTCCCCTCATCCTCGATAGATCTTTCAACGAAACCAAAATAATATTATGATAAAACAAAGAATATTTGTAGTTGTTCAAATTATAAATAAAATTCAAATTTCTTCATCCTATATGTGCAATTTCTATATATCACATCCCCCTCATATTGGGACTCCATGCCTCCATGCATTTGCAATTTGCAATGACAAGGACATAAAATTAGAATTTTTTTTTTAAGGAATATTTTTGATATCTCTTTCTTAAAAGTAAGCTGAAATAAACCAAGCGAAACCGAATTCAAGAATGTTTAACTTAAAATCATTTATTAAATAAGTCTAAATAAGAGGTTTGCCTCTAATTTTAACAAAATGAGCTCAAACCTGTTTATGAATGGTTGGAATTATTTAGAGCCTTATACATATATCTTTGTCAAATCGTCTAAATAAAATTGTTCACTTTCATTTCTAATGTGTTTTCAATATTTGTATGGTTACGTGTTACTTGGTTGTTGTTTAAATTTTTTTTTTCTATATTTCTTTTCACTACACAAAATCCATGTGTTAGTCCGAAGAATGTTTTGATGTAACTTTTGCTAGCTAGGTAGATGCCTCACCCTGGTACTCGAACACTCTTTAAAAAGTAATGATAAAACAAATAAAAATAAAATAAAAAAGGCTGCCTTTTTCTCTTTTTCCTCAACCCAATCTATCTTCTACCTCCTTTGCAAATATTATGATACTACTTGCTAGAATTTTCTTACTCAAATTCGTCGTGACCATATTTCATACATCAACGTATGTGGTCCTATGGAATGTATTCATGCAAAAATAAAAATATATACCATCTCATTTTAAACTAAAATTCTAACTGCTTTTTCTCTCCACAAAACTAAGTCCGTTAAATGAAATGAAATTGAATAAATTGATTTTTTTTGTCTTATTTGCAAATTTTATCGCAGCCGTTGGCTTTGGAGCTCCATCAACTTGCAATGAGAAGGACAGACAAATATGAGTATATAGGGACCGTGTGTCCAAGAATTATTCTTTGTTATTTTTGTCCCAATGAATAGTTTGAGATATTTCAACTGCTTTTTATCTCTCTCCAACCAATCCTACGGTATTAACAAACCAAAAAACGGAAAAAGAAAAGATAATGAAGTTTGTAAACAAAAACTTGAATAAAGATAATTTGCCAAGCACAGTAATATATGTGTGTTATATTATGTGTCATAGTACAATTTTATTCACCACATTAATCACCAATTACATTGAATGCTTAACTTCTTCACATATAATACGAATTTATTCTTCCTAATTCCATTCAAAATCTAATTTGATTTATTAAAGATTTAATGGTCAAGTGATACTTGTTCTTTCTTTTGGGTAAAAAGCTCGAGCTAAGTATATAGAGTGTGTGAATATGCTTAATTTTAAAAAATAAAAAATAAATGATAATAATCTAATTTGTTTTCTCAGTTCTTATCTAGTTGCGAGGATAGGATCGACTCGCAGAGCCAATTAAATGAGTGGACCATATCAACTACTTTAGCACACATGGCACAAAATTAGTTAATCCCACAGTTACATTTTAAAAATGAACAGCCCAATAGTCTCCGCTAGCCACATGGTATCCCCAACCCAAGACCGTCCAACCAAAAGACTCTGTTACATTATCTGTTCCAGAAAAAAAGCTGGAATTAAACAAAAAAAAAAAAAAAAAAAATTTATTTTAATATCCTTTTTTCACTTTTTTATTTATTTATCAATACATCATATAATTAGAAAGAAAAAGTTAAAATAACTAAATCTTTGATTAAGCAGATATAACCATTGACCAATTAAGTAACCCCATATGACTTCTCTCCTCTCTCCACTATATATATATTAAAAATGTATCATATATATAGAGAGAGAATTTTATATAGTATGGAAGTGATTTTGGTAAAAAAGTGTAAGCTATAACGGTGACAAGTGTCTTCGTCTTTAATGTGAAAATGGTAATGAATCTTACTTTAATTGAAAAAGCGTGGGGCTCACAGAGTGGTGCCAAGTTTCATTACAGTTATAGTTGCGATTCACCGACTCTTGAGTCTTGGCATACGGAGTCTCATGGGCCCACAATAACCGACCACCCCCAAACCCGTAACTTGTGGGAAAAAAGGATATTAAAATAAGGTGGCACGTGACAAGGTCTTAGAGATGGCACGTAGAAAACTTCGAGGACAAGCAATAAATAAATAAATATATATATATATATATATTTGCTTGGATTAGAGTCTCACCTAACGTATTAGTAAACAACCAATAAACCATAACGGTTGGTTTCAATCTAAATTGCGTTTATTTTAGGAACATTTTGCTTGACGGTTGTGGTCAAAATAGGATATGGCATTGAATCTGTGTCTAAAAGAAGAGAAAATCTATTATTCCAAGGACAAGAAGATCTCATGTATTTTCTTTCCAATGAAAAAAGATTAGATTATGAATTTTGGAGTTACTATGAATATTTGAATTCATATTTTTACTTATATTGCAATAAATCACTTAAAATAATAAAGATAGTAACTTCAATAATTTATACATTAAATAAGGAAATATGATGATTTTGGTAAATTCAACCACCAAGTAAACTATTACAATATTCTAAATAAAAATTGAATTTTAATTGGTAATAGATATTAATCTTTTGTTACCATTCCTAAATTTTGTATTTCTAGTCAATGATTATTTTACGTGAAATAAAAAAATTGTGACCACAGAAGGAAAAAAATTTATTATTTGTGCCAAAATTTTAAATTTAATCGCTCCCAATGATACATATATAGACACAAATAATTATATATATATATATAGGCACAACGGAATATATATAAGCAGTGACAACCTAGAACTTTACATCGGAGTGTATTTGTAAAAATAAATTAACAGTAGGGACAAATAAAAAATATACTAACATAGGGACATAAAAATAACAATAAAAAATTCAGTGAGAGCATAAACAAAAATATAATAAATTTTAGAGTATATATAAATAAATAAATAAAAAATCAGTGGCGGTCCGTGGCTGTGGCTGTATATAAGTGGACTCAGAAATTTATATAAGTGAGGGCATATTTTTAAAAAACAAATTATAATGGGGTTAGATAAGAGATTTATCAACTTTTAGTAGGAGCATAGTCATAAAATAAGAATTTCAGTGGGAGTATAATCAGAATTATTACAGATTTTGGGGTATAAAAAGCAAAAACAGAAAAATCACCGACGTGTTCCCATTTTCAGAACTGTACACGGGTGACCATGCTAACGGTAACAAGAATTGTGTCGCGGTTTGAAAGATGTTGATTCACCGACGTGTTCCCATTTTCAGCTTCTTTAATAAGTGTCATTGTGTCATCAAAGCCGTTATTAATGGGTCTTACTTTTTTGCTACATTAAGCATTTAATTCAAAACAGATTAAGCCGCTTTAATGGAAGACCATCCTTTTGGGCCCAAGACGAGTTATTGAGTCTCCTACCCTTTCAATCAACACTTGGCCCCAAAACGCTTTAAATTTAGCTTTTGCTACTTGAGGTATAGTGATAGAGGTTTTTCTCATGCATTAAATTCGGATAGAAAAATGAATTATATAAATGGGTGCATATCAATCTCAGGACTCTCGTTCATCAGCTTAAATTTTTGGGTTGAACCGTAAAATATTTTCCAACCCAAAACTTAAGTTGATAGATAAGACTAACATCCGCCCCATTTGTATATCCAAACCTTTAACCCATATTTTTTATTCAGTTTTGAAACCCATGTGCAATATATTGTTACGTTAGTCTTTGTATAATTGTGTAATTCAACACTACTTTCAGATATTAGTTTCCTCAATAAAAAAAAATAAAAATATAACAATCAACAAATAAAAGTAAAGTATTCTAAAAAATAGATTTTTTTTTTTATTATTATTATTTCAGCCCCAATTCATTCATTATACAAACTATTAGGATGCTTAACACTGAGTTTTCGCAATGTTTGAACAAATTTAATACGAATAGACTGTTCAGCGTTTATTACTTTTAACATATACTGAAATTTGGCAGGTGTGAATTACCCCCAGATCTGCCTATCCAATGGCAGAAATGGCAGCAGAAAGGATATACACGCCTCTGGGACTGTTATCCATAATAAACTGATGACTAAGAAGTATGAAGTGAAATATCAACATGCCTGCATAGCCACAGTCCTGACAATGTTAAATGCGGGAACGGTGGTCTTCACCTTCTTCCCCAATTTGGAGTATCCGTCTATTATAAGCTGCCAATCTTATGTTGGAAGTTGGGTGGAACTTGAATCAGTACCACGGAAATGCATTACTAGAGAATTACGCATTCAATTTGGATTTATTTTATTTTTCTTGACACAACATTTTATTCCTTTGATATTACTGTAAATTAAATATTAAAGCTCTCCAGAATGGTAGGGTTTTGTATTTCTGAGAACAGTTTTCTATTTTCTGAAAATTGAAAATCAGAACTGTAAAAAAAAATCTGTTTGGTTCAGTTTTCTCAAAACAAATTTTTGAAAATTCAGTTACAAAAATAATAGTTTTCAGAGAACTCATTTTTATTGTTCTCAGAAAACTGTTCTCAGTTCTCAGAATTCTTGAGAACAGTTTTTAGAGATACAAACCAAGCAGGCCCGTAATTTCTATGTAAAGGAGAAGAAGCGACCAATCAGAGTCTGTTCGGTGTCACAACTTTCAGTAGCCAAGACATTCATGTATGTAACCTCACACTTAAAAAAATGGACCAAAGAATAGTAAGTTTCCTTTTGGTATACACTGTTATCCAATAAATAATAAAATTTACACCACACTAAATTAACCTTGATTTCTTCTTCTTTCAATGTTTTCAAGTAACACTCCCCTTTCCAATTTTATTTTAAAATTTCCCATGCACACTAACCCTACTTATTCATCTAGCTGGTGTGAACTTACAACAGATATGTACTTTACCATTACAAGGATTTACTTATGGCTCTGGTCGGAAGCTCCCAGCGCAGACTGGACAACAGGAAACATAAAAGAAGCGAATCAAAACGACGTAAACGGCTATTCAAGAAGGAGAAAAAGGGAAAAAAGCAAAGCTAAATCTTGATAATTCAAACAGCACCTGGTTTTGTTACAAAATAAATTGTTATGATTTCTGAATATCTAAAATCCGTATATTGCCTTGGAAACTTGTGGGTAAGTTTAGATTGAGGGACTTGCAAGGACAAAATAAAGTATGTTCAGTTGAAATTGAAGAAGCAAAAGGAAGTTAAAGGAGGATTGAGGGGGCTGTCAACTCCTCGAGCAGTATTTTCAAGTAAGGGTCCGTTTGGTTGCGCGGATTTGGAATTGAGTTGGAATTGGAATGTCATGGTATTTCAATTCCACAAATGCAATTCCAAATACATTTGTTTGGATGTGTCTTGGAATTCAAGTGTAATTGAAAATTTATAATTGAATCTCAAACCCAACCCAACCCAATTTGAATGTAAAAGATCATAATTTTAAAATCAAATTAGACAATATAGATAAATATATATATATATATAGGTATTAATTTTAAAATCAAATTAGACAATATAGACAAATATATATATATATATAGGTATAAGTTTACAAATAGAGGTATGAATATATATGTATACATGCATGTGTATGTGTGTGTATATACATGTGTGTATGTATATATGTGGATGTGGATGTATGTGTGAGTTTTTAGATGTATGTGTTTATGTGTGTGGCTATATATGTGTGTATGTGTATTTATATTTATATATATGCCCTCTATGAGTACATATATATGCATACGGTATGTATATGTGTGTGTATATATTTTATATATAAGCTTGTGTGTATATATATATATTCGTATATATATAAGTGTGTGTATAGGCGTATGTATATATATAGGTATTTATGTATATATATGTATCTATGTTTGTGGTTGTGAAAAAAATTGTTCTTAGAAAGTATTTAGTAGATTAAGGTTTGGAGAAGATGTGGAATTGGAAATCACAACTTCTCCTTGTGGAATTAAAGTTGTGGAATTACATTTCAATTCCAATTACAAAGTATTTTGTTACATCCAAACAATGGATTTGGAATTGGAGCCCCCAATTCCAATTCCAAGGCTCCAATTCCATGCTCCCGAACGGACTCTAAAGGATAAGACAATTGGTGATTTACCATTTTCATCATTTGCTTTTTCAGAGAAAAAATTCAGAGAATTATGGTCTTTCTGTGTTTACCTGCATAATAAGATGCCTATTTCCTTTTATTTTCCCTCTCTACCACCTTTTCGGAACAAAAAAAAGGAATATCACAATCATTTTCTTTCTTCTTCTTCAATACTTACCCAAAGAAGGGGAGGGGGTAACACAATCTGTTCATTTCCTTATTCTCCTAATCAGTGTTTTCCTTCCTTCTAATATTCCGCATAGCCTAACCAAATGCATTTTAGCTTTTACCAAGAAAAGACTATAAAAAAATAAAAACTACTGAAGTGAGAAAACTCACTGTATTAAGAAGTCGAAGAGCAGCAGGCCGAGTGAACTTCCTTGCAAAAAGGAAGCATGGGGAGGGCTTCCCCTTGCTAGTGCACCATTCTCTGCGGTATTCAGTCTCATAATAGATATTATCTATATCCTGCGAAAAAAAATAGTAATTAAGGAATAACCATAATGTGTTTTCAAGTTTCCATTTCAGTTGGTAGAACAATTGCTGAAGAAAGGGGGAAGAAGCAACTTTCCAGTGCTATGACAGTTCACGAAAAGTTGGAAACCTAGATAAGAGAGAGTTCAAATGAAAGCTAAATTTTCCAAAACAAAATTTACTTCTTGTTGAAATGGTTTGAAATTTACAAGAAAATTTTCCCAACTTTCCAGTGCTGTGACCAGGGTTTGAAATGGTAAGCCATCAAGTTTAAATTAAGTGACCAAAAGATGAACTTATTGTCACTGATATATGTGCATTGTCCTTCCAGAGCAGCAATTTCATTTACCTTTATAGATTGGATGAGCATGGGAGTAGCATCTGCTAACTTGTAAGTCATAGGATGCCAGCCTCGTCTTTCGCGGTCTTTGGAGGCTGAAAGATCCCAGGATGTATGTGTTAGTGTCCTTCGTGTGATTTCTCCCTCAAGGCCTTCTTGCTGAATTTAGAAATATAAAGGCTTATGAAATGAATTAAAACTGAAAAGATTATGATAGAATCAAAATAGCAGCCATTGGTGGTTGCATTTAAGTGGAAATCACATATCTTAAGATAGTCTCTGGATATATAGCTTATAGTGTTCTTCAGACCTATTTTTCACTTAATCTTAAATCTTTTTAAGACTGCCTCCTGAAATTTTTTCTGGCTTTGGCACGTGGATTGAGAAACAAGGCAGTGGCCTGGGCATGACTGGAGAGGCAATATTTCAAATGGAAAAAGATAGTAATACTACCATAGCATTAGAAAGCAGTATAATTAAAAATATATATATATATATATATGTGGTGTAAATTCAGCAGAAATTATTTCAGCACACAGATACCCAAGCGAAAGTGGTTAGAGTAATATGTGCATTATATGTTGAAAGTACGTAATTAAAATATTAAATCAAGTCGTGAACCAGAGCAAAATGACCGAGTCTCTAGGAGTTCGGTAAATCGTGTCACAATACATAGACATGCTAAAAAAAGGGAAAACCCCGTGCAAGAGACTCTTGTCATTGCAGGGTCTGGAGGGTCCCTGGGTCAGATGTAGAAGCCTTACCTCCGCATGTGGAGAGGTTGTCTTCTATGTTCTGAACCCATGACCTCCAGGTCATGAATAAAGAAACCTTGCCCTTGTGCCAAGCTAACTCTCAATAACATGGAAATGCTATCCACTAAAAAACAGAAAAGAATAATATGTCTGCTCTGAGAGTAAAATGTTCTAAAGTTCATTCAATGATTTCTATCAGAATTTTGGAAGAGTCTTGGCCTTTTTGGAGGACAAAAGAAATCCAATATTTTTTTTGTGAACAAGTCTCAGGTTAATGAATGAATGATGAACTTACAGCTAGTAATGTCTGAACATAGTGTTCATCTGGTATACAGTTGTGCTCCTTCCATCCCTCAGCAGGCTGCACAAGATATGAATCTTTGACGATAAAAATTGGAAACCTCAACTCTTTAAATCATTTCCAACTAAAGTGTACTTTTCGGCTATTGTTTCAAGAACCAGTATGGGGGTGAAGTACAAGGTACAATTTTAAATGATGCACGCTGACAAAAATGGAATCAGAAGAAAAATAATAAAAGAAAGAAAGTACTCACAACGGGATGATCCCGCCAAAACTCTGGTAACGACTTCCTCTGCATGATTGTCAGAAATAGGCTGCGTGAGCAAGGGAGAAAAGAATAGGGCCTAGCAAACTAACACTAAATGTGAAACTTCGGACAATATTGTAGATATATGTGTATATGTATATATATACATAAAAAGATATATATATATATATATATAGAGAGAGAGAGAGAATTTGATTATTCATGTGTTATACGATAAATAGCTAAAGCAATGTGCATGATGGACCAGAACCATATGCATTAAAAAAACTAATGACTTGGAAAATGTTCCCGTTCCTAAAACACAAGCAGCAAGTCTCTCCAGTTGTAGTGAGGAGCATCAGTGCAAAGAGAAAAATAAGGATATTCAACATTAGGCATCAAGCCTTTACTGTAGAGCAAAATTACTGGTATGAACGCGTAACTATGTCAAGTTTTTAATTGAATCTGAATTCACCATCCTTAAGCCCCCCCCCCCCCCCCCCCCCCCCCCCAAAGAACAGTAGCTTTGTATCGAGAAAGTATTTCAACGATGAGGAGCAGGCAGTTCAGACCATCACAACGGGTAGGATAATCAGTGATACTGATATAAAGTTGTAATATTCTCTCTACCCAACGCAAATGTGTAGCACACGACGGGTAGGATTAATCAATACACAATTAGTCTCTCCATGCACTAAAAAGTATAGCACAATACAGTTATAAGATAACTTGCCATGCAATGCCATTGAAACATAGGAAAAGTAGTATCATCTTTCACCACAACTTGTGCATGCTTTCTGGTCAGAACAACCCACTGCAAGAACACAATGCAAAAGACGGGAGTAAGACGACCAGAATCTGCAATAACGTTGCATACTCTCAATTATAAATATTTTAAATTGCAAAATTTTAAGTATTAAGGTGATCTTTCTCCTATTGATCTTTAAGAAGCAAATCAAGCAAGACATGTGTCGAACGGTTACCTGAGATCCTTTCCTCCAGTTTTGAACAGGAATAACAGGATGCATTTTCGGATTGAAGCGGCCTTCTTTTGTATCAGCGAAACTGCGTTGTGATTAAATTTAAATTAGTCTTTCACGAACCAATCTGATCTCAAAGCCAAACTATGACAAGTTTTTCTTGTTAATTGTAACAAAGCATCAGCAATATAGAAATTGAAGAATTTCAAGTCGGAAGGAGTTATGCAAAGCAAACTTGTATGCAGGTTGGAATCATATATCTGTTACTTATGTATTTTCAGGTATTAAAATATTCACCGCTAATTGAAAATAGCCAAATGCAATAGCCCATCACCTGTCCACGAAACTAGTTGGTGTAGACATTATATAGTCATAAGTGTAGCTGAAGTTGTATAAAGGTATGCAGCTGAAATAATCAAGTAACTGAAACAATGTTAGATAATTAGATGAAACAAATAATAACCTCCTACTGACAACTGTACTTGAGTAAACAGTAACAACCTCAGTACTACTCATTTGATCAACAATTAAACTTCTTGAGTGAGAACAAAGCTCACCTATCTGAAAGGAAAAGAAATCGTTTGTTAAAGGGATCCATGAGTGCATGTTGAAGCAATATACGCTCAGCCTGAAGCATGGTCGATCCTCCCCAATCTACCTGGAAAAGAAGCACAATTGCTATATACTTCACTCAGCCAAGATAAAAGAGTAACTGAGAAAAAAACTTATTCCAATGTCTTCATATATATCAACCCAAGAAGGCCTTTAAATGACATAGTCAAGTTTAAAGCAAGACAAAGTGCCAATGTTAAAAGTAAAACAACTTGGAAACATGAAAGATTTTTTCTAAACAAGCTAACCGCAGACTGTGTTACATCCAAATGGGGAACTTGCTGAAGCTGAGCCAAATTTTAATGAATCTTAAGGAAGGGAGCTGATGAACAAAATAAAGTCTGCGACACAAGTTACACTTTTTCTGAAAACTCTTGAGGCAATTTCCGGGATCTGCTGGTTGTATGATATGACAGGTCAAAATGTTGTGACATTTTGGAGGGGTACCCCATTGAGTATCGCCTCCGGATGACTGGAGTGTATGCTATGACAGGTAAAACTGAAGGGCACAAGTTGGGGGATGGCTCTCCAACTTTGTGTAGAGCAGGAAAGGAAAAAAATAAGAAAAGAAAAAGGTACAATGGCGCCAAAAGGATTTTTAAGTCGCTAGATGCATAGGTCTGATTACCGTGGATATGCAGTCATGCATCCCACTTTAAACTTTTTAAGATCAGGATAGTCTTTAACAATGGATTCTTCAGCAGCATGTAAAAGAGGCAGGTACATTCTAGGTCTTCAGAAAAAAAAAGAGCCAAATCAAACTATTGACATGCCTTCTAAGTTGGGACTGAATTGCCACGCTAGTTGAACAGGAGGTGTATAAATATTGACGGAAACTTTCCTCCATGGAGAAAAGAGTGGCATATAACGCTCCAAATGGATAAAAATTAAAACCAGGGCTATAGATAGTGTAGCCGTTATGATCTTGAATAAGTAGCAATACTAAGCTAAATGGTATTTCATGTCGTTTGGACACATTACGAATCTAGTAGCAATATTGACGGAAACTTTCCTCCATGGAGAAAAGAGTGGCATATAACGCTCCAAATGGATAAAAATTAAAACCAGGGCTATAGATAGTGTAGCCGTTATGATCTTGAATAAGTAGCAATACTAAGCTAAATGGTATTTCATGTCGTTTGGACACATTACGAATCTAGATGGTACAAATTATTGTTCCCCTACAGTATCTTAACCTCCAAGCTCAAGCCAAAAGTAGCTTCAGTTCCAATTTGGAAAGATTATAAGCATTATAAACCCCTTTGGGTGGGGTGAGAGATAAAGTTCACAACTTTCATATTAGTGTTTTTTCTATGGAGATGGAATAGTATATTTTGGTTCGTACAAATAAAGAAGAACAAGGAATATCTGAACTAAAGGGGACAATTAAGAGATCCCGAGGCAGTATAATTGATGTTATGCAGACACTAAGAATATTTCGAGCTATGGTTTCGGTCCTGGAATAATCTTTTGTCTCTCTATGAAAATTGTTGTCCCCAGCTACTTTCTTAATTTGATTCTGAAGCACCAGAAACATGTTGAAAGTTGCAAGAATGTGTTTTACCTCCTTTTTTTCATTCTTTTAAAAATACCTTGTGAGACAAGAATAGTTGCCACAAACAAATCATGCCAATTTTTCAACAACCGCCTCTTATTATCAATTAAAGATTCCATGTTTAGAAAATAAACCTGTATGCTATCATTGACTTGACGATCCAAGAAATAGGCTGATCTTGTTGTTGCCTTGTTAAACAGGAATCCAGGCCTAGAGTGAACAAAAATTGAAATTCTATCTTCTTTATCCCCCTGCAAATAAACAGAAAGACTACTTGAATCAATATGCAAACATGTTAAACAGCATAAATACGGTTTCCAGTTTTCCATTAAAACCATAAAATTGATTGTACCTTGTCCTAGGATGCATAAAACATAATAACATTGTTACATATTTAGGTGGGAATTCACAGATAGACTTCCTAATACTATCCTAATCATCATCTCATCCACCATATACAAGAATAATCATCACCTCATGTGGGTATGAGATATAAAACAAGATAAGATGACAAAGTTAGTAAAACTGGAAAGCTGACTGGATAAAGTAACAACATTTCTGCTCCATTCAGCACGGCAAAATAGCCAAAATTAATCTTCTTCGAGAACCATTTCTAATCCAAATCACTTCCTGCCAAAAACAAATAATATATGGTTCTTACTAAACAACATAGAGGGTGCCACCCTACCATTGATGACGGTACGGGGTGATGACTAGCTGTTTATGTCACCGCCATATCAAAGTTACTATTACTACACTATAGAAGGCTGGATTTCATGGAAGAGAATCAAGGGCTCTCAACCATAAACAGGGGAACCCTTTTCATGGCGAATCATACATGCTACCTAGGAGAAAATAACTTCTACAATGTTTGAGCTAGGACTTGTTGATCAAAAGACATTACAAGTGAAAAGACGTCCTCTTCCTAAATTCTTGGAACGTCAAATATGTTTGCAGATATTGATCCCTACTAAAAAAACACCACCGAAGCCAAGAGGGGCGTGGACCACTGATTAGCCATACCCACATCATTAATTATCCTTCTTTTTAATAGTGTGATCAGTTTGAACTCATAAACACAAAATTTTTGGAGAAATCAATTTAATGTTCCAAAACATCATAAATTACCCTCTGGCTCGATCCGAAAATCCAAAATCGCACTTTCAAACAGAGTAAAATTTTGTCAACACGATAAGGCACCTAAACAGACCTCAGTGAATCACCAATTATCAGGCAGCTTTGCTTTCCATACAAATCTTCAAAAGGCAAGTGATGCACTCTGATTTCCTATAACTGCCAATCTTACATTTATAACTAAACACTAAATTGGGAGGAATACAAATAATCAAACAGTTCCAGAGAAACATTGAAACAGTAACAAGTACATTGCATAATCAAATTAAAAGAAAACTATCAGACAGATTCATAGTTGATAAATTCAATCAAGAAGCACTAAGATTTGAAATTACCTGAAAAAATGCATCCCAAACTATGTCGAGTGGAAGCCGATTTCGAGCAATAAACAGAAATGCAATTTTAGGGTTTTGAACAATTGGAGGAGACAAGAGAGTTATCGTTTTGATCCGAATGTACTGAGTCTCTAATAATATCACAGTCGAGAAGCAAAATCCAAGCAACAGTGCAACAAAAACCCTCCTCTTCCATATATGGTGAGATTTCTGTTGACTCACCTTTCGCTTCATCTATTTTTCAACTTCAATTCATATATAAAACCATTTCGAAACCTCACAGATCTGTCTATCCCCAAATTTTACCGTTATCGGTATGTATCACTACATTTTCTATTCTCTCTCTAAATCTCGATTTCTTACTGGTTTGTCACTTCATCTTCCTACTGTTTCGCTCTTTCTTTCTCTCTCTAAAATTAGATTGATGGTAAATTTTGAGTGGAAGATCTAACCAGAACCACAAAAGGTGAAGATTCAACTTCAATTTCGTGAAATCTTCAGGGAATGGGTGAAAGAGGAAAAGATGAGTTATTATGAGAAGTGTTCAAAGACTCTCATGGACTACCAATCTACAGAGACCATGAGTGAAGACGACATATATGAGACTCACGAAGTGTGTGAGAGAGAGAGAGAGAGAGAGAGAGTCACTTTCGTGAGTGTGTGTGTGTGTGAGAGAGAGAGAGAGAAAGAGAGAGTCACTTGACTTGGCTTGAGAAATAAGCCCTTGGTTGCGTACGATGTAGGAGATCAGAACACCTTTTTTTTTTTTTTTGTATCATTATTTTTTATTCGTTAAAATAATTCATATATAATGTGTAACCCGGAACTGCATGTTCTTTGAATATTAGCATTTGTTATTTCTTAATCTTGCCTCTGCTTCATATACTAATTTAATTTTTTGACACAACCATGTGGCTCAAACGTGAAATTATTTACCATAAGACACAATTAACCGTGACAAAAATTTATCAATAAATATAATTTTTTTATTTTATATTTTTTCCATTATTTTTATGTAACACTATAACATAAAAGCACCATAGTTTCAAAGTGTGGGATTGAAAAATGCCATTAAATGAGTACGAAAATACAAGAAAGTGGTGACATTGTTTGAGTATCTGTTTTTTGGGGTGCTTTTGAATCAAAGCATCAAAAAAGTAGAAGATGAGAGGAATAGAACAACTAACAATATGATTAATTGCTGTCATGATTCCCTTGTTGGGATAATAAAATAATACTAGGCATTGCAAAAAAATGGAAAGATAGGTAAGGACTAAGAAGTTGCCATGATTGATCAAAGGGAGGTTGAGGAGTTACATCAATTTATGGTTTGGTAATCGTATTATATGAAAACATACATGTCAAAGCCCTTGCAGTGAAACAGAATATGTTCAATTTTAAATTAGTCATATTTTTATTATAATGATAGTCCTTTCAATTTTAGCAAATTTGTAAAATGATTTGATTATTGTATTATTTTTTGTGGGTGAAAAAACTGTAAAATGAGAGAAAACTCCACTAGCAAGTCAGAACATATGGGTTAAAATTCATGGTCGAAATCTCAAGCAAAGAGAGTGAAAAGAGAGAAAATAAAAGGTGAAGAAGAGCAAAGAGGGTACCATCGTCACAACTAGAGAGTGGGTAGTGTGCACTCTTAGTAGGAACTCTTAGTAGGGCTGGCAATTTCGGATTACGGGTCGTGTTCGTGTCAGGTCAAAATCGTGTCGTGTAAAAAAGACCTGGTTAATATACGTATTAAATATCCTCAACCCTAACCCAACTCATGTCGTATCCGTGTCGACCCATGTAATCCATTTAGCCTATTTATTATAATATTTTAAATTAAATTTGACATAATCCAACACGAAATAAACTATTTAACCTATTATCAACAAAATTAAATTGATTTTGACACGATCCAGTATTGTTTTATTGATATATTTCAATCCATGACCAATTAGAGAAGAGAAAAATATAAAAATATATATAAATATAATCGTGTTAAACGTGTCGTGTTCAGGTTGACCCTTATATTCTCGTATCGTGTTCGGGTCGACCCTTTTTAGGCCTCAACCCTAACCTTTTAAAATAGCCTCGTGTTCGTGTCCAATTTTATCAACCCTAACTAGTAGAGCTAAAATCCCCAAAATCAAATATCCTCCGAAGTAGCTAAAGACCAAGAGATGGAGAAGAGATAAGCAAATAGAGAGAAAGGGTGAGCTGTGGTAAATGTATAAATTAACTTCCCATGGTCGAAGCCCTGTGAGAGGAAGAAGAAAGAGAAGCCGAAGAGGAGGAAAGTGGGTGCCGTCCTGAAGGAGTGACATCCAAGAAAGAAAAAGAATGAGAATAAAATTGGGATCCCTAGACAAACACTATTACCTTTTATTTATAAGTAACTTGCTCAAAATATTATGCTAATTAACGTGGTCCCCAAGTCCTATAATGAATATAATTTTGCCATTATATAATCTGTATGAATAATATATATATCAGTCAAGATATCCTCATCCAACTTAGGGTATGGATGTAAAACATAATTTTGCCTTGTGTTGAGTGCTTTTAATTTTCATAACAGTACAGCCTGTGCAGGTATTGTCTCGGACCAGTCCATTATGTGAGATGGTGTTGAGCATATAGCATTGTATCTCCTAATTTTCATCATGACTTTTACCTTGTTATTGCCATATTCCTTTCGATCACAATGTATTTCTTATTTTGTATCAATTTATCTATATAGAAATATTTGCCCTCCGATAAATTTATGCCCTCTTTCTATTTAGAAATATTTACCTTACTTTTAATCTATGCTCTCTTTGTTTCTGATATTGCAGAGATTTCATATTTATGAAAAGTGACCCATTAATTTCAATTGGTAAGGGATCACCCCTAAATGTTGGGGCTAGTGTGTCGAAGAATGTTGTGTTGTCGCCAGACATGGAATGGCAGATCACCTAATATGTAGATAAAGTTAAGGTTTATTTTCCTATGTTATTTAATATAATCGACTAATTCCTACTGTATTTATTTTGCTCTCTATATTATTCAATTTCATCATTATGCTCCCTCCTCTTCATATTTTGAGTCAAAATGTTTAAACTGTCCTCCCTTAATTGTATAAGGTGGTTTAGTGAAATCAACCCTTAAAAAAATTATTTTTCGAAAATAAATTATATATTATGAAAAATATGATATAATCAATACTTTTTTTGTGAAAAATATATATTATGTTCCAAAATATGATTTTTTTTCCGATTTTTTTTTTTTTTGCGAAAAAGTATATATTATGTTCCAAAATATGATTTTTTTCCGAAAAATATATATTATGTTCCAAAATATGATTTTTTTCCGAAAAATAATTTTTTTGCGAAAAAATATATATTATATTCCAAAATATGATTTTTTTTCCGAAAAATATTTTTTTTGCAAAAAATATATATTATGTTCCAAAATATGATTTTTTTTTCCGAAAAATATTTTTTTTGCGAAAAATATATATTATGTTCCAAAATATAATTTTTTTCCGAAAAATAATTTTTTTGTGAAAAATATATATTATGTTCCAAAATATGATTTTTTTTGCGAAAAACTATTTATTATGTTCCAAAATATGAATTTTTTTTCCGAAAAATATATATTATGTTCCAAAATATGATCTTTTCCGAAAAATATTTTTTTTGCGAAAATAATATACTCCCTCCGAAAAATAATTTTTTTGCGAAAAATATATATATATTTTTGAATTTATAATTTTTGCCAAAAATATAATTAATTTTCAAAAAATAATTTTTTTAAATGGTTGATTTCACTAAACCCCCTAATATTATTGAGGGTAGTTTAGGCATTTTGACTCAAAATGTGAGGTGAGTGGGCATAATGATAAAATTAAATAGTATATGGGATAAAGTGGATACAGCGGGGTTAGTTGATTAAACTGGATAGTATAATTGAAATTAACCCTAAAGTTAATGCTGCAATATCTTTTCTAACATATTTATATTGTAATTGCATGCACGTTGTGGCATCATTGAGCATGCATGTGAGAACCTCTCAAGTATCAAAGTTCTTTACCTCTATACTTGGGGAGAGAAACAGAAAGTATTTAATATTGGTAATTATTTGCTTTGTGGCTAAAGTTGATTTGTTTTTATCGTTCTAGCCAAGATGATGTTTAGTTAATTTCTATTTTTAGACGGGCGTCTGTGTTTTACTGACATAGAGACTGGCACCTGTGTTTTACTGATGGAGAATTGGGCATGGATCCACTTCAAGCCTTCTCATCTTCAAGTGTATGCAAGCTCAACTCCAACCATTAGAAGCACATAGGTAAAATTGTGCTTGAAATTGTAGGAATTATAGCATAGTGGCATGGCAAGGTTTGACAGTTATCAAATTACTGGTATCAACCAATAATTTGTCATTAGATAACTATTTAGATGTTTACATAAGTATTTTGAATTTTGATATCTATCAGCTTCAAGTCTTTTGAAATATTCTGTTTAATATGGTGAATGTTCGCATTATTGTTTTAGTTTGTTTGCCTTATTTTTTTTTCCTATATTTGTCTATATAATAATGTTTTAGCTACTACACATTTTTTTTTTTTGTGAGGAATGTGTGTTTTATTTTGTTTTAGTCAGTGACTTAGCGGATCCAAATCTGCTTCGAGTTTTTTTCTTTTAGTATTTTGAAGATCAAATTCAACATCCAGAAAAGACACTGGTAAAGTGTTTTTTTGCTGAAATTGTAGATTGTGGCATAGAGTGGTTAAGATATTTCACCAGTTATGACATGATATGTTTTATGTATTTGGCTTGATAGAGTGTTGTGCTTTATTTTTATGGATATTTCATATCCAACTGATTTGAATAATTGTAACTACATAAATATTTGATTTTCCTGGGATACTCGGTTATTATATTATCACACTGGTTTCTCCTGTTGATTGAAACTTGTTTTTTTCTCCCCTGTTGTGTTAGTTTCTCATTAAGCAGCCAACAAACAGAGAATTACAATGATCTTGGCGGAAGGAAGGTTAATGATTTATTCTATTTTCGTTTTGTACTCCATGTTTAAACATATTCTTAAAGTTAAAGGCTATCATCTGTCTGGATCCGGATGCTCAAAGATGGTAAGTGCCCTCAAATCTTACTATTTGAGAGGCTGGTGGCTTCAATCCGCCTGGATCCGTGCTGGTAATGAAAACAATTACTCAAATTGCATATTTCCTAAAGGAGTGTCATATGAACTGCTATCCTGTTTTTAATATGGTTGCTGCTAAAGATCATTGATACTGTACGCCGCTTCTTGTGTTTGGAGAGTCATATGAACTGCTATCCTTTTTTGTCTTTCATCTGCTGTGGCCTGGATGGATACTTTTGTTAGGTATGAAATGTTGCTTGTATTTCCATTGTAGGTCAAATGATGGAAAGGAAGCGTAGGAGATGATTTTCGTGGTCCTTTCTGTTATGCGGATAACCAATTTTAAACAAACACACACACAATTAACACAAGATATTATAGTGGTTCCCCAAAAAATACGGGTACGTCCACTTTGAGAGTTGTTTCAATAATTTCGGTTGAAAACAATGGTGTTCGGGAGAAGGATACAAAATCGGTATCGACTCGACTCAACCGTACACACTCTCACTCAGACAGAAACTCACAAGATTTCTTTCTCTCGTGTATATCTCTCACTCACATATATCACTCTTGTATATCACATATATATTACAACCTTAACTTAGCTCTTCATATACTGCCATATATATATATATATATATATAGGCAGTGAAAGAGGAAACAAAGATGATAACATTTATGTGCTGGCAGCTGAATAGAGAGTAAGCAACTTGACCACTTCTTCAATTTATGTCATGGAGAGTGATGGCTTGCCCACAGAGTTGAGAGAGAGACATGCATGCAACAGTGAATGGTTTTTGCATGCATGTGTTGCCTGTATGGAATGTAACTGACACTTTCTATGACCTGTGTTTAATCAAGGTGACAGCAGCTTGTATGCTGATGCTTTGTAATTTCTTCATCTAGTATTAAACTTGTTCTGGAAGTAAATTATTCCATGAATTTCAGCTGAAACAGTTATGTATAGTGTATTTTATTCACTAATGATCTGGCCTGGTTCTGATTTAATTTTGCTACGACATCTTTTCTGTCCCATGCACTTCTGAATACTTCACTTAAAGCGATAACAAAGCATTATTGCACTCAAAGCCCTCTGGATATTGCACTCAAAGTGATAATGAGCAATGATATTGTGTCATGATGTGTATCTTGATATGAAAATGTCTACTGTCTGGAGGTATATGCCCTTGTATATATATTTGTGCTTTTGTGCTTGCGTCTGTCTGTCTGTCTGTGTGGCTGTCAAACATGACACTGTAGACACCTAGTTTGAAGAAATCATGCCAGACTTAGAAAGGAACACATTCTAGTGTCCTTCCAGTTACTTGAATAAAGTTAGGAGACTCAAAAGTTATAAATTATTTGTGATGTTCTTTATCAACAGTTGGGTAATCAAACAGGAATAGCTTCAGGTACACCTGTTACAATTTTTTTCTGCCCAATAACCAATTTGGTCCCAAGGTAAGGAATATCCAGTTATGCTAAAAGATGCAGTCAATACAGCCAGAACCACACCCGTAACCCAAGTTAATTAGCGAGGTTTTTTAAATCCACCAGTGAGATACACACGAAGAGTATTCTGGATCCATGGAAGTGTCGTTTCAGTATCATGGTATAAACCCAATAAATGGTTTATTTGACCGGCTTCGTTAATTGTCATTTTGGTTCTGTATTGATTCAATGGGCCCTTTCAACACTGGAATATCTCTTTTGCTTTTTGTGGTTCCTCTGATAATTTATATTAGTGAATGTATCACAAAGTAATAATGATTGTAGTGTGCTTGTTTCTTAGGTGCATCTATATAACCTGTGTTTATATCGATTATGGCCCTTTTTCAGTCTTAGATCAAGCACTTTTGCAGTTGATGAACTAGATCTTGACTGACTTTGGCCTGCATTCAATCAGGAATACAGTTGAAACTGAATGACAAGCTAGTAACTTACATTTGGCCAAGGTTAGTTTATACTAATACTGCTCTGCAAAAACATTAGCTCAACTTAATTTTCCTTATAATCTTATATCTCAGCTTGTATCGCACGCACATGTTTATACTAATTATATCTTTTTTGAGAATGTGTCATTCTATTTCTTATTATTGCTTTTACATGTGTATTTTGATGTGTGCCCGCTTCTATCCTTTTATTTTCAAGACTTTTGGGAATATGGTGATTGTTAACTACTCAACTGTTCTAAAAATGAAATGATCGTTTGAAGGAGTCAAAAACGGATGCTTCCTCTGCTACAATGCCAGTCACTTAAAATTGCTTCCTCTGCTGCAGTTGTATTTTAGTGAACAATGTTAAAATAAAAAATAAAAAAAATGCAAGTTTTGTTCTACTTTGTAAAAATAACTATTTGCTTTATGTTAATCTTCTGTAGAAAGCAAAACATTGAGTGTGAAACATACTTTTGCTGTGAAAATTGGTAAAATAGCACAAAACAAAAAACCAAAAGCATGAACCACAAACAGACCCCTGAGATTTGGGTGAAATAAACTTTTAGCCTTCAATCAAGAGGACAGTGTGGTATTCTTGTCTTATTAGAGGGGAATGATAAGACTTTTTCTAGTTCATACCATTAATTGCAGAGGAGAGAGAGATGGCATATGGGTGGTTTAATTGCATGAAAGAAGTGTTACCATTTACAAGCATGGGAATTGTGGAAGTCATCAATGTAGGCTTGAACATCTTATTCAAAGCAGCCACACTTAAAGGCTTGAGCTTCTACGTTTTCATCGTCTACTCCTATCTTCTTGCACTTTTCCTTCTCATACCCCCGTCTCTTCTTCCACAGGTACATATATATATATATATATATATATATATTTGTATATGTCTATTTTGTTTCCTTTGCGTTGTAATTGACAATTACTCCATCAATTTTATTAATACACCCAACATTTATACAGATCTGACATGCTTCCTCCATTTGACTTGTCTCTCTTTTGTAAAATCTGCCTCCATGGGATTATTGGGTAACCTTTTCCTTATTTCATACTAAAATACAATTATTTAGTGTGTATGTAATGTCTATTTAATTTTGTTATTTTGACAGTTCTTTAACTGAAATATTTGGATATGTGGGTGTGGAATAGTTCTCCAACTCTAGCTTCAGCCTTGTGCAACCTCATTCCAGCTTTTACTTTCATTCTTGCTATCATTTTCAGGTTCTGCCCTGTTCCTTTTTTCCATTTTTGCCATTACCATCTTTATTTCCGTCTCTTCCCATTTAATTACTTTTGGAATTAACTTAGCAATTTACTGGTCAAGCCAGTGTCAATTGTTATTGCAGCTGCTATGGGTGTCATCTTCCTAGGTGACACTCTTCATCTTGGAAGGTTTAAATCTCTCTCTCTCTCAACTATCTCATTTTTTATTATTACTATTTTCATTGTTATTGTGATTGATTTGATTTTTCATTTTCTCAATTTTTGGTTTTGGTTAACTTGTAGTGTTGTTGTAGCAATAATAATATCTAGTGGCTTTTATGGTGTGATGTGGGGAAAAGCAAAAGAAGAGGTGGATTGCTGTGGAGTTGATAATTTGGACCAATCTTCCACTCAAAAACAGGGCTCTAATGCAACCTCTTATTGGGGAAAAGTTGGATAAATAATATATCAAGGATTGTCTGCATTAATCATGTGGTCCGCCGATCTCAATGCATATGATTGTTCAATAGTAGCATATAACTCGATTTTGTGTGAGCATGTGGTGCCATTATGTGCATATTGACAATTTGACACCATTTTATTTATTAATTCCAGAGTATACTGTTATTCTATCCTAATCCTGGTATGCAATATTTTATTTCACTCACCATTTTGTTTACACATTGTCACACATAGCCAATACAATTAAAAAACTAGAGGTATTATTTGAATCCCGAGGTAGATATAATTTTATTTAACATGTGAAAGTTTGTGTTTGGAAGGAGTGTGAACAGTGTGAAATGTAAATAGACTTGTTCAAGTTACTTTAATCAATTTAAATTTTGAGTAGCTTCATTATCGTCATCCATCACAGTAATTAATTGTGTGTACCCATATACAATTATATTGGGTAAAGTTTGTGTTTGGAAGTGTTGGGTAGAAAGCAAGTTCAAACTCAAACACACACACAATTGACACCAAATATATAAATATATAGTGGTTCCCCAAAAATATGGGTACGTCCACTTTAAGAGAGGTTTCACTATCTTCGGTTTGAAACGAAACCGAGAATAAGGGAGTATACAGTTGTTTCTCTCAACCTCACAACTCTCTCTCTTACAACATCACAGAGTAACTCTCTGTGATTTTCTCTCAAGTGTATCACTCTCTATGTTTCACTCACTCTGCCTCTCTTTTCTTGTTTTTTTTTTTCCATACAAACAATATACTTGCTATATATATATATAACAGAGCATAGAATCAAGCCAAAACACTACTTGTCAAAATCACTTCACGCTTAGCAGCCTTTCTTGACTTGAGCTTCACATGTGGTTTGTTTGATACGGCTGTGATTGTTGGTTTGTCGGAGGCGGCTGTGGAGGTTATTTGCATAGGGCAGACTTTGCATGCACATGTGGTATGGAAACTTACAGTAAGAAGTACTATCAGAGAGAGGTGGTGCCATTCATAGCCATGGTGATGGTGGAGTGCACCAACGTTGGGCTGAGCACGCTCTTCAAAGCAGTCACTTCCACTGATTGTTTACTTACTTGCTATTGCCACTTTGCTGTAATGCCCTTTGCCTTCTTTATATTTTTGTATCTGTACATATGTATTTCAATCTAATATAATCTCTATTTATTTGTATGTCAATCTTAATTTGCAGGAAAATTCCTCTTCGTCCACTTAAATTTTTCAATCCTTTGGCGACTTTGCCTCCTTGGCATTCTTGGGTACACTTCCATTATTTTGCTTTAATATTTAAAATAATCTTAACATTGTTTTAAAAGATTCCGATACGATTTGATTTATTTGAGCCTGTTATACATAAAGGTGGTGGTTGTGAATCGTGACGATGATAACATACCACGAGTGCAAACCATGCATATTTGCCTATCTATTTTCTTCTCAATATTCTTTTAAATTATTTGATTTGATTTTGTGTGCATATATTATTATAATTCCAGTTTTTTTAGGTCAGCTGTTTGGATACAAAGGAATAGAATACAGTTCTCCAACACTTGGATAGGCCATCAGCAACCTCACTCCAGCCTTTACTTTTGGACTTGCCATTATTACCAGGTTTGTCACTCATCTTTTCAATTTCACTTTATTTTCTCTTATTTTGGGTAAATTATTATGATTTTGTAAACATTATATGGGTAAAAATTTGAGACCATTATGGTCATAAATAGCTTTCATATTAGTTGAAAGTTGAAACGGATAGCAGATCTAAATTTTTTGTTGTCCTATACACATGAATACTATTGAACACAAACTAAAGAGATGATCCCGATAGGGACCCACGTGATGCTAAAGATTGTCTACACCTAATGAGTTCAGTTTCGGGTTGACTTCTTATTTCGTATGCAACACCTGCTAGCGTATTGAAGTTGATTGGAATGACGAATTTTTGGTGTCTGAATGAAATGTATTCAAGTTTTGAATGAAATGTATTCAAGCTTTGAGCGTGAATTTGAATCACTGCCGCTCCATAAATGGATGACTAAAATGTTATAAGAGTTATGGTGCCGGCTACTTATAACACCCTTCAAATGAAGAATTCCTTAGGATCTAAGCATCATGGAGTTCTTCCTTAGGGTTTAGGCCTCTTTTTTTTTTTCTTAGGGTTGGTTGGTTTTTCAATTTATTTTTTGGGTAAAATGCAATAAATCCTCCTAAACTATTGCACTTTTGCAATTAACCCCCTTAAATTATTAGTTTGTTGTAATTTGCCCCGATTTCATTACAAGGGATTATCTTACCCTTCTTATTAAATTTGTTAATTATTTAAATTATGGTTAATTTTATTTTTATCACTGAGATTTGTTTTAACTTCAATCACACCCCCTCAGGTTTGAATATATTCGATTACACCCCTCGGGTTTAAGATTCTCATCATTTACACCCCCTGATCACTTTTGGGACTAAAATGCCCTTACCCAAACACTCATTATCCTTATTCCCAAAGACCCACCATCCTTATTCCTAAAAATATATATAAAATTCAAAAATAATATATAAAATTTGAAATATATATAAAAAATTCAAAAAATATATATAAAATTTAAATATATCTGTAAAATTCAAAAATAATATATAAAATTTGAAATATATATATATAATTTGAATATATATATATATAATATTTTATTTTTTCGAAAATAATTTTATATATATTTTATTTTTCCAAGCCATCATGGAGATCATGGGGAAGCACATGAAGGTGCCACTTGAGAAGTTTAATCTAGACCACTTATATTGACAATATATCTTATCTGCTTACTTGGTGTTGTATTGAAATAAAGGTAGTTGAGGGACAACTACATCATTTGCCTTCAAAGAATCAAAGTCTCCATGGTTTATATAGTAATTTGGGCACGGGGTAAGGAAAAAAATAAAAAAATAAACGGGATGGGGCAGGGAAAAATAACCAGGTTCGGGGATGGGGAATGTGATTCCCCGCCTTATTGTCATTCCTAACAAAGTGTTTAACACATATATATATATATATATATATATATAAAATCTTGGGTTAATTACAACGACACCCTAAGGTTTGCAACAATTATAGGCAAATTCAACATTTGACAAGTGCACTCTACTTGCCCTATGAGGTTTGATAAATTGAACAAAGAACACTACAATGCCTAACTTTGATTATATTACCCTTCTCTCAATACGTATAAATATTTGATTTGATTTTATTATTTTATTTAATTAGTTCAGTGAATTATAATTTGCCAAAATATATAAAATTCGAAAAAATATATTTAAAATTTGGCAAAAAATATATAAAATTCGTAAAAATATATATATAATTCAAAAAATATATATAAAATTCTAAAACAAATATAAATTTCGAAAAAAAATATAACTTTTGAAAAATATATACTATAAAATTCAAAAATAATATATAGTGCCAAGAAAAAGATATAAAACTTGAAAAAAATATAAATTTATGTGAAGATTAAAACATCATTGTAATGAAAAATTGAAACTTGGTGTCTTTGATAAAGGTTAGGGTCCACAACAATTGTAAAACTTACCCAAAAGGTCATGGCATTTCACCATTATTTTAGACTAAATAAATGAAGCTTAATAATAATGTTTTAATTCTTCACATAAATTCACATAAACTGTAACACTTACCCAAAATGTCATAACATTTCACCATTTATTTAGTTTAAAACTTTATTATTAAACTCCATTTATTTAGTTTAAAATCTTATATTTTAGACTAAATAAATAGAGCTTAATAATAAGGTTTTAATCTTCACGTAAATTTAAATTAGAGCTTAATAATAAGGTTTGTTGATTTAGGAAATGATTGGGGCATCGTTCGGTATCGTTGTTCACACATGGGGTCTTGAAGGGGGCTGTTTATGCTACATATTGTTGATTTGCTGCCGCTATGGTTGAAGGGAAGACATTAAGTGTTTGTTTGGTAGACGGTGTGGAGTTGATTTTTTGTTTTGGTTTGGTTGGAGTTGGTGTGGTTTTATTTTGGTTACAAACCATGTTTGGTGCAGATGGTTTTGGTGTGAGAAAAAGTGATGCCGAAAAACCAAACCATGTTTGGTAAATTGGTAGAGTTGGTATGGGTTGAAATTCTGAATATTAATATATTAATATTAATATATTAAAATAAATATATTAATATTAATATTAAAATATATTAATATTAATATATCATGGTGGAAAATCAGGGAACTTTGTAAGGTTGGATTGTATTATTTTATTTTTATTTTTTTTAAATATATCCGCCATGTGATTTATATGTTCTACCTCTATTTAACTGATTATTATTAAATATAACTGCACGATTCTATAATTTTTTCCATAAATTGCTTCAAGAGCAGCTTCTTCTTGAGAAGGTGATTTTGATTTGCTCTTATTTTGTGTACACCTTTTTCTTTGAAAAAAGAAAGTAGTTTATGTTTCAATATATTGCTTCAAGAGTAGCTTCTTTTTGAGAAGGTAAGTCATTGGGAAAATTATTAAAAAGGGATCATTCCTAAAGTTTATTGTTATAAAGAAACCATTCAAGTAGGAAAAGCTAAAAAGGGACCAAAATCAAACTTAATTGTTAAAAAATAATCATTTTTAGTGTAGTGACCAAAATACTCATATATTTGCACTATCTTTCAAAAATCCAATATTTTCAAAATTATTAATACTATCTATCAATAAAATAAATTTATATATATATATAAGTGATATATAATATTATTGTAATTGTATTCCAAAAAATAAAAAAAAAATCTGAAATATACATATAAATAAAAAAATGTCAAAAAGAAAACTTTCCAAAAAAAGCCAAATGTACAACAATATAAAAAACTTTTCAAAAATGTCAAAATTTTGCAAGGTAGATAGTATTGACTTAATATATTGTACTGATGCAATTGATACAAATTTATTATTTATATGTATATTTCGGCAATTTGTTTTTTGGCAAAAAAAAATTGCAATTTTTTCCCAAAAAAAGCCAATTGTACGGCAATATTAAAAAATTTTCAAAAATGCCAAAATTTTGCAAAGTAGATAGTATTGGCTTAAAACATTGTACTAATGCAATTGATACAAATATATTATTTATATGTATATTTCGGCAATTTGTTTTTTGGCAAAAAAAAATTTACAATTTTTTCCCAAAAAAAGCCAATTGTACGGCAATATTAAATTTTTTTCAAAAATGCCAAAATTTTGCAAGGTAGATAGTATTGACTTAAAATATTGTATTGATGCAATTGATACAAATTTATTATTCGTATGTATATTTCGGCAATTTGTTTTTTGGCAAAAAAAATTGCAATTTTACCCCAGCAATTTTGACACAAAAATTCAGCAATTTTTTAACGAAAATTTTGACCAAAAACAAAATAGACATTTTTTTCTGGCAAAAACAAATTTGCCGAAATAAAATTGCCAAATTTTTTCTTTTTGGCATTTTTTTATTTATATGTATATTTCGATTTCATTTTATTTTTTGGAATACAATTACAATAATATTATATATCACTTATATATATATATAACTTTATTTTATTGGTAGATAATATTAATAATTTTGAAAAGATTGGATTTTTGAAATGTAGTGCAAACATATGAGTATTTTGGTTACTACACTAAAAATTATCCCCTTTTGGCAATTAAGTTTGATTTTGATCCTCTTTAAGCTTTTCATATTTGAATGGTCCTTTTATAGCAATAAATTTTAGGAATGGTTCATTTTTAATAATTTTCCCATAATTTAATGAGAACTGAGAAAGGGCTCTAAATAATTTATTTATTTATATATTTTTTTACAACGTCAAATGGGCTTTTCTCGTAAACAGTTGTAAATTCCAGGTTGGGCTGACTCTTCTACTTTAATGGGCCACCAGAAAAAAACTTTACACTTTTGACCGTTCCTACTTTATTTATTGATCCTATCTACCTTTATCTCCTACTTTATTGATTCTATCAACCTTTTTGTACTTTATTGATCTATTTACCTTATTGATACAATGATCTTATGCACCTTTTTGTAATATTTACCTTTACCTACCCAAAATTTGTTTTTTACTCTTTTTGCTGCATTACACTGTCCACTTTATTGATCCATTTTGATTAGGAAGATCTTTTTATTTTTATTTTATTTTATTTTATAGAGTGCGATTTAAAAGCCTGTTTTTTGTATTTATTTTCTCTTCAAATACAAAAACTGTTTTTATATTTGTCTTTGTTTTTTTCAGCAAAAAACTAAAAACAAAAAAACGTTTAGATCAAAATTTGTATTGAAAAATAAAATGGTATTGGTGAGTGGTGGTGGTGGCCAGCGGTGACCGGCGGCGGGGGGCGGTGGTGGTGGTTGACTGGCGGCGGGCGGCAGGGCCCGGCGGCGGCGACCGAAGGTGGTGGGGGCAGATGGCGGCGGTGGTAATGGGGGTGGTGGCGGAGGTGGTACCCTAAACAGTGAAAAAATTCAAAAAACAATTAAAAGTTATATTTGATGTTTTCACCACTTTTATTCACTATTCACATAAAACAATTTTCTTGAAAATAAAAAATGAATAATAAACGCGTTTGTCAAACGTACTTTTATTTTTAAAATAAATAAACAGTAAAAAAACAAAATTATTTTCGCATTTACCAAGCCGACCATAGTAAAAGGTCCCTATCTTTTTTATCTCCTAATTGCCCACATATTATATCTAACATTTCTAATTGAGGTAGGAAATTTTTAAAAAGAATAATATATACAGCTCATCTACCTGAAAGTTTTTATTTGCTTGCGTTAGAAAATCTTTATCATTAAAATCACTATCTCCTACTTTATTGATCCCCATCTACCTCTCTGTCTCATTGTCTTCAAGTGCATGATTTTATCCACTGAATGCGACCTTCTTCACTCTATATAATTCGCCATTCTCTATACCTATAGCCATTATCTTGACCCTCTCCTTCTCTCTATATCTATATTTATATGTATATGCATCTTCGGGTCTATTAAAATAAACGCGTGCAGATATAGCACGGGTTGTGCTTGGGGATCTTGCCAACATACAGACCCTAGATCTATAAATTTGGGGGGTAAGTTTCATTTTTTTCAATCAATTTGTTCTGAAACTTGTAGATTGATGTTTGTTGTAATATGCTTATTTACTTGCAGATTTTGAAGCTCATCAAATATAATTGGCATCAAAGTTCTGGATCTAAAATATCTAAGTGAAAGGGTTATAGAACTATGCCTCATCACTCCTCAGGTAGATAATTTTTTCAGCAGTGAACACTCTTTATATCAGTTCTTTACAATGGCATATTTGTTTCTCGTAGTTTTTTTACTAACTGAAATCATATTTATTCTTATTTTTGTAATGGTAAAATCATAGAATAAAAGTGATTCAGCAACTATATAAGTTCTAATGTCTCAACAGTATTGTCTCTCACAAAAATGTTACTCCATTTATCTATATCTCAAAAATAATTATTTCTTTTTCACTATTTCCAGGTCTAATTGTTGGGAAGTGTAAAAAACTTACAAGATTGAGTTGTTACGGAAAACAACATGTAAGTTTTAATGCTCAACTCTGCCATGTTATGTAATCATGAGATTAGCAAACTAGGTCTACTGTGACACCTTATATGCAAAGTTGTTAAATTGCCTTCAGAGTTTGCTGTTTAGTTCTAGTTAAGTCTTTCTTGTGTGTGCATTTTGTGTTACTATTTTCGTGTCATATTTGTTATTTTTTTGTTCAGTCTGCAATTTTATCTTCAATGTTTGGTGTTTAGTGCTTGTTACTCTTTTCTGGGTATGCTTTTCATAGAACTCTTTGTCAATCAGTTTCGTCTTGATTCTCAGGTACAAAGGGCCGCTGAGTTACATTTACTTCTTGAAGCAATCTCAAAAAGCCCAGCTGCCAAGTTGTACACATACCCTTCATTCAGGAAAGAAGGTAAGTAGGTTGAGATGTTTTTAATTTAAAAGCGAATATTGTTTATAGGGTTAATAGCAAAACACTCCCCTGAACTATACCCTCTCTCTTACTAAACCCCCCCCCCCCCCCCCCCCCCCCCCCCCCCCCCCCCCGAACTATATTTTGTGCTGAAACCCCCAAACTATAGTTTTTCCTGCACAGTTATAACACCGTTAACTGAAATTGCATTGGGATCCCCTGAAGTTCCTGTTAATTTCGCTCGCGCCCTGAAATTTTATTTTCCTTGCAATGACACATCTTTAAGGGGTAAAATGACCGGAATGCCTTTGTTTTGTCTCCCTTATTTCATGAGATAAATATCTAGGTGGTGAAATTACCTCCATGCCCCAAGATTAGAATAGTTGGGGATATTTTCAAATATTTTTTTCAAAATAAAAGTTAAAGAAAAGAGGTTGGAAATATTTCAAAACTTTTCAATAATAATAATAACTAATTAATATGCATTACTTAGAAGTGTAACTCTAATGAATATTTCAAAAGATATAGAATTAAGGGGTTATAAATATTTTTATATTTTTAAAAAAATATTAATTAATTAATATACATTAATTAAAATGTAACTCTAATGGATATTTCATAAAATATGGAGTAAAGATATAAGACAAATATATTTCGGCAAACAATAAGTGTTAATCGTTAAGAACAAATTTTGTGGCTTCCTATTCCAAATCTTCAACCTAATAATTACTCACTTTCTAAGAACTAATTTTTTACGACCGCATATATATATTGAAACTTTAAGGTAACAATTTTGTCACTCACTTGAATTTCTATGTCACACACTGCTTCTAGTAAGGCTCCAACTTCATTTAAGGAAAATATTTTGAACAAAATTTGGCCATATGAGATTCTCTATAATGATTGTGGCTTGTTGTTTGATGAAAGACATCTATGTAACTAATAATAATAATACTTACAAGAAAAAAACCCATTCAAAAATAAATTTTTGAATGAAAACTAAGAAATAAATGATCAACCTGCAATTTCCATCTTGATAAATATTCGAAAAACTAGACCATTCAATTTTAAATGAATCCATGGGTTACAAGTTCTTGACAATCTTATTTTAAAGGGTTAATACTTATTGCTTGCCGAAATATATTTGTCTTATATCTTTGCTCCATATTTTATGAAATATCCATTAGAGTTACATTTTAATTAATATATATTAATTAATTATTATTTTTTTTAAAAAAATGAAAATATTTATAACTCCTTACTCTATATTTTTTGAAATATTCATTAGAGTTACACTTCAAGTAATGCATATTAATTAATTATTATTATTATTTAAAAATTTTGAAATATTTCCAACCTCTTTTCTTTAACTTTTATTTTGAAAAAAATATTTGGAAATATCCTCAAATATTATAAAGTTCTAATCTTGGGGCATGGATGTAATTTCACCACCTAGATATTTATAATAGGAGAGACAAAATAAGGGCATTCTGGTCATTTCACCCCTTAAAGTGAGTGTCATTGCAAGAAAAATAAAATCTCAAGGGACGAGCGAAATTAACAAGAACTTCAGGGGATCCCAGTGTAATTTCACTTAGCGGTGTTATAACTGTGCAGGAAAAACTATAGTTTGGGGGATTTTCAGCACGAAAAGTATAGTCCAGGGGGGCTTAGTGCACACCAGGGGGTTTAGTTAGAGAGAGAGTATAGTTGAGGGGTTTTTTTTGCTATTAACTCTTGTTTATATGAAAAGTTTTACTTAGAAAACAATATTATTTTTGGTGACAGAGTATCTGATTAGAATAGAGATCAGCGGTACACCCCCTCTAATTTGACCATATCCCAGGTACACCTCCTCTACTATGGAATATCCCATGTACACCCACTGTTGGTAACGGCCGTTAGATTGACTGACGGAAGAGCATGAAATGACCATTTTGTCCACCATTATATCATTAATTTTAAACCATAAAAATAACATTTTAAAAAAAACAAAGTTACCCTTAAATTTTAAAACCCTAAATCTCAATCTCTTTCTCTTCTTCATCACAGCCCTTTCCTTCACGCACCCACATGCCTATATATATATACATACATACCTATACACACTAATATATATACATTCACACGTCTTCGTCTCTCTCTCGCATCAAATTCTTTCTTCACCCGACTCTCCTTTACCATCAAACACCATAACCAACTATCAATTTCTGCTAGATATCAAGAGTTTGGATCAATTTCGACTTTGGGTCATCTTCTTCTTCTGCACCAACTTTTAGGGTTTCAAGACTAGGTTGGAGTTCAACCAATTTCAGGTCTAAATTCACCTTCATTATTCAAATTGTTGGTGTCTTTGGTGTGAATTAGTATATCGAACCCATATTCTGTTTTTCGCCTCACAACCCCACCAAGTTTCATCTCCATTGACGGTTGCTTCGAGTTTCAATGGTGGTTCTTGTACCTTTATTGCAAACTTTTTGTTCAATTGGGCGAGTTGTTTGTGTTGATTTTAGTGTTTGCTTAATTGAACAATTTCTTTGTTTCTTTGTTATACATATACCATATCCAAAATTCATAAAATGACATAATTCAAACAACTAGTCAACTACTCAAATAAGTTGGTATAGAAATCAATACACAATTGAAAAAAATAAACAAATTGAATGATTCAAACAATTCCTTCTCGGGGCGGTCTGTAGGTGTACATAAATGAATATATACATATATCTATATATATATACAAATATATTATTTTGTATAAAATAAATATATTATTTAAATATAGAGTAGTTGAGTCATTTCAACAAGGCAATGGGTCAAATAAGTAATTTCTGGGGCTAATAGGGGCAAAATGGACCATTTAAAAACTTTTTTACCGATGACATCATTACTTAACAGCTGATAGTTAACAGTTGACTAACGGTGTACATGGGATATTCCGTAGTAGAGGGGGTGTAACTGAGATATGGTCAAATCAAAGAGGGTGTAAGTGGGATTTGCCCAAAAAACTATGGAATACTCGTTTGGGGTTGGGGCTAGGTTTCGGCTTGATCCGAACAACCAGTCTACTCTGTGACTATTTAGGACTTGGTAAGTGGGTATTGTATATTAATTGATGTGTATATGCCATTACCAATCTCAATCTAAGAAACATGAAACACTAACAGCTATTGATTCCTATTATCCTGTTCACATTAATAGGGACAACATCAGTTCAATGAATTTTGTATTTATTTCTATTGACTTGCATACGGTATATAAATAGATCGATTCCATGTCCTTGTATTTCTTTTCTGTTCACTAAAATATGACAATGATAAGACATTGATAACCTTAGCAAACATAGGCTACACATTGGGTTCCACATAGGAACCGGTGGAACCTGCCCTTTTGGTTCGGTCCGGTTCCTAATATCAAAGAACCGGAATTTCCGGTTTGGTTCCGATTCTTGCCTTTTTAGACCGGAACCGAACTGGAACTGGAACCGTTTTTGATATAATATATATATATTTATAATCTACACTATATATAAAGTTTTGCTAATTTTAAAGTTTTTTGAGATGTCCAGTAGTACTACTTCAACATCATATGTTTTTTCTATGCTAAACTGCAGTAGTTGGTTCTATAATGTTTTTTCTATGTTCAGTAGTACTACTTCAACTTCAAGTAGTACTAATGCAATATTTTTGAAGTTTTTTGAGATGTCCAATACTGTTTTTTCTTAAGTTTTTCTATTTAGAAGTTTGCTAAAGTTCTTTATTTATTTATTTATATCTAATGCAGACATGTCATTAGGATTGCAAGCGGGATGCGATTATTTTTGTTTTGAGATACAAGTGACTTAGCAACCGTATGTTTTTGTTTGTAACTTAGAATGCAAATTTTTTATTAGGTGATGTAATATTGAAATAGTACTATTCAACTAATTATGCATTTATTTTTAGTTTGTAATAGTCGGAAATTTGAAATATTTTATATTTAATTTAATTTATAATTATAGTTTCGTTTGATATTTGATATTGCTTATTTTTGAAATGGGATAGTAGGAATCGAAATTCGACTAGACTCACTCTGTGTAACCACACCACC
Source organism: Cornus suecica (assembly GCA_963922005.1). Classification (NCBI taxonomy): domain Eukaryota; kingdom Viridiplantae; phylum Streptophyta; class Magnoliopsida; order Cornales; family Cornaceae; genus Cornus; species Cornus suecica. The sequence goes on from OY998238.1 coordinate 1,846,447, forward strand.
CTCCTTTGTTTATCTGAGTTATAAAGTTTAGCATCAACTATCATTGCACAAGTTATCTAAACTAGTTCTAATATGTTTTACTATATATGCATTCATTATTTGCAAACAAAGTCGAAGTCGAAGACGACTATGCATTCCCCATGCCTGGCTAGAGTTGAATTAAAAGATCAAAAGTTCAAATTCATGCGTTCATGGTTGTTAACTGGAGTGCTCATAGTTTCCATCTTGTTATGGTTTTCATTTTTCATTATATACTAGTATAAATGATTTCTTGATTGTTTTATATTTCCGTACTTCATTAATGAATGGGTTGGGGAAGTCTCTTTCTTGTCCATTTTAACACAATCATCCATTTGCAGGTCTAAATTTTACATTGATTTTTAAATTTTTATTGAATAGTAATACATTATACTGTATAAATAGTGAAAATTATTACACCGAAAGAAATAATTTATTTATTATTATTATACAAAATTGTCAAAAGGATAATATTTATTTGCTGAACGAATATGAAATTCATTTTCCACCTTCTATTTTATTAGATTCCTCATTAAAAATATTTTTTCAGTGTTGTTTGATAGCCTGATTTGGGACACAATTCTGAATTCCACACTAGAAATTGTCGAAACTAATAAGTGGCAATTAAAATGAGATAAATTTTAATTGGGGAGATTATTGCCTATAGTAAAAGTCTAGCCACTGAAGATTTCAAAATTTTATTTAGAAAAATTTATTCGTTAACCATCACTTCAACTTCAATATTTAAAGATTTTCAATCTTTATCAAGCAACACACTTTTAGTCATTACCATGTGACCTTGATTTGCCTCAGAAACAATTGAGCACATAAATTAAGTTTGAATATAAATATAATAATAAAAAAGGCACCTTTTGCTCTGCAATATCTGGATGATATTTCTTTTGCAACTTCTTAGATGCTTGTTTTATTTGTTGCGCAGTTGAATCAACAGAAACTCCAAGCAACTCACAGTAATTCTTCTCTGTTCTTACACTTTGCTTAGTTCTCTTATAACATCTGACTACTCTAAATTTCTGCCTCCAACTTCAAATATATATACATATATATATATATATATATATATTATAGATATATATATATATTATAGATAAATAGATCTTAAGGTCATATATAAAACAATACTTTTGAACGGAGTAACAAAAATTGAAGCTTTGAGTTTATATATATGTTTGTGGTCCTTTTTGTAAACGAGGATAATGTGACTTTAATTCGATTAAGGAAGTAGAGAATGTTGATTATGGTGAGGGTTTAAGGTTGTTACAAAGGGACTCCTTTGATCAATAAAAGATAACAAAGAGAAGGTCTCCAATTTAGTGTTCATGTCTTTAGGAATCACAATCTAAGTTCTGAAATTCTCTTTTAGCATTTATGTTTCTTTGTTTTTCCTCCCCTTTAAATGATGTATATGTGTCCCTATTTATACTAGTCGTAACAAGGTTAATACCCTTCAGGTATGGGGGCGAGTTGCCGTCCTACCTGGAGGGTCCTTCATGGCCCTAGGTTGAAGGAGCTCTTTGTACCCAAGGATACTAAATTGTTTCCTACGATTTTTACACCTAGAAACCAAGGTCACATTAAATGCAAGTCCCATCAGTCACTACTTCTTAATTAATGTGATTTATTTTGACATAATCATCTAACCACTTTTCCCCCCTTGTATCAGGTCTTGTGGGACCCGTCTCACTTTGACCAATACCTTGACCCTAAACCACCTTACCACTTATCCCTAGATTCCCGCCATGCTACTTTACGCTCAGGAAAAGGGGGAGAAGGTATCAACTAACAGGGCTAGGCCTTCCTTGACCCAGTTGGCTGACTCCCTCTTGTGTCCCCCCCACCCCGCGTAACCTCACATACCTTCTTCCTCCGAGGAGACAAGAACCAGCTTCCGCGCACGTCCAGGTTTGGTACCAATTTAAGGCTCCTCATGGGAGTGCCCATCCAACTTGATTGAGGCCTTTTCCTTGAGGAGTGAGCGGTCCTTCAAGGTGAGCCCATGATTCTCATTGAAGCCTCCCATCATCCAGAGTGGGTCTAGTGGCCCACCATAGGCCATTGTGGGCCCACTAGACTTGACCATAAGAAAAGGATTTGGGGTGTTTCCAATTATGACATCAACATTTAGTCCTTTTTGCTTGGTGGTCTCTGAGCGAGCCCTTCGAGCAAACAAGGTTCGTTCCTCGAGGTACCCCCTTCGATCCACGTGCCTTAATGGGCCAACCAATGTGTGGTTTCATCTGATAGGCATTTCAGCCGCCCATGTGCTCCAATTAATGCGACATTTTGTCAATGCAACGCTTCAGTCAAGGCGACATGAGGCAAACCTTTCCCAACGATTGTCTGGCAACCCATGCATCGCTTCGTAACCGCTCTGCCATAAAGAGACTTGATTGTCACCTCAATCGTCGCATCACCTCGTGCAATAACCTTGGTGGCCGTTTGAAAAAATAAGATATGTAAATAAAGATTCTCAAACATAGGGGGTCTTATTAAAATAAAAGTGAATTTTTGAGGATGTAAATGAAATTAATCCTTCAAACTAAAGAACCACTAATTCAACAGTCCGAGGCAACCTTGTTTTCAGCGGTGCCGCATACTTTCTAGTAGCTGCAAGCTTTCTCAAAATTTTGGAATTTGACCTTGTATGGGGATTAATTACAATTTTATCCGGGGATACACCTATCTCAAGTAAATATAAAACGAAATAGATTTTCCTAATATTCCTAATGAACCACACAAATTCCACCACCTTAAGGCATCGATTATGACGGCATTTAGTCGCCCTTTTTTGAGATGGCATTATTTACAGACAGGGTTGAGAATATAACAATTTCTTAAGACATGCTTGGAAACAAAGGAGGGAAAAAACATTCGGTATAAGTTTTAAATCTCATACCTGATCAACCTTCTACTTAGGAATTAGTTAGCTGCAATAACTCATTCATAAAAGATCATAACAAAATAATTAAGCTCAATACAAAACAAATTGGAAGCTAGAATGCCGGTTGATATAAATTATAAATAGCATGTTGTAATTTTATCAATTATACAATAAGTAGACAATAAATATTTTAAAAAGAGATAAAGAAGCCTAATTTTCAAAAAAATTGCTTTAATTTACTATTTTAATAATATAGTTTGAATTAAAATATATAATTCATTATTTTAACAATGAAAACTTCTTCTCTGTATGTTAAAAGTAGATAGAAATATAATTTAATCTTGCAAAATTTATAATCTTAAAATATGAATAAAATAAAAAGTTATATATTTAAAAGGTTGTAAGGATTTCTCATTTTGATTTATTTTTAAAATTCTATTCTTTACACAGAATTAATAAATATACATGTTTCATTTGAAAATAATTGAATGAACTGAATTATTACATAATTATTTTTTCGAATTCTTTTAATGAAACTTTATCTACCCAATTATTATATCCACTGCACTGCTGACAGGAAGCTCACGAACCGTTAGAAAATATAATTTAATCTTGCAAAATTTATAATCTTAAAATATGAATAAAATAGAAAGTTATATATTTAAAAGGTTGTAAGGATTTCTCATTTTGATTTATTTTTAAAATTCTATTCTTTACACAGAATTAATAAATATACATGTTTCATTTGAAAATAATTGAATGAACTGAATTATTACATAATTATTTTTTCGAATTCTTTTAATGGAACTTTATCTACCCAATTATTATATCCACTGCACTGCTGACAGGAAGCTCACGAACCGTTCGATGTCTCCATCCAACGGTCATAGAAAAAACCCTAGCAACGATGAAGTTATAAATCTGTCTCTCGCCTCTCACTCTCTCTCTTGCTTCACAAACCCTCTCTCTCCTCAGGAAGCCGAGCGAGTGACACTTGCAATGTCTCGATTCTTCATCTTCCAAAGTCAGTTCTCTCTTTCCCCTATAATTTCTCGCTTTTTCATCTGTTGGTTCCATACAGAGTTGTATATGTATATATATATATATATTTATATGTATATGTTTAGATATGTATAGGTGTCTATAGATCTGTTGTTTTGAGAGGATTTATGTATTTGTATCCTTTTTTATTTGGTTAGATCTATATGTTTACTGTATATGTGTTTCTGTTTGGGATGAATATTTATTTTTGTAGATGGATGGATTATAGATTCCCATATGCGGTTATGTCGACAACTTCGATTTCATAAATAAATTATCCAAACCTTATGTTGTATTTTTCTTATTTATATATAATTAATATAGGATAAATAGATCTTATGTCATTTTTTCATACTAATGTAGTTCTCATTCTCTGTCTTGCATGATCTGTGCTATATATCCCACTCCAATAGTATTAAACAACTCTTCCAGCTTCAAATCCATTCCTCATATTAATCACTAGAATGTTAATATATTTTTTTTCTTTACACACGTTTGTTAAATTGTTAAAATCTTGCTAGGACAATTTTGGGTCATCTTGATTTTTTTTCCCACAAATTTTGGATTGTTATCAGGTACTATACTTATTTTCAATTTTCTAAGGGGGTCATATTTTTTTTGGTGATCAATCAATGTTTTGGATCTAACAACTTCTAATCAAAGAGTGTAGAACAATATGCCTCCTAAATCCTCAATTGGTTAATCTTTTCATTACTATTCAGTAACTTGTACATTATTTAGACTGACTTGTTTTTTTCTGGGTTTTCAATGACTTGTTTGGTTCTCCCATTTTATTCCTTGTTTCAAATCATCTTCAGTATATTTATATTTATTATCTTTGTAATTGTAATGGTAGCTTAAATATGTCTCAAAATTGTTCTCTTTCCTTAATTTCTAGATTTGCTTGGTGGGAAGAGCTAAAAATTAACTGGAATGAGTTGTGACGGAAAAAAAGAAACAGGTATGGTTTTTTTTCCGGGCAATATTCTTTTGTTAGTTAATAATATATGTGACATTTCTCATGTATTTAAAACAGTGTCTCAAGAACATAAATATGTTAAATTAACTTCTTACTGGATGTTAAGTATCAATCTATAAATGTTATTATAATTTTTTGTCACAAGAACAAAGAAATTTAAGACGGTGACTATTACTTTAGTGGTTGCATCTTTCATGAATATGCATAATGTGCGATCTGTGCTAGCTCTACAACAACCATTGGTATTAGCAACAAAGCGAAATGAGGCAAAATTTGATTGTCTTACCTAATGCATTGTTTGCAAAAACATGATTTCTTTGTCTTAATTGTAATTTATGCAACCATTTGTTGCCAATGTCCTTTTTTGATTGAAATTTAATTTGTTTTATAGCAAACATTGGTAATTAGCGACAAATACAGGAGTGGTGGCAAACAAATGACCACTTCTTAGCTAGAAATCATTTATCTTCGAACTGTTTACGTTTCACACAAAAGATTTGTTGCAAATATGTAATTTATTGTTAATATTTGATTTTTTGCCACAAATTTGTATCTTAATAGCCTATCGTGTAAAATTCATGACTAATATATTGTTTGATAATGAATGTTGGTTTTTGCAACTAATTGTGATTTGTCAAAGGAAGAGCGTATACTGTTTGTTAAGTAATGCTGATTTTTTGCAATAAATTGTGATTTGTACGTTTGCAAAATTGACCATCCCCTGCTCCAACCAATCTACAGAAAGATAAATAGGAAAATCCTATTTATATAAATAAAAGTTAGGCAAAAAATGTATTAAAACGAGCGACATAAATTATAATTTATTAAGTAATTCCACAAGTAATTCCGAGACGCATCCAAATAATAAATTTGGAATTGCATTTGTGGATTTGAAATACCATGAAATTTAAATTCCAATCTAATTCCAAATGCGTGCGCAACCAAACGTAGCCTTAGTACCATCAACAAACCTCAGGTGATATAGCTACCCTAGTTTTGTTAGGCTTCCCCTTTTCACCTTTAACTTTCTGAGATTCCGTTTAAACAACATCAGAGCCAGAACACACCAGAGAATGAACAAATACTAATTTAATAAATAAGTCATCAAAACTGACTGACCTTGTCCTTGTTAGGTAACAAATTGTCGGTTGTAGCTTGAGGACATGCAAAAAACTCCAATAATTTTACAGAAACATCTTCCTGAAACATGTATTACACTAATAAGATGATTGCATATACTAATATCCTGTATAAAAAGCAAAAAGATGAACATTTGCCTTCTTTACAAATGATTTCTTTCCAAGTGGAACATTAATTTCTTCTTAGTGTCTGCCTTTTGTTGTTCCTCCTGAAGATATCAATAATCAATAAAATATTGGGGACAGGAAACTTTGGAATATAAAAAGGTAGATACATGGTTAAAATAATTTTTTTTTACGAAGTTACCATTTTCTTACCCAAAGTCAATATTGCACTATTATAGACACATACCACTTTGTACCTCATTATAGAATGAGTTGACCTAATTAATGAAGGGAGGGTCAATGTTTGTTTGGTAACAAGATTTGAAAAAAATAAAGATAACAAAACTAAGCCAACTTGAACAAATAGGATTAGGAAATAAATTGATTAAAACATCAAAATTACGAAATAAATGTTCCCCAAAAACATGAGTTACCTGATTTTCATCCCACACGTAGCTAGAAAACAGGCCAATGTTTTTCTTCAGAATACATGTCTGCAAAAGAAAGAAAACCCATCCATAAGTTTAATCAAAACTATTAACAGGAAACTTAGCAATCTTACTGCCAAAATGAATTACCTGATTTTCATCCCACACATAGTCAACAGAGAAAAAAACACAGTTTCTACATAAATAAAAGGTTTGTGACACTTGAAGTATGAATTATGTTAGAGCACAGTTGAACCAAGAACTGAAATCTGTATGATCTATTTGCATTTCCTATGAAAAGATAATCATAATTGTGAGATAGAATATTGATGCTACAAAATTATACCTAGACTTGACCTACAGAAAATTAACATACCACAAAGAAAATTGCGCAGGGAAACACAAGTGCATGAATCAATTTAATCCTCATTTCATCATTGCCACTTGTTTTCCTGTACTTTACATGACACGGATCGTAGCATGCGTGGTTTCAATATAAGAGAACTACAACTTAGTTTTATTTAAGAAAGGATAGACCAAGGAGTAGAACCACCTCATCATAATGTGAAAAATGCATGGTATTTGGCTATAATACAACAAAGAATCTTAATTAATGCTTCCTAGAATACATATACAACTTAGTTTTATTTATAAGTTGTATAAAGGAGTTAACTACCAACTACTCTAAAAGTTTAAGCTGATAGAGAGGGGTAACTTAAATATTATATCCTTCAACACGCACCCTCAAGTGTGACCTTCTTTTTGGTCCAACCCAATGTGAAACAACAATTTTTTTTTAATATGTGTGACGGTGAGGTTCGAACACGAGACCTTTTAGCTCTGATACCATGTTAACTACCAACTGCTCTAAATAGGTTCCTGAGTCTGTAGATTGGTTAGTGAAGGGGATGGTTTCTCCGACTATTGTGCTCCAAGGGTCCTATAGTAAGTACTTAAAAATGAACTTTAGTTTTGTGACTAAGCTTTTCATTTGTTACATATATGGCTTATAGGTCCATGAAATGATTGTCGGTTATCTTCTGTTTGTATTTTCAGAAATTTGTTGGGCTATTGCAGGCACTGCTTTGGTAGAATCAAACCGGCAAATCAAATACCAAACAAGGTATATGGTTTTGCTTTCTCCGCAAGAGTTAATTGATTGCTTGTTGGAGAAACTTCCCCAAGTAACAGAAAAGGGAGAGAAAGCTGAAAACCCCATTCCCAACACAAGATTTCGGTATTAGCAAAGAGGAGGACTAGCCAAATGCGAATGCAAGAGTGCCAATGTAAATACGAATTCAATTTCTTTTGTCTTTGTAAATACGAATTCAATTTCCTTTGTCTTTTCATAGAACTCTTTTCTCAGTTATGTCTTGATTCTCAGGTAGGACTTACAAAACAATACTATTTTTGTTGATAGGGTGTATACGAAACCCCAACTGATGAGATTAGGGGTTACCATCCTAAAAAAAGGAGTAGACTATTTAGGATTTGGTAAGTTTGTATCTTAATTTGATGTGTATATGCCATTACCAATCTCAATCTAAGAAACATGAAACACTAACAGCTATTGATTCCTATTATCCTTTTTCACATTAATAGGGACAACATCATCATTTCAATGCATTTTGAATTTATTTCAATTGTCTTGTATACGGGATATAAGTAGATCGATTCCATGTCCTTATAGGGGATATATGTTTTTTGTTTTCCACTCTCATTTTGGGGAACTTGCTGACATAAAATGTGATATGAATACAACTCTGTACAGAGGAGGAAAATTCCAGCTACATCCATGAAAAATTGATATGTAATACAGTAATGGTCATATGCTATCAGTAGTATATACATAGCCTCTATATTTCTTAGCTAGTAATCTAAGCAACAGTTGAGATGTTCAAATTCATGCCTTCATGGTTGTAAAGTGGAGTACTCGTAATTTCTCTCTTGTTATGGTTTTTATTTTTCATTATGTAGGGGATATATGTTTTTGTTGTTTTCCACTCTCATTTTTGGAAACTTGCTGACAGAAAATAAATGTGAAGAGGAGGAAAATTCCAGCGACATCCATGAAAAATTATATATATGTAATGGTCATATATATGAGATGCATCGGTACTATATAAAATTATAAATAGCTTCTATATTTCTTAGTTAGCCAGCCTACTACTGTAATTTCTTGGAAGATGACATGTTGATTTTAACAAAAAGCCTAAGGAATTGAGGCTTCTTCAGGGCACGTACGTACTAGTGAGTTAGTTCTGCTGGGGTTTTCACTTGGCGTACCAATATGGTACACAATGCAGTATAGACATTCTTTTTTCCAGAATATCTTCTATTTGACATGTTGTAATAATAAATTGAAAAATAAATTAGTAGTCTATGTTCGAGAATAAAAATATGAACCAAGCGCCACTGGACTAGTATAAATGATTTCTTGATTGTTCTATATTTCGGTACTTTATTAACGAATGGGTTGGGGAGTCTCTTTCTTGTCTATTTTAACACAATCATCCATTTGCAGGTCTAAATTTTACATTGATTTTTATTTTTTTATTGAATAGTAATACATAATACTGTATAAATAGTGAAAATTATCACACCAAAAGAAATAATTTATTTATTATTATTATTATACAAAATTGTCAAAAGGATACTACCTCTTTCCCATATTAATTATCACTACTGTAACTTTATTTATCTCAAAATACTTGTCAGTTCGAATTCCAATGCAATTTAATCTTTCACTTTCCCTAACTACCATTCTTTTACTAACATTAAATAAATATCGACATCACCATAATATTATATCATTAAGAGCAAAATTGAAAATTGCACACTAGTCAACCAAAATTAATAAAATATTAAAAAATCCAAATTGGACAACTATTATGGACGGATGGAGTAATATTTATTTCTTGAATGAATATGAAATTCATTTTCCACCTATTTTATTATATTCCTCGTTAAAAATATATTTTCGAGTGTTGTTTGATAGCCTGATTTGGGAGAATTCTGAATTCCACACTAGAGTAAGTAAGTTAAGTTTGTTTGATAACACAAATTAAAAAATGGGTTAATTTTATTTACACCCCCCTGAACTTTGTTCAAAATGTATTTTGATCTCTCCAACTTTGCATAAATGCATTTAGACCCCTAATTAGGTAAATTTTCATCAATTTAACCCCTTGACCACTTTTGGGCGTTGACTAAGTAGGAAAAGACAAATTTGCCATATACCAAACAACTATATTTTAAATATAAATCTATCCATTTACAGGAATAAGGATATCCTTATTCCAATTGAGGGTTAAGGTAAAACTCATCCCCATACACCCTAATACTATATGGGTTAATTTCATTTACACCCCCTGAACTTTGGTCAAAATGCATTTTGACCTCTTTAAAATATTATTTTTCGAAAATCAATTAAATTTTTCGCAAAAATTATAAATTAAAAAATATATATATATTTTTTGCAAAAAAATTATTATTCGGAAAAAATAATATATTTTTTTTGAAAAAAAGTTATTTTAGCAAAAAAAATCATATTTTGGAATATAATAGTATATATTTTTCGCAAAAAATTATTTTTCGGAAAAGATCATATTTTTGAACATAATATATATTTTTCGCAAAAAAAAATCATATTTTGGAACATAATATATACTTTTTCGAAAAAAAATTAATTTTCCGAAAAAATTCATATTTTGGAACATAATATATACTTTTTTGCAAAAAAAAATCATATTTTGGAATATAAAAGTATATATTTTTCGCAAAAAATTATTTTTTTGAAAAGATTATATTTTGAAACATAATATATATTTTTTGCAAAAAAAATCATATTTTGGAACATAATATATACTTTTTCAAAAAACAAAATCATATTTCTGAACATAATATATAATTTTTGCAAAAAAATTAGTTTTTGGAAAAAATTCATACTTTGGAACTTAATATATACTTTTTCGCAAAAAAAATTATATTTTGGAATATAATAGTATATAGTTTTCGCAAAAAAATATTTTTCGGAAAAGATCATATTTTGAAACATAATATATATTTTTCGCAAAAAATATCATATTTTGGAACATAATATATACTTTTTCGCAAAAAATATCATATTTTGGAACATAATATATACTTTTTCGCAAAAAATATCATATTTTGGAACATAATATATACTTTTTCGCAAAAAAAATATTTTTCGACAAAAAAAATCATATTTTGGAACATAATATATAATTTTTGTAAAAATATTATTTTTCGGAAAAAATTCATATTTTGGAACATATTATATACTTTTTCGCAAAAAAAAATCATATTTTGAAACATAATATATATTTTTCAAAAAAAAAAAATTTTGTAAAAAAATCATATTAAAGTTGTCAGATTGGCGCCTACAACAAGTTACATGGTGAGATGGGTGAAAATGATTTATTAAAGCTGTCATATTGGCGCCTAAAACAAGTTACATGGTGAGGGGGTCAAAATGATTTACTAAATTGTACAATTTGGCGCCAAATTCAACCTACTCTTGAATGAGGGGGTCAAATGATATAAAATATTACATATATGGGGCCAAAAATGTACAGATAAGGGGGGAAGAAGTAGGATAAGGATAAGGGTATTTTAGACATTTCACACACTGCCAAGTTTGAAAATATACTAAAAGTTCATAAGGGGTTAAATTGATAAAAGTTTACCTAATTAGAGGGTTTGACTACAATTATGCAGAGTTGGGGAGTCAAAATATCTTTTAAACAAAGTTCAGGAGGGATAAATAAAATTAACCGTTAAAAAATTATTGAAAGTAATAAGTATCAATTAAAATAAGATAAATTTTAAATGGGGTGATTATTAGCTATAGTAAAAATCTAGCCACTGAAGATTTGTTAACCATCACTTCAACTTCAATATCATGATGATGACATTTAGGGCCGGTTTGGGAACCATCGTTTTTGTTTTTGTTTTGAGAATTAAAAAACAAGAACAAGAATGTTCTTGTTCTTATTTTTTCACCCAAAAGAACAAAAGCAAAAAACATGTTTGGGGCAAAAAAACACACATATTCTCACACAATTTTTCCTCTTTACCACAATTCTTTTTTTTTGAAAAATCCCAAAAAGAACAAAAAAACAAGTTTTTGTTGTTCCCTTATTTTTTCTACTATTCACGAAAACAGTTTCCAAATTAAGAACAGAACAAACAGTAAAAAGGGTTGCCAAACATGTTCTGTTCCTGAACAGTGACAAAAAACAAAAAACAGAACAAAAACAGAGTATCCAAACGCACCCTTAGTCACCCGTTTTTTGAGAAGGCATTATTTACGGAAAGGGTTGAGAAAATAACAATTTCTTAAGACGTGCTTGGAAACAAAGGAGGGAAAAAACCTGCAGTACGAGTTTTAAATCTCATTACCTGATCAATCTAGCTTATGAATTAGTTAGCTGCAATAAAAGACCAGATGTAAAGTAGTTTACACAAAAAGTTCATAACAAAATAATTAAGCTCAATATATAGAACAAATTGGAAGCTAGAATGCCGGTTGATATAAAATTATAAATAACATGTTGTAATTTTATCAAGGATTATTTGCAAAAAAATTCCTATGATTTCATATGCGAAAAATCTCCAATAACTACAAAATATGTGTATAAATTCACTATGTTTCAAAACTATGCAATTTACCTCAAAATAATATAAAGTTCCTAAAATACTCTTTCTAATCTAATAAAAATAATAAATATTGAATTAATAATAAATAAATAAAAATGATTTAAAAACTTTTTAAAAAATATAGTTTTTAAAATATTTTTGAAAGTAAATTTGTAATTCTTTTTGATAATTTTATTAAATATATTTTTTATAAACATATTTTCAGTTTTTTATTTTTGTAATTTTATTATATATTTTTTTAAAAAAATAAACTCGATTAATTTTTTTAATCAAAATGTTATATAACTATAAATAATTTTTTTTAAAAAATAGTCTTATTTGTTTTTCAAAATAATTTTAATATTTTTGAAAAAAAATGTAATTATTATTTTTTATTATTTTCTTAATTTTTTTTTATAAATATATTTTTGTTTTTGTAATTTTTTTTTAAAATAACTTATTCTAAGGATATTTCAAACAATTCATGTCACAATGAGAGCAAAACGCACATATTTTTTAATAATAAAGTATTAAAAAATCACAGGAGTTTATATGCACTATATGCATACCATAGAATTTTTTTCACACATGACCCTTTTATCAATTATACAATAAGTAGACAATAAATATTTGAAAAAGAGATAAAGAATCCTATTTTTTTAAAAAAAAATGCTTTTATTTTACTATTTTAATAATATAGTTTGAATTAAAATATATAATTAATTATTTTAACAATGAAAAATTATTCTCTGTATGTTAAAAGTATATAGAAATATAATTTAATCTTGCAAAATTTATAATCTTAAAATATGAATAAAATAAAAAGCTATATAGTTATATGGTTGTAAGGATATTTCTCATTTTGATTTATTTTTAAAATTCTATTCTTTACACAGAATTAACAAATATACATATTTCATTTGAAATAATTGAATGAACTGAATTACATAATTATTTTCTCGAATTCTTTTAATGGGACTTTATCTACCGAATTATTATATCCACTCATTCATATCGACTGCACTGCTGACAGAAAGCTCACGAACCGTTCGAGGTCTCCATCCAACGGTCATAGAAAAAGCCCTAGCAACGATGGAGTTATAAAATTCTCTCTCGCCTCTCACTCTCTTTCTTGCTTCAAAAACCCTCTCTCCTCAGGATGCCGAGCGAGTGACACTTCCAATGTCTCGATTCTTCATCTTCCAAGGTCAGTTCTCTTTTTCCCCTACAATTTCTCGTTTTTTCATCTGTTGGTTACATACAGAGTTGTATATATATATATATGTATATGTTTAGATTTGTATCTAGATCTGTTGTTTTGAGAGGATTTATGTATTTGTATCCTTTTTATTTGGTTAGATCTATATGTTTACTGTATATGTGTTTCTGTTTGGGATGAATATTGATTTTTGTAGATTGATTGATTATAGATACTGGTATTATCGCCGGAGATGCCGAATCCGGTAATATAACGTGGAGGGCTTTGTTGGACCGTTTTGATTGTTTCGATGGTTGGTATGGAAGGAATAGGAAATAACAATTGGTATGATGAAGCCAACGTAAACTATGTTGTGCTCTTGTATGAACTCATCTATTTCAAAATCAAAAACTCATGGAACTCTTTTCTCAAACAGATTGGCAAAGAGGAGGACTACATATTCGAAGGAGCAAAATGCGAATGCAAGAGTGCCAATGTAAATACGAATTCAATTTCCTTTGTCTTTTCATAGAACACTTTTCTCAATCAGTTCTGTCTTGATTCTCAGGTAGGACGGGCCGCTGAGATAAGTGTCTTTACGAAGACTGAGGGTGATAGATTACCTTTACTTCTTGAAGCAATTTCAAAAGGGCCTGTAGCAGCTAGGTTATATACTTAACCCGCTTTCGTGGTACACAGAGGGAAGGTAAGTAGGTTGAGATGTTTTTAAGTTAAAAGCCAATATTGTTTATATGAAAAGTTTTACTTACAAAACAATTATATTTTTGGTGATAGGGTGTATACGAAACCCCAACGGATGAGATTAGGGGTGAGAAGTACCATGCTGTGCATGGAGACTACTATTTCAGAATAAAAAATTCATGGAATACTGTTTGAGGCAATGAGGGTTTGGGCCTAATCCGACAAAGCATGATCAAAGCAGTATACTTGTGGTTATAGAGTAGACTATTTAGGATTTGGTAAGTTTGTATCTTAATTTGATGTGTATATGCCTTACAAATCTCAATCTAAGAAACATGAAAAACTAACTGCTATTGATTCTTATTATCCTTGTTCACATTAATAGGGACAACATCTGTTCAATGAATTTTGAATTTATTTCAATTGTTTGCATATAAGTAGATCGATTCAATGTCCTTATATTTCTTTTTAGTTCACTAAAATATGGCAATGATAAGACATTGGTAACCTTAGCAAACATGCGAATCTTCATTTGCCCAAGGTCACTTCTCTCTCCCCTCCCTGATTTCTTTTTTCATCATCTTTGGTTCCCTCCATAGTTGCATAGGTTTATCTCTTTGTAAGTATATATATCTATGTATATGTATAGATCTGTTGTTTAAAAATATTTTCTGAAACCCACCTGTAATGGCGGTGATGATGAGAGATTTTTGACATATTTCTTCATGATCTTGCTCCAATTTTTTATGGCATCTTTTCAGGTCTATTTTATTTTTCTAATCAATTTTGTTTTCAAAAATTGTTATTGATATTTGAGGTTCTGTACTTATTCGCAGGTTTTTATTCTAATAATTTATATTTGGAGATCGATCAAAGTTTTGGATCTTATAATAACAATATGCCTCGTCAGTCCTCATGTAGTTCATTTTTTCACTACTATTCACTACCTTATACAATCTTTAGAAAAACATGTTTTTTTCAGGGTTTAGATTGACATGTTGGGTTCTCTCCTTTTATTTATTATTTGAAATCATTTTCAACATTTTTATGTTATTTATTCTTGTAATTGTAATGGTAGCTGAAGTCTTAAAACGAAAATGCCTCATCTACCAATGTCTATGTCTCAATAATATTAATTATCTTTCCTTAATTTTTAGATTTTCTTGCTAGTAAGACAAAAAAACTCAAGGGTGTAGAGACGGAAAAATAGGTATGGTTTTTAGGCAATTGCCTTATTTTTTTATTCTTTTCATGGCACTATTTTGTCAATTAATTTGGTCTTAATTTTCCGCACGTAGGGCTGTTCGAATAAGTGGGTATGAAGAAAGACACACTAGAATACAAAGGGGTATGTTGAGACGTTTTTAGTTTTAACAGCCCATTAATATTGTCTAAATGCAGGAATTACAGACAGATGCTTTACCTGAATCCATATTTCATGGGTAGTAATTTTGGTCATTTTATTCATATTGTGCTATGCATTGATGTTATGCAGATTTGGGTAGGGCTTTGGATTGGTAAGAATTAACATGATCTGCTCGGCCTACTATCTGTTCATTGAAGATTGAAGAATGAGTGCTTACCATAGTTTGTAGGATTTGAAACGATCACAAAGATCATGCTTATTGACACAACATATTTTGGATTAGAAAAATTCCTGTAGAACTATATATATATATATAGAGAGAGAGAGAGAGAGAGAGGAGTACATCTCAATGATCTCATTCAACATTGCGCTTTTAAAATTCAAATATATCTCATTCAACATTGCAAATATGGCACTTTAAAAATTTAAATATTGCTAGAAGATCAATTTGTAAACCAATACAGGTGATAGTGGGTTGTGTCTTCAAGGTTGAGCGAACATGGTATTAGTATTATGTTCAAATATTACTAGAAATGTTGAAGCACATTTTGGAATCTTATGTTCAGCGAACATGCTATTAGTATTAGTGGTACATAGTTTAGTTAACCGGAGAGAAAGTAGTATATACATATATATTCATGGTTCGTTGTACCGGTTTACCTGTTTGATACCGCCGGTATATACACGAGAACCTGCAGTTCATCACCTATCTATATAATTTTCTTAAATTTGGAACTTCAATGATTTTTTTTTTCTAATTTAGAACATGCCAATCTCATGACAGACCTATTGGGCTCATCTCAGAAGGCCCGACCACTCAAATATCACTCTAATATTCCTTACTTCTATTTATGAACCTGTTGGCTACATCTTTTTCTATATTTAATGAACACATTCCCTACTTCTATTTATAAACCTTGTAAACATATTATATGTACAGTAAATAACACTCCGGTTAATTTCGAAAAATCTTATCAGAAGATTGTATTAGTAGGGATTATATAACATCCAAAAGGGAAAAGAAAAAAAAAAATTTCTAATCCAAGTCATCTCTGCCGTGAAAATTAATTTTGTCGGAAGTTTGGATGGAGCTATAATGATCATACAAGAAAAGCTGACATATTTTACTATGAGCAAATAGTCACCGGATTCCATTGTTGTATGTGATTGGTATGCATATAAAGCCTTCCAATAGAAAAATATCAACTATGCCACATTTTTATTTCCCCAATTTTAAACTATATAAATTTCTATGGGTAATTTTCAATATCATTATTTGATTTAAAATTAAATGTTATATTCTTAAAATATGTTAAGTGATCTTATTATAACATTTAATTTGATACAGAATAATACATCCTTAAATTCTAAGTTTCAAACCCACTTATAATTGATCACATAGCATTACAAGTAGAGTTGTAAATGAACCAAACCCTCGACAAGTAGCTCGAGTTGGGTTTGACTCGTGTGCGTTTGTTTAGTAAACGAACAAAGCTTAAACAAAATTTATAAGCTCGTTTAATACACAACTTAAGCTCAAACATATTTTTACTTGTCTCTTTTGTTCTTAAACACGTTCGTGAATAAATTCGTTTTAAATTGTAAAATTAATCTATATATATATACTCAGAGACATATTGTATAAAAATATATTTGTATATGTATACTCATGTGAAGATCTATTTTTTTTCCTTTAAAATCACAAAATAATTTTTAAATCCATGCCTACAGGAGTAGTCAAGCTGAGCTCCAGGTTGTCCAAGCAAAACTTAATCCACCTCGAGCCGAGTTTGAGCTTTCTTCTCACCAGGGGCGGAGCCAGTGGGCACATGCTCATTGCTCCTTACCCCTATATAAGTATATATATTATTTTTTTTAAAAAAAATTCCTTAAATATAGTTTTTTACCTATAATAGTTTAAAAATGCCCCTCCTAAAATTTCTCCTTCCTAAATCTTTCTAGTTCTTATTTTAATTTATCCTATTTTCATATTATGTTTAGTTAAACCTGCTCATAACAATTTTTTATGCTTATTCTTATATCCTTATTTTAATTTTCTTTTATCCTATTTTCTTATTTGCTCTTTTTTTTTTACTTATTTTATTTTCTCTATGTTTTTACATATTCATATGCCCCTTCTGAGTTAAATTTTTGGTTCTGCCACTGCTTCTGACTATGACAAGCCAGCTCAAACAAGCCAAAATTCAGTTTGACTCGACTCGTTTCCAGTCCTAATTACAAGTTTAAAAAGACAAAATTCTTTTTCGTACATTCTTTGGCCTATTAACCTTTAAAAATTCAATAAACATCACTAAGATTTATTTCCTTTGAAGAGTTATGAAGTGGAATATTGGTATCATGCATCTTCTAAGCGAAAGACTAGGGAAGTGAGAATTGATAATGCCTTGGACGCCTGGGTAACGGCTAAAACTCAATTTTTATTAAATTATGTTGCAAAAAAATGTATATGAGAACATTTTAAACATTACGTGTGGAAATTTTAAGAAATCATAAATCGTATAACCCATACACGTATATAACCATGATTATCGTATTATATATATCAAATAGAATTTAAAAGAATTACAGAACAATATTCTAATGTAGATGCTGGGTGCAAGGGAAGATTAGGATCCTCTACTTAAATTTCTTCACTCCAGCTTTCCAGTGCTAAATTAATGATTAAAAATCTAACACGTCATTCAATCAAATATTTTTGGTAATAAAAATATTATATTAATAATTTTACTAAGTGATGATGTGGATACCCCTTAACCTTAACCATTAGATGGCACTACACAAGAGGATCATTGCTGAAATTGGTTGTAATACATATCCCATGAACGAGAAGTTCTAATAACAAAGGCGATGATTATGTGATCTTCACGATCTTGTTAATTAAAGATACTTCAGAGGTACTTATGAGTTATAAAATTAGATATTGAAGTTTAAAAGTGGATATACTTTTGGGTTCTAACTTCTACCATTGGAGCCAATTGGTCCTATTTATTGAGTCTGCTTTTAAGGAATCCTAATTAAAGATAAAGAGTTATATACATTATTCTGATATTTAGAATGTGATTAATTCTCCAACAAAAAAATTCCCAATTTTTTTGCGTTCAACAGATAGTTGTAGTTTGTTAAATTACAAGATTTTGTGCTTAATAAATCTTTTATATTTTTTGGATAACAGTGATATAAAATAAGACAAGAGAAAACAAAAAATAACAATCAAAAACTGATTTTACTTTTGATTTTCATTATTTAACTATATTTTCTATTAATTATTGAACTCAAAACATGTATTTTCAAATCAGATTAATTCCCCAATATTTCCTTGACCGAATTCCAAATTCTTGAGAACCTCTCTGTCTCCAATTTCATACTTGCACTTGCCCGTGCCTCTGCTTGGGCTGGAGTTTCTTCATCAACACTTGTTTGTGCTGTAACATCAATAAAATTTACAAAACACTAATAAGACATATATAACTCATTATTATTAATAATAAGAAGAAGAATAAAAATAATCCCGTTATTTGTTGTGATTAAAACCGAAAGAGTCATCACCATATCTTTGTTTCTCTTTGAGCTCCTTGTTGAAGGCCTCGGCCGCCATGAAAATGTTTGCAGGCCTTTCCCAGCCTTGCCCATAAATGCCATACCCTTCTTTTGGTTGAGGTTTGTTCAGAAACTCTAGCACTCTCAATTCTTCACTGTCCACCCAATGTATGCAATTCACAGGGCATGACTCTACTGATACCTGCATATAAATATTACAAGCACCGAAAAAAAATAAACGCGTCACACAAAGAACACAAATATTTACGAGGTTCAGCTTCAAGCTTAATTTCACCTCAATTTTTGGGTCATCGTCTCCATATTGCACTTTGACACGAGCGCATCCAAGTGCTTCATCCATATCGAATGTGTTACTCGCATGGTACACACATTGTCTACACCCTGCAATAAATAAGAATTCAGTGGTGAAAGGAACCAAGAAATGCAATGTGTTATCTGTAATAATTCTATTTTATGGAGCTTTATGATTGAGAAGAGAATAATACATTTTTGAGAAAAATCTTGCAAATGGAAAAAAAAAATCTGATTTGTTGAATTGACATATTGGTCCAACATGAGCAGTGAAGTATTATATATATTGACCTATGCAAGCATTTTCATCAACAAAAAGAGCTTGGGGTCTTAAGGGGCCATTCCATGAACTGTAACCCAAACCAGATAAGTCGGCTCCAAACCCAACTCTGAGTATCACATTAATAGAAGTATCATACACTCTCCTCAGATCATCCCTCATTAGCACTTTATAAGCCTCATTCAGCTTCAAAGTGTACTCATGACCCTGAAACAAAGATTGAGACCAATTCAAGTTTTACAAGAATGCCAAAAAAATAAAAATAAAAAGTGTGTGTGTGCGCCTACTTCAATTATTTTCGAGTGTTGTTTGTTTGATAGCCTGATTTGGGACTAAATTCTGAATTCCACACTTGAGTAAGTAAGTTTGTTTCATAACACAAATTAAAAAAATTGTTGAAACTAATAAGTGGCAATTAAATGAGATAAAATTTTAAATGGTTGGAGATTTCATTTATTTAGAAAAAAAATAATCTTTTTTAACCATCACTTCAAGACTTCAAGTTCAATATTTAAAGATTTTTCAATCTTTATCAAACAACACACTTTAAGTCATTACCATGTGACCTTGATCTGCCTCAGACACAATTGAGCACATAAATAACAAGTTTGGAAGTATAAATATAGTACTAAATAAAATAAAATAAAAATAAAATTTAAAACAAGTCACCTTTTGGCCTGCAATATCTGGATGATATTTCTTTTGCAACCTCCTATAAGCTTGTTTAATTTGTTGGCCAGTTGAATCAACAGAAACTCCAAGCAACTCATAGTAATTCTTCTCTGTTCTTACACTCTGCTGAGTCCTCTTACAACATCTGACTACTCTAGATTTCTGCCTCCAACTTGAACATATACACACACACACATATATATATATATATATATATTAAATCACAATTCACAAGGTCATATAAAGCAATACTTTTGAACGTAGTATATAACAAAAATTGAAGCTTTGAGTTAATATATACTACCTTGAATTGGGCTTGTTTGAATGGAAATGGCGATGTTGGAGACGGTTTGGCAAAGAAAATTGTGGTATTGGTACGATAGAGCCTGACATTTTTGTTACTGGCTTTCTTGACAGCAAGACTGAAATTTTGATATTTTTATGTGGCGTCTTTGATCTAAAATATCTTCAGTTGGTAGACGATAATAGCGATTCACTATTGCCAAACCCCTGTTGCTTAATGCCAAAATGATTGAAGTAGCACTTGATTTGGCAATAGCCATTTCTGTGTTGAAAATAGAAACCCCAGATATTTTTTTTCATCGGTCGATTTATAATGTTGACCCCTAATTTGGGCACAGCTAGGCAACAAATATGTGGACAGAAATAGAATAAAATCATTACAACTAATTTTTTTTTATTATACCACTATAAAAAAAAATAAAAAAATTAAAATTAAATAAAAAAAAAGGAGTTCGTCCTTTGAGGTCAAGACGCTGTCAGGCCCACAATTCGTGTAACATTAAATTATAGCTAAGATTCGAACCCATACTCTAAAACTTGGATATGATTAGTCAAAATTTTAAAAAATTTGTCCATACCAACTATGCTAAACCAGAATAAAATTTTTTTGTCATAATAGTTGATTATACCACAATATAATTTTTTTTGTCCTAATCAATCAATATTCTCTTTATCACTCGGTCAATCAAGTTCCACTTCATAATTCAATTAGACTCCATCTAATAAATAACCAGATATGAACCGTTTAAATTTTCATTATAACTAGTGTTCGCTCCAAAAATAATCGACCGAAGGATTAGATTGATTCTCTTTTTTCGTGAGATATAAACATGTCAAAATCGGTGACGGAGTTCAACTGATCCAAAAAGAACGATTTATTCGCCTCTTTTGAACAAAAGGGATCGAATCAAGCGATTGCACGATAGAGAATTTAACTCGTCAATAATTGAAATAACGATTGCTGAGAATTTTAATGACTTAGAATTGAAAATGGTGCATGGAAAAGGTAAAAGAATGAAGATATGATTTGCAAGAATTTTCAAGTATTGTAAGGAGACATTTTTGTGTTTGATAATAGACCTCTAAAACAGAAGTCTACGTATATTATTTATAGAATAAAATTGATTATAAGATAACCTAGAGATAAATAATCTAATTAAATTAAAATAATAAACCTGACTAGTTATTCCTATTTAAAAGACTAACTAAAACGATAAATAGATATGAAATACAATGAACAGAAGTTTACGTAAATTATTTATAGAATAAAATTGATTAAGATAACCTAGAGATAAATAACATAAATTAAAATGATAAGCCTTAACTAGGTATTCATATTTAAAAGACTAACTTAAAAGATAAATAGAGATGAAATATAATGAAAAATTTAATTTTTAACTTCTTTTTCAAGTAATCCTTTTTTTTTTTGGAGTTTTCATCCATCTCTTTGTTGTGATTTTTCTTGTGCGGGTCAATTCGAATGAGTCTTGGCCTGCTCCAGTTCGGTTTCGGCTCGATTCTAGTGTCGGTTCATTTTGAATGTCAACAACTAGTAAGTGACAGAGAAAATGTATATTGTGTTGTCAAATTATATATTTTTTATTTCTGTTTCATATCAATTTAATTTCATTTGTATCTGAGCAATTTTTGTTCAAATTTCATCCAAACTTCCACGATCAGAGTGTTGCTAGTTTTATAATGGAGGTGTTTGTCTCTGTTTCCAACCAAAATGAGCCACATCACTTAAATATGTTGTTTTTAGTTTTTTGTAAATACGATTTAATATTATCATTAATCTTACATTTTATTTCTTAAGTGTGGGCTATAAGAGAGAACAAATATATTGACCGATATAATTGGCAAAAAGGTAATAACATGGAGTTTACATGATATATGAAAGAAAGCATTATATCGATGAGATATACATACATGTGTGTTACAAGATGAATGTTAGATCAAATGGCGTGATTTTTTCTCATATAAGATTACTTTCATCTGAAATATTCATATTGATAATCACAACAAAAGCAGAACAATTATTAGTTGTTAGAGGAGGTTATGATAAGAGGAAATTAAATATTGGGTTAGTTAATTGTGGTGCATATCGGAGTTTAATATAAATAGTTTGTGGTAGAATAAACAATCAATTAAAAGATGAAATAATATTTTTGGTAAATTAGAAACAAGCTAATTGACGGTAGACATATTTTAAAAGTACCATTATTTTTAAGAATTTTCTAAATTATACTCCTAATATTTTCAGTCAAATTTGATCAAATTCTAATTTTAAAAAATTACAGACTTTCAAACACCTAATTATATTTATAAATTCAATTCCACTAAAATCCCATCCTAATTATAAATCCTATTCATTTTGAAAGTATATATATTTCAGGACAAGATAATAAAATTTCATTAGTGTTATAATTCAACAATATAATTATTTATTCTATTTTGCATATAGAACTTTTCAATTGGATAACAATATAATTGATTCTTATACGATATCATGATATGTAATAACTTATTAAACAAGGATTGTGGCAAAATGTAGTTTGTATGTAGACACCTTATATTGGCCCCTTGTATTGCCTAGAGTTTTATGCATTTTTAATAAAAATGAAGTTTGTATCCTGATATTATGCATCTTGTTTTGGTAGCCTAAATTTTTATGAAATTTATAATGAGAATTTAAATTATTAATTGTTTACCATACGTGAAATAAATAATAATTTTTTAAACTACTGTCTGTATTTTTTACTTTGGTTTACTTTATTTAATCTTACCCAAGCAATTTTAAATTGATTTTGATTAGCTTTATTCTTAGCCCTTATACTTTATTACATTTGTAAATAAATAAATTTTCGATCAAATTATTCAGAAACCATATTTTAATTTTGTTAGATACTATGAAAAATGCTCTGGCAAACATTGGGAAAAGGATAAAACCACCTAAAATAAGCGAAATGATAAAATTTAAATAATATGATATAAAATACAAACTTAATAAATGATTTTCATTTTTTGCCTAGCACGTAGAGATGGCAATATGACTGGTACGAAACGGGTTCGCCTATATTCATTATCGTCCCGTTTAATTTTTTAAAATACTATATCCTTCACAGCCTCACAGGTTTATTGCGGGTTATCTTTTCATCAACCATGCCCCGCCCCATTAACAATTTATTATATTCGTGCCCGCCCCATTCCATTAATACTTAATTTTCAATGTCTTTTTCATTATTGACAAAAGAATTTTATATAAAAAAAAATAAAAAAATAACACTATAAATTTTCATAATTTTTATTTTCAAATCATTCAACAATCGAACTTTTTCTTTATTCTCTTTTATTTTTATTTATTAGACGACTCGTTTAATTTTTGTCTTAGATATCGAATCACATGCAAAATAAATGAGTAATAATTAATAAAATATTTAGTATTCATAAATTTTTTATATATAATAAATAAATATAAATGAGGCAACGGAGTATTTAATAAAATTCGTATCCGCCCATGAGAGTTTAATTTCTCTTACGGAAACCCGCCCCCTATCAAACAAAAAGAGCAAAACCGGGCGGTACAATTGCCATCGTACCGGGCGAATAGAATAAGATGAACAAAATAGAAGTAAAAAGCCAAAACCCCAAAGGCCGCCAATGGAGCTCAAGATGGGATGATGGGATACTGTAGTTCTGGTGAGAAGATGATTCAGGCGTTGAGATTTTTACAGCGGATTAGGCTTCCCCATTCACGAACTCCATGTACGTTTCTTCCTGCTTTTTGTGTGTGTTTTTTGGTGTGGGACCGTGTGTTTCTGTATATGATTTAGCATTTATGTACTCTCGTGTTCGAATTGAAGTGGAGGCTTGGAATTTCAAGATCTTCCAATGAATTTCTTGTAATATGTATCTAATTTCTTAGAACTACAACTCTTCTGCTATTTGTGTGTGTTTTAGGTGTGCAAGTGTGTGTTTCTCTATATGATTTCGCAGTTTATGTACTCTCTGTGCTCGAATTGAAGCGGAGGCTTGCAATTTCAAGGTCTTCCAATGAAGTTCTTGTTATATGTATCTGATTTCTTAGAACTACAACTCTTCTGCTATTTGTGTGTGTTTCTTGGTGTGCGAGTGTGTGTTTCTGTATATGATTTCGCATTTTATGTACTCTCTGTGTTCGAGTAGAAGTGGAGGCTTGAAATTTCAAGATCTTCCAATGAAGTTCTTGTTATATAGTACATATATATATATATATATATATATATATCTAATTTCTTAGAACTACAACTCTTTACACTAGTGCAGTTTACGGAAGATTTGAACAGTCTAGGGCTTGGTTAAAGTCAAAGAGTGTTGTGCCTGCGCTACACAATCATGTGGCGAGAGTTCGCTGGAATGTATATTTTCTAAAGAATCATGTTCCCAATTTCTGTAAACCTGGTAGGTTTTACAATCATTCTTGAATTTATTTTATTTATTTTCATCATGTTTATTTTTCTTATTCACAAACATGTCGTGTGAATTTACAAGTTAAAGCTAATGTCGTGTTTTACATTATTTAGTATTGTTATTTTGCACATAATTATCGACTCCAAACACTGCGGATATGCCGAGATGCAATTTGCCCTCGATGATATGCAGAATAAGTATATGCACAATGTGTTTTTTGACTGATATGAATGTATATGCTAACCTTGTTGTTATGGCATACTAATAGTATTGTGAATTTTAAGTTGAACTTAATGTCATGTTTTTTCATTGTTTAATCCTATTATTCTTCAATTTCAAATCCGAAGAGCTGGTTTAGTGCTCCCAAACATAATGCAAGTATATGCAAAGAAAGTGAATTATTCTTGGTTATGGGGAAAATTTGTCTTGATGCTAAGAGATTTGTGTATACATATAGGAGATAATTATAACCCCAGACCTATCTGAATGTAGCGGATAACAGTGGGGCTCGAAAATTGATGTGTATTCAAATCATATGAACTAGCAATCGCCATCCAGGCATTGGTTATCGAGGCATTGTTTGTCCAGACATTGGTTATTGTACCAGTGGTATTCTTTTTGTTTTTGCAAATACAAAAGAAATAGAGCATCTATATTTTTCCCTATTGGGAATTAGTGTAATTTTTCATCCTGCGATCATTGGTTTTGTTAGCTGCCTACTAAACGTTATGAATTAGCTTGTAGGTGACATAAGCATAAGATTTCTTGTAAGGCAGAGCGAAATAAATAGCAATAAAATTTCTCTCACCTTTTGTGGATGATCTGGTCAGTACACTAAGAAGATTCTTTCATCAGGTTCACCATTCCGAAGCTTGAGGTCGTAGTTATAATCGTAAATTTATCATTTTTTGTTGTGTTGTCATTATTATTTGTTTGGGCTCACTTGTTATTTTCCTCATCTTTTTGGAATTAATTAGTTCTGAAAGATATGGATTCTCTTATCGCATCAGATGCCTCATTCAGTTCCATATGCCGGATGCCTCATTGTCATTATTATTTGTTTGGGCTTATCACTTGTCATTTCCCTCATCTTCTGGAAATTATATAGTGATGAAAGATACGGACTCTCCGATTGCACCAGATGCCTCAATCAGCTCCATTACTTTAAAAATATGCCCATGCTATATTTACTAGTATGCTACTGTATCGTTGACTCTTTTTCAGGACGGAAATTCACTGTGGGGAGTATATGTGGTGTATCAGTTGTATATGGATCAGTCAGCCTTTGGCCACACATTGCCCATTCTATGGATGGTGAGCAGAATATGTTGGCTGATGTGGTGTACTTTGAAGACTTCATTACTCATGATTAATTGCACACCACTTCTTTAAGCCTTCCTTATTCCTCTAAAACATGATTAGCATTCTATTAAATGGATAATGCAGGTCTTGACGTGTTAGTGGATGATCATGACATGATGGGAGGGTCAGACAGAGAAGAAGATCCACATGCGATCTTGACATTTTCAAGGAAATTGTGGCTGCCTGTTTTTCTCTTCTTAACTGTGGTGGTTAACTGGAATCATCCTGCTCTCCTTGCGGCTAAAGTCATTTTTTTTCTTCTAAGCACAAAGCCCAGACCTTTATCAGTATATGTTTTTGTTGAAAAGGTGAGAAGGCATTGTATCTTAATTTGCTGTGTATATGCCTTTACCAATCTAATAAACGTGCATCAGTAATTTTTGAAGTATAAACAGATGTTTTGTTGACATGATAAAACACATGAATTCCTATTATCCTTGTTCACATTAATAGGGACAATATCAATTTACACCTAGTGCAGCCATAGTTATTCTCATTCTCCTAAACTACTTTATGTCAGATTCAGTTTTATCAACTTTGAATTTATGTCAATTTTCTTTAATACGGGATATAAGTGGATCGTTTCCATGTAGTCATATTTCTTTTTTGTTCAATAAAATATGTCATTTGTCGTTTGGGATCCAATGTAAACCTGATAAACCATGTTACATGCACTCCGCATAAATTATGATGTTAGTTAGATAGCTGGTGTTGACTTTTGAGATGTGGATATGAATTATATAATGTAGGGAATACAGTTTGATACAAAATATATAGAAACATGTTTCAAGCACATCTATTAATTAAATAACTTGTGCATTTTATGTATGATCTACATATGCGTCATGCCATTCCTGTATATGCATGAAGACTAATTGACAGTATTTTCTAACATTGCCATTCGTGTATATGCATGATGATTGATTGACAGTATTTTCTAACATTTTGTAGTTACGCCGTCGATCTATGAGCCAACATCCTCTCTTCTACACATTTAATGTGA